>JASJUZ010000507.1:0-232717 GCA_037159825.1 Tupiocoris notatus
GAAATCTTCCTTGTCCACTCTGAGCAGATGAGTGTTATCTTCTCGGACGATAATGCTCGCAGCTCTAGGAAAAAACAAACAAAAACGATAATACATTGGATTTTTTTAATTGGGCGTGAGGTAGAACACGATAGGTTAAAGGTGCAATTCTGAATAAATTTCCAGATTATAATGAGTAGAAAATCATTGCCATCTCATGAACTCAAAACTAAAATTGTTATAGTCAAAATGAAAAGGCGTGGAGAAAAATCTGTTCATATATTTCTTCAAGTAGAATAAAATAACGTTAACAGTAATACGTTATTACAACGTTAACGTCAGTTGGAAAAAATAGGTAAATACAACGATCATCGTCGCTATGAAAGAATGGGTTATTTTATTTATCCAATAATTTATTCTTTAATAATGTAAAAGACGTCGAGAGAGTTGTATAAATGTTTCCACTAAATCGTGAGACTCGATAATTAAAAGAAAATTAGGAGCGAAAATGTTTTACCTAGGAACATCGTTGATGAGCGCAAGTTTTCCAAAGTCTTCGCCCGAGTGAAGTGTAGCCACAACTCCTTTTCCATGGATTACCACATCAACAGCCCCGCAAAGCACAAGATACCAAGATCGCCCTTCTTCGCCTTGCTCGAACACTGAAACACAATCGAATTCAAACATGAACTAAGGAACAGAAGAATTTTTGATCATAGTAATTAAATTATAATAGAATAAATTAAGCAAAATAGTAAAGAATAAACAAAATAACGTATTAGAAGAAAATAATCTATACTTAGTTATAATTATTAATAGGTAACAAAAAAATAAAAATAAATATAATATACAAATATATACTATAATATATAAAAAATATAATAAAATAAATAGTATTATTGAATAACTAAATTTGTCGAGTTCGTTGCGAAAAAATTACAACTAGTCGCATTTTCGGATTTTTTCTCGCTTTTTCTCAATATCCCTATACTAAGGTGACTGGTTGAATCAAGGTGAGGATGCTCTTGTCCACACTAGGAATTTTGTGCAAGAGACGGATCAAGAGCGTATTTTATTCCACCAGAACAGAGAGAGAAAGAATCTAGCGCCATTTATTATCAGTCTATTATTTCTGTGATTAATCAATCTTTCTGTAGAAAATTGCTTTCTCAACATTCCTCTTTCTCGTGTGTTCCAAGGTCTAAAAAACTTATCTATTCCAATGGAATCCACGTTCCTGTCAAATAGACTTTTATTTGCATCATAACTCATAACACATAGAAATTTTTGTTATCAATAAAAAAAACTGCCTATCTTTTTTAAAACTTATTGCAACAAAACAGCTATTTCAAATAAACTGTAAATTCCAACGTTTTCCATCCTTCCAACATTGATGAAACGTTCTAGGTGCAAAAAACCCGTCGATTTTTCGACCGTAGAAGCGGAAAAGTTTCAAACCGTTAAAACGGCGAAGCGCAGAACTTAATGGACGATAAAACCGACGTGACGCGGTCTTTGAAGTTGGTCGGTTTTATTATGGCCGTTCCAGCACGCGATAAAGCTCGAAGAGTATTTCTTTTTCGCGACCTTTAACAGCGGCCGACGAGTAGTTGGCGGGTCGTAATAATTGGGCGTTATCTGGCAAAATGGGAGCACATCGTAACGAACGATCGGGTTAGAGGATAAAGGCGTCGGAAAACAAGGGAAACGTTTTCCGCCGTGTTATGACAACGGAAAATTAGTTCGCGATATTTTTACACGCCGGACGATTAGAAGAAATCGAAAATTCGCAGGGCGAATCTTTAGAGATTTAATGCGAGGGATTCGTATTTATGAGTGGTGTAAGAGAAAGCCTAGTGAGACTATAGACTATAGACTATAGATTTAGACTAATTAATTTATGATATTAAATTATAATTGGATAATTAGGAAACTGAGAGGAAGATATTACTGCCCTGATGATGATAAATCGTGAAATATTGACATATTACGCAAACGAAAAAGTTCGCCCAAGCGACTTAGATCTGAATTTAACAACGAGCACAAAAATACTAGATTTTGCTATAGAAATTTTTTCGTTGTCACGATTTCGGTTTATTAATGAATTAAAATCACTGTAACTAATGGCCCAAGAAAAAAATTCTGACTAACTTTCTTATATACTTCCTAGTTTTATTGTAACAGCTAAATTACTCGTCAAACGATACAGTTGAAGTGAGTCCGAAGGCCGTTCCAACGATTATAGAACGATTTTTACAGCCCCAAAATGTCTTGTTGGGTAATGTCATGGTAAATTCCTGAGAATTTGGATAATTCATCACAAAAGCCGCGATAACTCGAGAACCATTAAAGCTATCGACTGCGCAATGGTCGGAATCTATAGAAATTGATACCAAAAATATACTTTTGAAAAGCGTTGGAAAATATGAATTTTCTACCTCTCAAAACCACTCAAAATTGAGGTAGCGATTAAGTAGAGAAAAACGCTGCAAATTGTTGTACAGTGGTTTATTATTCCTTTGCTTCAATAATGATTTAAGATTATCCGTTTGTGTATTCCGAACATTGGTGAACGTTCCCACAGAAAAACAGCTTGGTAACTATAGGAGAAAACTCCGTAGCAACTATTGTAATTTTAATCATTTTTATTTTTCTTAATTTTCTAATTAAAATCTGAATTATCTGCCTTACGGTATAGTTGAGTGTTTGCCGAGCATTCCAACGAGTATAGAACGATTTTTATAGCTAGTTATACCCTCATGTCAAATTTCTGAAAATCTCCCAAATTCGACACAAAAGCTGCGATAACTCGAGAACCAATAAAACTATCGACCCCGCGATGGTCTCATTCGATTCAGCGTCCGAAAATCTCTAGAAATTGACACCGAATACACATTTTTCTTTAAAAAAAAACCTTGGCAAATACGAGTTTCTCCTCCTCAAAACCCCCAAAAAACACCCTTAAAATTGAGCTAGTAATAATGTGGTTCAAGAAAAAAAATTTCTCAAGTGATTACAATGGTTCATTCAATTATTGAATAATAAACCAAAAATTGGAACTCGGTCGAAAATCCAGATTCTAAATTTGAATAAGCTGCTACCATAAATTGCTGCTCTAGTCATTTTTCTACCGATCCCATATACAAAACTTTTCAAAATTCTATAAATACATTCACTAAATATATTATTTCACTTACCGACAGTCCCTGATTTCGGGTGTGCTTCGAACATGATGACGCTGGCGAGTTCCCGCTTCATCGAGTTCGAAAGGTGCGACAACGGTTTCATGTGCATAAGTTCTTCGTATATCGTTTCGAGATCTTCAGGCGTCCGGTCGTTCGATCTGAAAACGATAAAAAGCGCGCAATTTTAAAAATCGTACGATTCCAACTATTCGAGCGGGAAAACTAGGAAACTACAGAAAATATCGGACAATTTCGCTAAATCTCGGGCGAATTAAGGTACCGAATTCGGTGATAGAATTGATAAATAGTTGGGTATAATGTTGCTCACTGAACTATCGAGTGAAATGTCCATTTATAGTAGAATGATCTCATATCACAAGTATTTCTCGTAAGCTTTATCTTATCTACGAACTAACACTTCCTCAGATGGATTAATTTGAGCTCAGAGCCACAATATTGATTGAATGGAAAGGAGGGATGCGTTGAAGCCGTCTGCGTCTTGCGTCCGGACACGCGTCTTAAGACGCAGCGGCCGGTAATTCGAGATGAGTTGCGACCGCGTGGGACCAGCTCTTGAAGCAACTTGAAGCAAGCAAGCACACGCTGGCCGAACATAGATTATGCAAACCAGCAATGCTTTCCAACGAGTTTAATTCCTTCAATATCCCAATTTTAAAATTATGAAAAATTAATCTAACTTTTCTATGTGACTAATTTTTTCCGGCTTATATCCGATTAGTACCTGTGGAAGAAAAAATTCAATCGTTTTTCTTTTTTGGAAAACTTTACTACTACGAGCCAATTAGCATAATCTTCTTCGAAGATATTCCTTACATGTTTTATCTTTGGGACTGAGCCGTGAATGAAATGGCAGTTATGGATTTCGGAGCTCGACATAAGCGTTCAATTCTAGATGGGGGTCTTTCGGTTGAATCCTATAAGAATTTCCTACAACATAATAACGACAAAATATTATTCGGCATAGATTACAACGATTCCCTGCTTTTACGTAAAAATTTCTCTTTTCCGGGCCCGAGTACCTTCTGCGGTAAATATTATTAATGATTACCAATCCGATTATTCCAGAGTTATCTACTTAAAAGCAAACAGTATCGGGAATATGAATACGATGCCAAGAGGAGCATTAATTAAGAACGACGAGATTAAAGATTTATCACCAACTGTCCGTATTAGAACCTCATCAGGTTGATCAGGTACTTATACGGTAGGAATCTAAACGATACATCCTTTGGCAAGGTGTGGGATCAATTTGAATGCAACGCACCGATATATCGGCCCTATTTGGAATTGAAATTAACGTTTAGCTATGCATAATGCATCCGAACCAAAATGGACATCTACTTAAACGTAGGATCAACTTTCATGCGGCATAAACGGCGATCAGTTTGAAATGGAGAAACCGAGGGAAATCTGAATTGCCTAGTCCAAGGGCAATTCGATCCAACGATCGATGACTATTGACGTGTTGTATTTTTGCGATGATTTTTTTTCGAAACGGAAAATAATTTAATCGAAACTAACGCTTTATCGATGATTTTTTCTCGCAAATTTTTGTGTATTTTACAAAAATAAAATAAAAAATAATTATTTATTTAATTCGTAGGTACTAATAAACCATTGTAATCACCCAAGAAGTTTTTTTTTCCTATCCCACCTTCAAAATTGTTTACAGAAGCTCAAAATGAGATAAAGTCGCTGATTACATCTCAACCTCATCCCCACGTCGAACCAAATAGATATGCGACAAATCATAACCTACTGAAAATTAGCCAAAATGACGATGTGGGGTGTTTAAGGGGCTGGACGATATGGTTGAAAAGTACATTAGAGCAGCTTCAACTTAATCAAAGCACAAACTTGACGTGAAGACGCCAATCTTCACACTTTTCGTATTTTATACTTCGTACGGACGTAAACGTAAAAGATACACCGCTCGTAAACAAGTTTCTTATCGTGTGAAACTCGAAATGTGAGACTCGAGTTCTGACAGGAATCAGGGCCAAAGTGTACCTCGTTACCCTAACAAAAACTCGATGAATACGCAACGTGGTAGCTATGGTGCAGTTCCATCGCTCGCTCTCTCTTAGTCCTTCACAATCGTCGAAAATAAACGAGGTTCCGAAGTATAATAGTGTTTTTGTCAACCTTGAACCTTGCGCGTCAGGTCGACGCAGGAGAAAAACGACAAAAAACAACAGTCGATTGTTCCGCTTTCTTTTTCACGCTTCGCCTCATTAATGCAGCATCACAAGCCAGTCTCGGAGGTTGATCTGTTATTCATGAGCGACATGCGCATTAGACAGATGAATCTTGTATGATTCGAATCGTAAAGCAATACTGTAAAGGACAAACATCACAAACCGAGATATGAACTCGTGCATTCGATATTCGATTCGACCGAGGAAACTGAGAGAAAATCTAGTTATTATTAATGCTCTATGGAGTGTGAACTTATGTCGGACTCGTTAACAACGCGTCGCATCATAGGACGATAAGTTGACATTCAAGGACGCGAACTGAGTCTACTGCAGCAATAAATCTTTTTCTATCCTTGCGATTGGGACCATTTGATCGAGCAGCAGTCCGAACAAGATTAGATAGGTACTGGACGGTGCGATTTAGCCCAAATGAATTCCAAGAGGGAAACAATAATAAATGGAGACTTGAAAAAAAATAAATAATAAAACCGATTTCATTAGATCAAACTATAATGATTATTAACTACTTTCAGTGTGATTATGTTGATTGAAGTGAGTTTGAACGTTAGGAATAATCCATCCACTGATTTGGGACCCTTCGTCAACATATCGGATGCTTTGATCCCATTGATCCACGTAACAAAACTCAAATAGTTTACAACACCATTTTTGGTTACCGAAATGCACAAATTCACTCGTTTTTCATTTCTCAAACGATAATAGAGTTATGATTTTCTCAAGCGTAACCACAATCACACTGAATGAGAGAATCCGAACAAAATTTTAGAAATTCGCCAAACGTTTGTGCATTATATTGAAGTTATTTGGCCTTCAAAACCATGTTACTTCTTGAAAATTTAATGCTGAATTCAAATCTTTTAACGACAATGCTATGACTAACGTAGTTTTTTTCTACAAGCATAAATAGTCCAAAAAACGTGATTTTGAAACAAAATTTTTAGAAATACGGCCTACAAAGTATCTACTTTTGATCCAATCATTACCAAATTTGGATCATGAAAACTAGACTCAACTTTGAACAATTTAGGTTTACAAACTATGAAAAAACAGTTTTAGTTTAGAAGTAATGAGGTCTCAAACATAGGTCCATAAAAACATCGATTGCTTCCTTATTATGTCATGTAAAACTACTTTTCCATAATTTTCGGAAAGCTCTAGCTAAGCACTGCCAAGTGCAATAATGTTCAGTTCCCGGATGAGGACGAAATGATTAAACGTTATTTTGTCACAATTCTCCCGATCATTGTTTCATCAGCACTACTCCCAGTGCATGATTTTTTGTTTGACTAATAATACCGACGACTGAATATAGCTTACTAATCGGTTATTAATTAGTTTTCTTTGACTCTAGTTTCAAAATTACTCCGCGGAAGTGCGCCCCATTATAATAATAAATTGCCGGCGATCGACATAGGAAATGTACGCTGCTAACCGATTATGAAGTTTGCTTTCGTCTTGAAAGCGAGCCCGAACAGGTATAACAACGAAGCTTAAAATACTGAGGCGCCTAAAGAGCTGCCAATTCTAATAATTCCTCGCCAAAACCTACCAACTTCTGAATATCGATTATTTCTATCGAAAGTCGGAGAATAGAAAAACTTGCCAGTTGGAGTGCGTTTATTTTGAGACGACATTTGAAGCTTCTGGTTTCGTTTCAGTCGAACGGTGAACTTCCAAAGAAAAAAGTAGAATACTACGCACGATGGATCATTCACGTATCTAATCACACGTTTATCTGTTGGTAAATGAAGTGAAAACTCGGCTTGGAAAGATTTTCTGTTCGACACGAAAAGCTCTGCGAATGATTGTACAGTGGCTTATAATTCCATTGCTTCAATTAGAATTTAAGAAGACAATTATAGACTTTTTAGTCATAAAGTTATGGCATGTTGGTGTTAAAGTGACGAAATAAAAGTATTTTATCAGATATTCGGATTCCACATGCCTTGAAACGTAAACATCACATTCTAAGGTAGGGATAAAATTTTTTTTCGTTACAATGGTTTATTATTGTATAGTGTACCGAAATCAGCCAATTTTCGGGTAACTGTATGTCAGCCAGTAATTTTCTCTCATCAGTTGTAACGATCCGATTCTGTCGAATTTTGTCTTTGGTTCGATCGATTTACCTTGGGCAGGAAAAAATGTTAGCAAAGGCCAGAGTCAAAAAATTAAAATCTCTAAAAAATAGAAATAAATAAAAATCTTTCGTAGCGGTTTAGCCTTCGAGAGTGTCGATGAAGAATACTGTTATTAGAATATTCATGCTGCCAATTCAGTACACCGAATCCAAACATCATAAGCTATCCCAATTGAAGAAATGTAGTTCTTACGGTTTTCTAAGGATCATCCGAAGCCAAGCGTCCGGCCCGCGGTCGGATAGTTCGGAAATCGCTTCGTGGAGATGTTCTTCGGCTTCGGCGATATCTTGCGGAGGCGGACGTGTTGTTACCGCCGCATCGCGGTCCTGTCTGAACTGGTAAAGGACGCATTTGTCTTTGAAAGCGTGTTCCCCGGTCACTGCAACAGAAATGGAACTTGTAGCAATTTTAATAGCTTTTTAATTTTAATAGGCATGAACCAGAGAACGTTCATGCGATCATGAAAATGGACAAATGTGCGAAAATCAGAATTACGGAAGGAAAAATATGGAGAACCAGTCTATCCGTCTAATTAATATCAGCAATTTAAACTTCTATTGTATGTAGTAGATGGAAGTATCATGGCCGTCAAAAAATCGAATTCGGAACGGAGGTGATTTTTGAAGAAATTTTCGTAGTATAATGCTCCAAAACACTTTCTGAACTAGTGTAGGTGTGTCGGTGGTCAAGAATAGACATAAATCAATAAATCGTGAGATAAATCATGAATCGCAGACAGAAAAACGCTGCAAATGCTTGTACAGTAATTTATTATTTCTTCGCTTCAATAATGATTTAAGAAGACTACCTATCAGTAATTATTCCGAACATTTGTGAATATTTCCACCGAAAAACAGATTCGTAACTATTGGGGAAAGTGTTTAAAGAGCATTCCAACAAGTATAGAACGATTTTTATAGCTCTAAGAACTCTCGATTTATACCCTCCTGCTAAATTTCTGAAAATCCGCCAAGTTCAACACAAAAGCTGCAATTACTCGAGAACCAATAATGCTATCGATCGCGCGATGGTCTTATTCGAGTCAGCGTCCAAAAATCTATAGAAATTGATACCAAAAACACTTTTCTCTGACGAACGTTGGAAAATATTTTCTTCTCCTCAAAAATACCCTTAAAATTGAGGTAGTGATTTGGCCAAAGAATCATTGTCGGACCAAGATTGATTTTCGGTGAAAATTTCTAGAATTTAGCTTTCATAGTTTCGTCGGAAAAGTGTTGACAACGGACGGCGGACAACAGAATTTTTTATTTTATTGGATATTAGGATTCTACGTGCCTTAAAACGTAAAACGTGAGGGAGGGGTTAGAATTTTTTTCTTGGGCGATTACGATGGTTTATTATTGAATAATGATTAGCGTTGCTTTTATTGAATTTTGTACAACACACTGTGCATTCGATAAATAACTGTCCAAAGTTATATTCTATTTCCTTTTTCAAACGATATAAGTGTCTATATTTTACATCTATTTACATATTTGCAACATTTACAATCAGAAATGGATGGTCTTCTTAAATCATATTTGCAGCAAAGAAATGGAGAGTATTACTGCATTTCTTGTTTTTCGAAAACTTAAACGTAGGAGAATTGGTAACTTTGTAAAATCATACGTCTCTAATGGTCACCACAACACGCCATCCTTCCTAGGCGGTAACCATAAGAAACGTATGATTTAAAATATAAACAAAAATCCTATGTTTAAGATTTCGAAAAGCAAGAAATTCGCTAGAACTCACCAATAAGAAACCACAGTACGTTTTTCAAACGCGGACGTGAGGAGTTTTGTTAACTCCGTTATATCATACGTTTCTAATGGAGAACCCAATCCACGGTCGATATACCTAACGGTGACACAGACTAAAATTGAAGACAGAATACTCTGTTGATGATTAGAATGGCTCATCGTTCCGAGTATAAATAAAATGCAACCAATCCTAATCGCACCATCGATTCAAAAAATTCATCAGTTAAATTTACGTTTTCCAAAGGCGAACACTTTTCCAAAAATAATACGAGGACCAAATTTTTCATTGTTTCAAGTGTAACGTAACAAAAAAGCTTACGAAGTAATTAAAGCGAAAGATATCGCCATAAAAGAAATCCAATAACTCGGCGAAGAGCTATCCTATCTTCGCATTCCTGTTGGTTTTCTCACTACGTCGGCCGATCTATTGTTCCAAGTATGAGTCGACCGGGAGCAGTTGTCGGAACAATTTCTCAACGTCTACGACCTTTGCGGGTTTTCTTGATCACCGCAAAACCCTACATGCCTTACGAGTGTCGTAACGAGCTTCGATAGCTGCGGTATCTCGATGGAAAAAATATAAATTATTTATAGGGTAAAAAACCTTGCGCAGTTGGTGCGGCTTGAGCTCCAAACGAACCGGTCTAGAGTGCGACCTTTAGGATGAAGAATTTCGCGATACTGTTGCTATTTGCGGAAAGTATAGCTCATCAAGGTTGATGTCCTTTTATTGTTAGCGAAGAGCAACAACAACTGGTAAATGCAGCTCTATTGGACTATAAATCTTGAGTGTTTGAAGAGCATTATAACAAATATGACGATTTTTCGTACTGGGTTGGTGAGGGGGAGAAGAACCAGGCGACTTGTTCTCCGCCCTCACCAACCCAGTACGATGAGAGATGCGACGACTCAACCAAGAATATGACGATTTTTGTTGTTTCAAAAATGATGAAAATTAACCAGCTTGCAAATTTCTCAAAATCTCAAAAATTCCACATAAAAGATTGAATAACTCAAGAACCAATAAAGCTATCGTTACGGTCTCATTCGATTCAGCGGCAAAAAATCTATAGAAATTGATATCAAGCACACCCATCTTTGAAAAACATTGGAAAATATGAATTACACCTCTAAAAACCCCCAAAAATATCCTTAAAATTGAGGCAACGGTTTGGCTAATGAATTGGGCCATTGTCTGGCCATCAATGTTTTGGTGAACATTTCAAATATGTAATGTAAAATGTTCAAATATTTTAAGTATGTAAAACATTTTAAATAAAAATTAATAAGTATGAAAAGTTCAAGTATGTAAAATATAGGTCATCCAGTTTCCTCAGAAAAGTGTTGACCGCGCACGGAAAGATTTTTTTTTCCAATTGGATATTTGTGGATATTCCGATTTTACATGCCTTGAAACGTAAACCATCAAATTTTGACGGGGGGGGGCCGTGAAAAAATTTTCTTGGGGGATTGAAATGATTTATTATTGAATAATAAACCAAAACGGTCGGTTTTTAGGTTATTCAACGGTGTTAAATTCGTCAAACTTACGATAACAACAACAAATCGAAACAGGAAAAATACGGTCAGATATAAAAATTGCACCAAGCGGCTTCATTCGTTGAAAACATAGTACAAGAGCATAACTTTCTCGTACTGATTGAAATCATCAATAGATTAAACGCTTAATGGTAACCATATTGATGGACAATTACCGTGGTAAATGAGTCCTTCTTCGAGAAGCGATTGCCACATTGTTGTGGCTTGGTGACGGTCGATTCCAGGTGCCAAGCCTGCTAACCAAGTGACCATTTCGGACCCAGATGCGCAGCATGGAACCATCAGACGACCTCCGGCCGTTTTCCTCTCCCGCAAAATGTGGTCTGGTTCGTTGAGCAAGAGCGTCCTAAGAACCCAGGCGGCTCTCGTCATCTCCACGGACGGCGTCTGGAGAGAATAGGCAAAAAAAAGGAACAAAACGTTAGAACGAAGTAGGTACCTAGCTAAATTCTGTGATCTCGGATAACTGTAATTCGAAAAACGCTGCAAATTATTGTACAGTGGTTTATTATTCCTTCGCTTCAATAATACGAGAAGTAATTTCAAGAAGTACTCGTAATTCAAGAATACTATCAATTTGTGATTTTAATTAATTTAATAATTTCGAACATTTGTGAACGTTCCCACCGAAAAACAGCACTATACAGTTTTACCGAATTGGCTAGTACGTATTTTGTATTAGGCCATCATCGCTGAGATTTTCCATTGAGCTATTCACCAACAGATGAGAAATTGAATCACGACGCTACAGTGAATTATGATTTTATATAACTCACATCGGTAAGAGGCTCGGCGGGATTCGATTGGTCTGGAGACAACGTTCGCTTCCCCTGATGAAGAGGAGGCGAATGTGAAGGCGATTTGATGACATTGCCCAAGCCTGCAACAAGAAGAGAAAAATTACAATTATTTTACAATTTTTATAAAAAGTACAAGTTTTATAGAATGTATCATTAGCTTGTGATAATTGTGAACCAAGTAAAACTCGGTAGAAAGGAACTTGAATCTATAGGCCATCTATTGCTTGAAATGCAAGTTGAACCGTTCACACGAAACGGAAAATTCCGAGGATTTTTCAACGAACTATTCCATTAGCTATCCACGTTTGATTACTCAAAAACAACATTTTCTTCCAATTTTTCTTTTATACGAAAAGAGTTTAAAAAGTAACAATCAGGAGCTGTATTCTTTCTATGAGAGTGGATGAAAAATGGCAGGAAAAACTGAAAATCCGCGGTTGAAGACGCCTGCTCACAAATCAACTGAACTAAAATTCGATGGCATTTATATTGAACCGAATTACTTCCCGATTGAAAAAGCCGTTGATGAATGCCATTTCAGTAGTTTCAGTTATTTTATTTGGACCTTTCGCATTTTCGGGTCTATTGCGATAAAAATGAATCATTTTCACAAAACTTGTTTTGTATCATTTGGATCATACTCCGTACTATCCCCACTCAAAATTGTTTTGCGTTTCAAGGCAGGTAAAAATCCGAATATACAATAAAAAATCCTGTCCGTAGCCGTCGACGCTTTCCCGACGAAACTGTAAAAGGTAAATTCCAGAAATTTACACCAAAATCAACCCTTACTCAATTCTTGAACCGAATCGTTACCTCAATTTTAAGGGTATTTTTGGGTGGTTTTGAGAGGGAGAAAATTCTTATTTTCCAACATTTTTTAGAAAGAGTGTACTTGGTAATAATTTCTATTGATTTTTGAACGTCGAATCGAATGAGACCATCGCGGGGTCGATAGCTTTATTGGTTCTCGAGTTATCGCAGCTTTTGCGTTAAATTTGGGAGTTATAAAGAAATTCGCCATCAGGGTAGAACTCGAGAGTTCTTGGAGCTATAAAAATCGTTCTACACGCGTTGGAATAGTCGTCGTCGAACACTCTTAACTGCAAAGTTAGGCAATTATTATTATTATTATTTTTTTTTTTTTTTTTTTTGGCGACAACGTTTACAAAAATAATGTTCGGAATAATTACTATCATAAATCGATAATCTTCTTAAATAATTATTGAAGCGAATCTATTCTCACTGTTAACCCTCAGTGCGTTCTATAGGAGATAGGAGTTTTATGAAGTACGTATTTTAGAATCAATTACTGTTCGAAAACCTGGATCGTTCAATATTTAGTCCTTCATATTCGAATCTTTAGAGTACCGAGTAAATTTATTCTCATCGATCAAGACGTTGATGAAATCGCATTGTAGTTAACTCTAAACCGTCCATCTCAATCAACGTTTCGAAATTAGTTCCTCGACTGAAGAATACGCGCTACATTTCGGTGAAAGCTTCCTCCATCCATTAACCGAATACACGGGAGATTCAAATGAGCACCTCCCGCACGTCAGGTTTTGATCAACTATGCAAAACATATTCACGATGTCAACGCCAAGGTAAACCTGTACAGTGGCAAAGTCGTCATTCGAATTCACACGAGAGTTATCCTGTGACAGAATATGACGAGAAATAAACCTCCGCTTTTGAAGATTTATCATTCCACCTGTCAAAGCGATATTTTTCCGCGTTGTTTCCATTCAAAAATCGCTATTCGAAGAATCAATCTTCACTTGATTGTATGAACATTGTAACATCGTTATTTTGAAATTTATTTAGGAGTAATGACGGTTTATATAATTATTTATAGTTATAGTTACTATTCATAGTTTATAAAATTATTAATAGTTTCCATTTTGGAAAAAGACGCAGTACAGTGGTTTTATAATCCCCTAATAACTTCAATAAATTACGACTCAAGGAAATAAATTGTAATAGCAACTAATAATAAGTTACAACTGCAATTGTAACTATCCCAAACAATTGTAAATCTTTCCACATAAAAACAGATTGAGAAAACTCAGCAAATATCGCCATTTTAGAAACACAAAAATATATGATTTCTTATTTACCCAATTTGGGGTCACATTAATTGCCTAAGGTTACAGCTTAAGAAAGAGTTCGTCAAGAATTCTAACGAGTATAGAACGATTTCTATCTGTGCACAAATTCTTGTGTTACAAAAGTTGCCAAATTTTTCAAAAACTCGGCAATTCCACACAACTCAATATTCGCAATTCGAGGACCATTAAAGCTATCAAACACGTTGTGGTCTCATTCGATACAGCGAACAAAAATCCGTGGGAGTTGAACCAACACACTTTTGTCTAAAAACATTCAAAAATACAATCACTTTTAAAAATACTCCTAAAATTGAGGTAGCGATTTGGCAAAAGAATTGAGCCATTGTCAGGCCAAGATTAATTTTGAATTTTTTCAAATTGGAGATTCGAATTCAACATGCCTTGAAACGTAAAACTCACAGTTTGAAGGGGTTAGAACATTTTTTCGTGACTAATTACGAAGTTTTGTAAAATAAATAATAAAACAAAAACAATTGTTCCAGAGTGATGTCGAGAAAGTGTGAAGGAAAAAATTACCTACGGCCCAGAAGACGTTAATTTTTAAACCGCCAATTCCGGTCGCAGTTTTCAAATCGAAGTCTATAGATATTTTGAATTTCACCCGATGCGCAATATTTAATTATGGGAAAAAAGAGTGAAAAAAGTCGTTCGAATTATCGAACGCGATACGATAGTTGAGTAATAGAAACTGTTCAATGTCGAAATTAGTTTTTGCAAAGGTGAACGTTCGTTCCATAAATCGCTCGAACGGAGACCGCTATTTTCATTGGAGATAACGCTATCGTTAGCATACTCAAAACCAACGAGGGAACAATAGTGACCGCTTTGAGATATGAAGATTCAAGATACAGACGTTCATAATAGGCCGTGGAAAAGTTTTGACAATTTCCCACCAGTTCCAAGGACAAAAGTTCCGATACTGGAATGAATTAGTGAAAGTACTTCGCTGAATGATATTTTGCATCACATGCGATTGCAAACATGAAAGCGCAAATTCACTATGAAAGTTAATAATATATATAAAATACGTATTTGGAGGTCAATCGTAATGCGAAACTGGCAAAAAATATTGTTTATAAAATACACATCAAATTTACGATTTACGATTTTTATTTGCAATAGTGAGCGTTTTAAGGTAAGAATGCCACCATCGCTCTCGTATTTGTGTTCCCTAACTCAACTCGTATTTCTATTTTTCATTCAAGCGCCTTCGCCGATGATGGAATCTTTATAAATATGTAATTGTAATCTAGTCAAGGTAAATTACTGGAATTACTCTTAGAGGAAAATACGCTCTAGTTAGTAGTTGGAGGTTGATAAATTTCGCCATTGAGCGGTTTCAGAAAGTTCCATCCGGTCATATTGGTATCGTGGCCGATTAATTATTCCAAAGCGTAATGCAATTTAAGCACAAGCTACTAAGGCAGCTTCGGATATTGTTATTTGCTTTTTACATTTCTCTTCGACAATAATCGGCTTTAATAAAACCCCGAGGGATCCCAAACAAGAGGGTTGCCGAAGTTGCTTTGAATCTCAAGGTCCGCTCTCTACTTCCCTAATTAGACCCTTTTCGAGGATAGCTTCTCACCCTGGGCAGATGGGTAGCAGCTGGTCTCTTTAGTTACAACGCGATCACTATTTCGGAGCGCGCTAGCCCGGCATGATTTGTCAAATTTGGACACTTCACCTATTTGACGATGTTTCCTATTTGGAGTAATAATTACTGCTCCCTCGTTTAGGGATCTCAAAATTGGGGGAAATGTACGAATAAAACGAGGCTCTTTCGAACTATCCGTTTGACATTGTGAAATTGAATTGAAATTATCTCAAGTGGATATGGTCTCATTCGATTCAGCGTTAAAAACACAGAAATATGCAGAAATTGATACCAAATACACATAATATCTCGGTTTATACCCCCTCAAAATTTGATGTTTTACGTTTCAAGGCATGTAGAATTCGAATATCCAATAAAAAAATTCTGCACGTCTATAAAATGCAGAAGCACCGTGTTCGACTCTGATGATAAAAATGATTCACTCAATCGTAGTGCATATACGACCTTGACCGTTCAAAAATTGATTCTTACGGCCTGTTGAACCAAATTTGAAAAAAGTTAATACCTTTAGGATGACCGCGAGCTTTGGAGAATTCGAAAGTTCTGTACAAAAACTGTACTTCTGTTTTTTTCTGAAATTTTTACCGAACTCCCTTGATTACACAGGCACTACAAGATGTGAAAAGCTTTTTGAAACTACAGCAATTCAGTTCCGCTCTTAATTCAACTTCAGGACGATCACAATTCTTTCTATTTACCACGTCAACAAAATAAAGTAACCAGTTTACCCGTTGAACACGAAAAACGACGGCATTTGCAAGCGAGTGACGTCAGAGCGCAGTACACGCCGAATAACATGACACTGTACACAAGTCCAATAGAGCACTGTTGCGCGTTGCTTCGCGAATCACCGTACGGTAAATGTACCTCGCACCTGGAGGGAGAATCGTTAGTGCCGTTCTTCAAATGATAAAACATCGAGCGATAAAACCGAATGACGCACGTTTTACGAGCTCCGACCGCACAGTAGTCGAGTGTTGTCATCGCTCTCGTGTTTTCTGAACGGAAAACCGTCGCCGACGTTGATTCGCCGCATTTCTCACCGTGTTTCGCTGCGTTTCGATTCGAAACGGTACATAAATGAATAAAACGAATGGGAAAACCGCGTAGCGAGGGAGACGCGAGGTAGCGAATTCTGAGCACTCACTATTGGTTTATTATTCAATAATAAATTCGATAGTAAACCATTTTAATCGCCCAACAAAAAAAAAGAATATTATATATATTACCAAGGGTGATTTACGTCACGTTTTGACTTCAAACACAAGAACAGACAGACACACAGACACTTTAAAAAAAAAAAAGTGTTTCTCATTATACGAAAATTACTTTCGAATTCCCTTCCGTTCCGAATTCGACTTTTCGGACGATCGCAATACTTCCATTTACTAAGTATCATGGAGGTGAAAATATAGCTATCGAAAAACTTCAGTCCTCTTCTCGTGGAAATCATTCGGGAAAAATTAACCAAACGGAAAACTCAAGGAATGAAAAAATATTCATGACCGGTTTAGACCTTTGGCTTTGGCTCCGCAGTATGAACTTAGTTGAATATTTGAAATAACTGACTCCGTTGATAGCACAAATACCAATGAATTTATTAAGCATTTTTTGTCACTAAGAAAACAATAATTTAATAATAATTTTGAGTCGAAATATGGAACGAAAATAACCTGAAGTTGGAAATTAACGAGGGTAGCCATAGACCCGATGGTTTGGCCCATCCCGTTCGGTACAAATATTGTCTTTTTTTCTTATTTCTCATCACTTTTCACCCTTAATAAAGAAAAAAATACATTTCCATGAAAGTATAGCTACACACTGAACCTGACTTTCGTCCCGGTCATAGACTCACCTACAACAATTAACAAGATTCAGTTACATATGCATCATTTATCAATTATTTTCGTACAACGTGTATTAAATGTTTCTCATATCAATGAAAATATTTCTTCCCAGAGTCGCCAAAAACGAGGAAATTCAATCACATTGATTGCAATCAACAGAGATCATAAAAACTATTAATTTGTAGTAACAAAAGAGAGGTGATACAATCGCTAGATGACGTAGTCAATAAATCGACAATAATCCCGATTTATCTGTCATTTTATAGCAATATTTTACACCAAGGGCTAAAGCGACCGGAGCGACCGAAAATAGAACAGAGACATTATATTTATCGGCATAATAAAACTTGCCGGTCGAAACACGACTGTACAGCCGATTAGATTATTACATCGCGTGGGCGAGTGTTGACAAGCTATTTTAAACGATACTAACAACAACATCGATCATAAAATTTTATTTTCGACCGTCAAGTCCCACGCGTTCGATATAAGAATGCTTTAGCGATTTTCAAGAACTCCCCCGCTTGGTTTTACAAGGAAAAACGCTAAAAATAATTGTACACTGGTTTATTAAATTTAACTTCAATTATTATGATTCCAACCAATGATAGTAAGTTGCCATCTAAAAAATGGATGGTAACCTCGTAGCCAATGGCAAATATCGAATTTTGAAATGTTTTTATTTTCTTGATTACCTTAATTTAGAGTCATATTAATCGCCTAGCAATACAGCTTAAGCGCTTGAAGAGCATTCAATGAAGTGTAAAACGATTTTCGTGATTCTATAAGTGAAACAATGGGCCAAATTCCTTGAAATCTCAAAATCCAACGCGAAAACAGCAATAAATCGGAAAGCGTTAAATTAATCAACATCAAAATCACACGTTTCGAGGCGAATGAAAGATGACTGATTTTTATCGCGTTGGTCACATACCTACAGTTCAACTGCGTTCTTCGCATATGTTGATTTTTACTGACCAGATTTCCATCTCTCCAAGTATAAAACTACGTTGAATACACTAAATATAGATCGGTTTATATATGAATCCATCATCATATGACAGGGAACAGTGGCGATGAGAGAGCTCCATTAAACCTTGCGATTTCAACTTGTCCGTCTGCAGAAAATCTTGCTTCAAAGTAACGTGTGGGAACATGGCGCTCAAACCGTGACATTGACAGATTAGTTACATCACACCATGAGAGCATTGCTAGCGGGATTGATCTCTTCTTTTTTTATAATCGAGAGATTTGCGACTATTGAAAACAATCGGAGAAATGGTCAGAGTGGAACTAGCTCTTAAATAGAAGAAGAGCAAATGATTACATCGTATAGAAAATTTAATTCGTCTTTTCTATATTTGTAAGTACCGAGTGGAAAATGCATTGAAAAACATTTCTATCGGACTATTATAAATTCAAAAACTGTACTAAAAATCAAAACTGCAGAATGCGAACGCCTAATAACGAAAAATACTCTTTATAAAAAATTTACGCATTTGTAAAATATTTCATTTGAATCACTTGAATGCAAAGATCAAGCAAAATATTGGTACTGAGGCTCTCAAGAAGTGGACCTCCACTAAAATCACTGATATAAAAAAAAAAGAAGGAAATGAATGACTAAAATTATGCAACCTATGAACATTGAGAATTTATTAATCAAACTTTTATTATTAGTTGTTTCCCAGTCGAATCGCATTTAGAACTTCCGCAATATATACATAAATCTAGAGAGTATCATTTTATACCTGTCAAGAACTTGCATTTCCCTTAAGAAAGGTGAAAGGAGCATTAGTTTTTACGAGTTCACAAAGTTTTCACGACTTGGGAGGAAACGGCTTTCACTCGCTCCGTTTGCATATACAGACCGGCGAGTAATATCTTATTTAGTTGCGGCATTAGAACTTAATAGATACGAAACACTGAGTAATTCCTGAGCCAATTCAAAGAACCGGTATTATAATTTTTTTTTATTAGGTATTAGGAATTTTAGGGAATTTTTTTTTTAAACTTGAGCCGCCTGTCTCGGATTTATTCTAACTCAAATTTTCAAAACTGGCTGTACGTAATTTGAATTATATTCAAATCACGTCTTTCTTTACCTTCAAAAAGAGGTAACCACTCAAGTTGACAAGCGTTTTTCGCAATTAACCACGAGTTTCTTTTTCGTCAAAATCGATATATCAACACGACTCATTAAATGTTGCAAATGATTGTAGAGTGGTTATTATTCATTTGCTTCAATAATGATTTAAGAAGACCATCCCTTTGCGATAGAAATTATTCTAAAAATTTGCGAACGTTTCCACCGAAAAACAGATTGGTAACAAGAAGGGAAAATTCCGTAGCAACTATTGTAATTTTAACCATTTTTATTTTTCTTTATTTCCAAATTAAGAGCTGATTTTTTTACCTTACAGTTGAAGAGTGTTTGATAACCATTCCTACTCGTATAGAACGATTTTTATAGCTCCAAAAAACTCTCGAGTTGCCACATTTCAGAAAATCCCCCAAATTCACCACAAATACTGCGACAACTCGAGAACCAAAAGGACTATCGACTCATTCGATTCAGCGCTCAAAAATCTATAGAAATTGATAGCGAATACACCTTTTTCTGAAAAAAGTTGGAAAACGCGAATTTCTCCCCTTCAAAACTCGCCAAAAAGAACCTTAAAATTGCGGTAGCGATTTGGTTAAAGAATTGAGCCATTGTCAGGCCATGATTGATTATTGGTGAACATTTCAAGAATTTAGCTTCTATAAAAAGTGTTGACGGAGTACGGCGGACGGACAGAAATGTTTTTATTGGAAATTCTCATTCAACATGCCTTGAAACGAAAAACATCACATTTTGAGTGGTTAGAAATTTTTCTTCTTGGACGATTACAATAATTTAGTATTATATATAATAAACCAATATTATTTAAAAATAAACCAATATTATTTAAAAATAAACCAATATTATTTAAAAATAAACCAATATTATTTAATAATAAACCAATATTATCGAATAATACACAAAAATCAGTTGAATTTGTGCCACTCTCTTTGTGAAACTAGGGAACTTGTAGCATTAATTTCCAAGAAGCACTTCCAAGCCACATTGCCATCAATTGCGAGGATAATTATAATCCACTATGATCGTTCCCAGTCGTAATAAATCTGCGAAACCTTCAGACAGAGCGATAGCTTTCCAACGGCGGAGTCCATTGCTTATCCAGGTGTGGCAATAACTGTGACAAATCCATTTTCCAACTCAAGTCGTTATATCATCAGCTGGGCAGCTTTTCTAAACGCGGCTGTTCCTTACTTTCATTGCACAACCGATTCCAACTGGGATTCGGAGGTGAAATCGAACGAGTTTCTAGAATCGAAATATCTTGGAACGTCGCAGAAAGAATAGGAAAATAGCGGCCTTCATTTGGCATTCAAGACACGATAATTATCGATGTTCGTTTCCCTGTAAAAAATTCTTCGCCAACATCGACAATCGCAATTGAAAATTGACGATGTATTGTTTAGTTTCCTCGACATTATCGCTATAGAATAATTTCCTCTCGCACGATCATATACGGAACACTGAACCTGCTTCTATTACCACTGACGGCGATGAACCAACGTAGCAACTGCCGCGAGAGGGCCCATTAAATTTCATTATCGGGCACCTGCAGGCATCCGAGGCTCGTTTGAATAGCATTGATCCTCGCGATTTACGATGAAATAGACACGTTCGCTGTAGCGGTTTTCCAACGGATTTATGCACGCTGCAAACAAGGTAGCGAACAATATTTGAATTATCGTGCGATTATTAAAATACACGCGACCAGCCATTGGCTCTAGCGGTAATAAATAAAATTTCGTAAAAAAAAAAATATTCCATTTCAAGGGTTAAAATATTTTGAACATGAGCAGTTAATTGCTCGCACCAAATAAAAAAATAAATAAATAAACTTGAAGGGCTCGTATCATAGAAGAACGGCAAGTTATTTAAAATCAATTAAAGCCTGATTTTATCAATTAATGGGATTTTTGGAAAATACCAATTCATTTCATGGCTCGTAGCCGGAGATATTGATGGTAATTGCCATTTTCGGTTCATTGTTCTAATAATGGAACATTGTAATCGCTCACAGAAAAATTCCAACACTTCTCGAAAATTGTATGCTCTATTCCTCATTTGCATCTTCTTTCTTTTAAGACAGATGACAGAGTAATGAGTATCGTCGAAGATTAATTTAGAGAAAATGTGTTGGACGATCAGAATTATCCAATTCACAAGGTAATCATAAATTTCGAAACAGAATCGTGAGTTGAATTAAACTTTCCATAGTCGGACAGACGAAAGTCGCGAATACTTCCGTTCAATTAACTTTGAATGCTTCCTGTGATACGAAAAGTGAAGACAAACAAACGTTCCTCATTATTTTCAGGGCAAATGTAAGCACGAGATGACGCGAAGCAAAATACGCCCTCATTACAGCTAGGCTGTTGAATTTTACAGCAGCGGAAGAGACCGGGAATGGCTAGAATAAAGGGAGCCGTGTTATGACATTCATTTAGAGACTTGAAGGGAGACTAATGTAAGCATCTGGAACGAGTGGGACCAAGTAGGAACCTAGGCTACATTCAGCTCGATAGAAGCTCACTATAATAATGCACATTTTTTCATTGAACGCACGCTTTTTTATTGAGAATTAAATAGATCAATAAGAGAGGAACTGATGAACGTTGCGTTAGAAGCGACTGATATCGATCTTAATCAGGAAATCAGGACGATCAGAATTATTCCCATTATCTAGGTAATTATAATAGAAACAGAATATTGAGTGGAAGTAAATCTATAAAAATTCGTATGAATTGTGTCTGAGGCTGAGAAATATGACTTCAAAGTTTCTATTACTAGCCTTTTGTATCCCAGCGCTCCTATTGAGCTTTGTTTAAATTTTATGGTTCATTTAATATAATTTAAATTTTATCAACTCCAATCCCTGGGTAATAATTGGCAGAATTTTCCAGAACAGACGCCGATTTGGTTCTTTATGAGGGCTGCAAACTGAAGACAATATTAGTCTCACAACTTTTATTCATCATTCAGCTTGATAACGTGAGGACGATCGTATTGTAGCTCTTTCTTCTAGTTTTTTCCCACTCATTCTCGGCCGAAGGGGCTGATATTAGAATATTTTTCACGCCCTTCAACGATTTCGGAGGCATAAAGCGATACAGCATTACAGGAAAAGAAAAAACGGTAGACAAAGCAATCAGCCAAGAGACAGAAAACGCGACACTATTCCTACATTTTTACTAATTAATAATAAATTTACTTTTGTCTGAAAATCCTAGGGAAAGACGAAGAAGAAGAAGAATAAGAAGAATAGAATATTTAGAATATTTTTGTAGAAATGGTTAATCATCAAGAATCATCTCTCACAGAGTAAAGTGACGAGTCTTCAGGAGCAGGAATTACCCAACCTTTCATATTTCTCAGATTTAAAGTCTGAAATGGAGAGTTGCAAAGTTCAGGGTAAAATTCATATTCTAATAGGCCCTGGTTCTATCCATCATTACAACAACTAGAGCCAAAATCGCCGACCATCTAACTTACCATGTTTTCGATCTCCAGTAAAAACCGAGCCTCCTTTCCGACTAACATGAACCGCAGGGATGAACATTCATAAAAAAAGGTCGTAGTTTCGTTTACAACCACTCTTTTTCGCCACAGCTTTTTCAACACTGTGAAGAAACTTGATTGAAGAAACAAACATGAATTTCCAATACATTCGACGCGCGAAAAATATCAAAACACGTAACCCAACATGCCAAAGGTTTTTCAAAAGTTCAGTGCGCTATTTATTCGAAGAGTTCGGTCCGATTTCCGCGTCGGTGGTGGGCCAATCCTTTACCTATTGTGAGATGTAGTTTATTCTCCACTTTCTACGTGGCCTTGATCACGTACAAAGAGACTCGGCTACTGGAGCGCAGGCATTGCCATTAAACAGGATTGAACGGCTCGAGAGAGATTGGAAAAGAACGAAGAACTAAGCGAAAACGGAAACAGGAAAGTAGTGCATGAGCTATCGGTCGGAATTAGTTATTTTCATTATTACGAATGATAAAAAGAGATGGACACCAGGCGAATTATAACAGGGAAATAGTTGGTCATGGATACAAGTTTGTTGACATTTTTATGTTTTATGTCTTTCCTATGGCTCACAAACTCGAAAAGCGTTATGGGATCGTTTTCATAACACTTTTTGAGTTTGTGTACCATAGCAAGGACATAAAAATGTCAAAAATCTTAATAAAAAATTTCTGATGATTTCCGCTTACAACCTGTCGTTGCTAAGGAAAAGTAACTTCCTCGTTTTCCATGCCACAAAAAAGGTTAATCACTCGTTTGAAAGCCCTGAATCAACTACAAATGTTTATGTGTTCACCTCACCAGTAACTATTCCGATAGCTGATATTTAAGGTTATTCATAAATTAATGTATATGAATGTATATAAACAATTTAGTTATCAACTTCGCATTTTTTTGTGTTGCTATAAAGTTGAAACAAACGTTAAAAAAAAGATGTAATCTAAACATTCAATTCCAATTATTAAAGAGTTAATCTTAACATTTATCATTTTACTTACAAAATTGTACGATACAAAATAAATACAAATATCAACTATTCTTCTTTTTTAGAACTAAAATGATTTCTTTCTTTCTTCCTTTCTTTTCACTTAATGGCGAAGCTCAACCATGACGAGTAATTACGCTACCCAGACAATTTCCACAGGTGCTAGCGAAGCACAAAAAAATGTCTAACTGAGTTGCGGACTTGTACGCAATTTAGGTATTCATTTTCACTTTGGATTCGGATTTTTCTTAAAGAATAAGTGTCGAAACACAATAGAACCGTCCCGTTAGTATTTTCAATAATTTTCTTTGAGATGATTTCCATTCGAAAATCAATAAAAGATAGCATTCAACCTCATGCAATTACGTAGTTTAACTTTACTAATAGTGGATTTCACCGAAAAAAATAGAGTTGGAGCTATCCTTAGAGTTAGCTGTTCAGTCAACGATAACAAGCAATGTAACTAGCAAAAACCTTTGTTTTCGCTAGTAGCATTACTTGCTAGCTGTACATTTAGCTCTAACACCAACTCATTTTTTTTAATTTTTTTGGTAAATTCCTCAGTTATTATCATCTCAGAAAACGTCTTCAAAATATTTTCATCTCGCAATGAATAGCAGCCATCATTGCTATATGTAACATAGTAATAAAATAAAAATATTGAAAATAACAACAAAAATAATAAAAAACGCCCTAAAACTGAAGAAGTACCAACCTACTAAACGTTGAATATGACATATCTAGTCATCAAGTTTTTTGTAAAATTTTCTTAAACGTTTTTCAAAACTTTCAAGAATTGGATGGGTCTCAATGTAAACGGCTGACAAACAATCGTCTTTGCACCCCGACAATAGCCATACTCGAGTATCTCAGCATACAGCTTTAGATTTAGATGGGCCGAAATGCATTGGAAATTCTGATTTTTACTAATGGCTGACTAGCAACACAAACACCTCAGAAACCATAGTCGTTGAAGAATAAGTTGAAGTCGTCAGCAAAGATGAGGCAGTCTGCGCCATTGGGATGGCATTAGGAGGTCCGAGAGGAACGAGGAGAAGTAATGGGCCAACGTTGGTTCCCTGGAGTACACCAGGTGGAACCAATTTGCCACAAAGAATGATTTGGATTTCAAAGTGGAATCGGTCGCTCAAGAATCAGCGACTAGGCAGGTTATGGTGGAAATAAAGCAAACTGGAAGGCAATCAACGGCGAGGCTGTCTTTAGAGTGGTAACAGAATGATATAAAATGATCATAAAACCACTAACGTTCAAGATACTCTTAACAGCATTGCTACATAAAAGCACCGCCGCAAATAAGAGCAGTATGCCAAAGCATAAACAACAGAACAAGCAATAGTTCTCATTTCACTTTTATCATCGTCGGATATTTCGACTTCTTTCGAGCGGAGACTGCTCATAGAAAAATCGTAATTGCGCAATCGGAAATTGTAATTACATTTTCCAACAGATAGAACCGACAGCAATTGACAGAAAAGGTAGCGAGGAGTCTAGAAATAGTTGGAAGGTTTGAGCAACGAAAGAAAAGGGACGCGAGAAGGATCTACTTTTACGGTTGACCTGGCAGAGGCGAGCGCTTCGCCCAAGGCAGTAAAACCTTCAATACTCAAACGAAAGAGGATTACACGACAGACTTCTGTTCTAAATGTATTCGCCTTTTCGATCCGGACGCTCTATCGAGTAAAATGTGGCGAAATTATTAATCGTATTAATAAAAATGAGGGACAAGATCGAATTAAAATTCAACAAGTACAAGCGAAAGTTATTTGAAATCGTATGAGCTGAGCAAATTGATCACCAAGATTTGGAAAATTGAGTGGCATAAGGAAAACCAACGGTGTGCATTGATTACACAGTATTTTCAAGTTTGAGTCGGCAGACAGATATGAGCAATAATAAGATCGAGAAAGGTCGCAACGTCACTACGACTAATATATTGTTGTTATACTTGCTAATTTTGCCGGGAGAGCGAAAAACCGAAAAAGAACAAATTAAGTAAGAGTAACATACGATGTACTAAAGGTTCTGTGAAATAGATCATTTTTAAACGAGGTGACATTTTCACATTTTTCTTTTCTCTTCTGAGCTCAAAATTGGGTTTAACATTCAGGGGAAAAAAGCTAGCAATTGAATTCAGAGCCAAAAATCACGTTTTCCATGAAAAGTCGAGCTCGTATGTGAAAAGGTTGGGTTTAGTAAGAGGACGATATGTACCTAATTTTTAATTTGCTCTGAGGCCTCTTAGCCTGCAAAAAATCAAGTTGTCATACAGAGTCAACATGAGCTCTCTGAAATGGAGCGATAAGGCTTCGGAATTTCATTACGTCGTTGAGGAGTTGTTGGTCCCTGATCTAAATGCTGTTCAGATGATGTTCAACTGGGTGAAAGCGCTAAGGTAAATGGACAGAATATAGAGAAACCTCGTATATCTCTCACTCAACATTTCGATAATGGTAGTTTATTTTGGTTTGTTAGCAATAAAGAAAAAAATGTTTCTAACCCCGCTAAAAATCTGTTGTTTTACGTTTCAAAGCATGTAGAATCCGAATAACCGATAAAAAAAATTCTGTCTATCCGCCGTACGCCATCGACACTTTTCCGGCCAAACTATAATAGCTATTTCTTGAAATTTTCACCAATAAATCAATCTCGGTCTCACAACGGCTCAATTCTTAAACCACATTCCTAGCTCAATTTCAAGGGTATTTTTGAGTGGTTTTGACGGGGGAAAAATTCATAATCTTCAAAGGTTTTTTAGAACAAGGTATGTTTGGTGTCAATTTCTATCGATTTTTGGACGCTGAATCGAATGAGACGTTGAATCGCGGGGTCAATAGCTATATTGGTTCTCGAGTTATCGCAGCTTTTGCGACGAACTTGGGAGATTTTCACAAATTTGGCACGAGGGTATAACTCGAGAGTTCTTGGCGCTATAAAAATCGTTCTATACTCGATGGAATACCCGTCAAACACTTTCAGCTTTCCCGTAGGCGAAAAATTTAGCTTTCAATTGGAAAATTGAGAAAAATGAAATTGATTAAAATTACAATAGTTGCTACGGAATTTTCCGCTATAGTTATAATCTGTTGTTTGGTAGGAGCATTTACAATCGTTCGGAATAATCATCATCATTGAAGCGAAGGAATAATAAACCACTGTACAATCATTAGCAGCGTTTTCATTAAATACTCACCTTGGTCAAATACTGATCTGAACCCACCCATTTCGAAAATACGTCGGTTTCGATCTCCGACAACAATTAACGGGTAAAATGTTACGAACGACTGATGCCAATGGGCTAGAAGCGCTCAAATAAATCACTTCTAAAACCGCCCACGCCGCAGTTCAATTATCAGACTCCGCGTCATTGGTCAACAAAGTCTGCCACGTCCTCGCAACCAGACAAACAGACCAGACGGAAAGGTCGTTCTATTTCCATCGGCCAAGTGCAACTGTTGACGTGTCAAGCGTATCTGGCCTATGTTAGTCGTCCACCTACGAAAATTGCTCCGAAATAAAAGCTTCCAAATTGGAATAAAATCGCGCTCTAAATAAAGCAGAGCTTTATCGATTTTTCGCTCAGCTAATTGATTAAAACCAAGATATTTGCGGCGAAAAAAATAGGCGTTGACAATCGCGAGCATATTACGTCAAATGTTTTTCTCGACGTGGGGATGAGGATGAAACGTAATCAGCGACGTTATCTCATTTTGAATTTTTACATTTCTAGCGCTTTCGCAATTCAGGGCTTCATCAGTTTTTTTTTTTTTTTTTTTTTTTTTAATAGGTCCTGCAAAAAATTAAAAAAAAAACTTTTTTTAAAGAAGATGGTTCCTGAAGAGGCCCTGAATGGCGAAAGCGCTAGAAATATAAAAATTCAATATGAGAAAACGTCGCTGATTACGTCTCAACCTCATCCCCACGTCGAATCAAATAGATATGCGACAAATCACAACGAAATGTTTTTCTTGCTGTCGCGTTCTTGGTACGATTTATCGGTGAGGAGAAAATATACCGAACTCATTCTCTGATTTTCGTCCATTATTCAACAATAAACCATCGCAATCGCTCTAGAAAAAAATGTCTAACGCCCAAAAAGTATCAATAATACCAAGTAGAACCCGAACGTCCAATAAAAACGCTTAAAATGATTGTACTGTGGTTTATTCTTCATTTACTTAAATCAAACAATAAAAAAACCATCGGCTTGCGATGGTAAATATCTCGAACTTATGTGAATGTTTCCACAGAAAAAGAAATCGGTAACTTTATTTTTCAGAGAAAGGTGCGTTTGATATCAATTTATATAGATTTTTGGATACTGAATAGAATGAGACTATAGCAGGGTTGATAGCTTTATTGGTTCTCGAGATATCGCAGTTTTATGAGGAACTTTCGTAAAAATCTGTGGAGCTATATAAGTCGTTCAATAATCTTTGTATGTCGTCAAACACTCCTCAACTGTATCGTTATACGATAAATTTGAATTGCAATGAAGTAATAGTAAAAAAAAATTATATTTTTAGAAACCAGTAATAAATAAACACCTAATAGATATATACATAATAATAAACCAATGTATAATAATCGCAGCGTTTTTACTTGTTCTGAACGAGCGCTTTCACCCCTTTCGGCATCCACGAGAATTCATAGAACCAAAACGTTTCTTAGCTTACTGGACTTCGCAGTCATTTGATATTCGAGTGAAAAACTCGACAATTTCAGTTGAACTTTTCGGTGATTTTGAACTGAGAAATAATAGATAAGAGCCCTTCTGTCAGATATGATGAACAAACTCTATTGAATACCGTATTGACTAGAATAGATAATTCCGGAAATCGTTCCTTCCCACTCCAATTGTAGTAACATTTCTACTCCTTCCTCGATCATCACAAGAGATTCTCGTTACAGTTGCCACTAGAAGATAAATATAACCCGTTCCTTGAACAGTGGCATGCGATTTTGTCAAGTTGTCCGAAGAACCGATTCCAAGTAGAGGAACGACTTATGCCAATATTCGGTGACAAATATTGCCCTCCGTTGTCAGCTCGGGTAACATCTGTTACAATCGGTACTCTTGTATTTGGACGAGGATAAGTTAATCTGGAATGACGTCTGCGTAACCGTCGAACCTATGAGAATTTCTAGTCAACAAAAGGCGGGACGAATAAAACTATTTACGCTAGCGAAGAAGAGAGAGAAAACTGGAAGTAGAACTGTTGACATTTTTTGCAGAAGATTATGAATCTATTTTGTACAGAATATCTTATTTTCACGAACAAGCGTCATCCTGTTTCTATTTATTTTCTTTCTCCTTTCTATATTTTTTAACCGACTTCAAAAGGAGGAGGTTACTATGGTTGACTCGGGTTACTTTTTTTTTGCTCGTTTAAAAGGGTTACCATCCAGGTAGGTCCCTTAATTTTTTCAATTGAGTCTATCCAGTAGCTACGTCCCCTGACGCGTAGGAATGGCGGAAAACGTGATTTTCGCAAAAAGAGGAAGTTTTGACTTTGCAAGCTTATAACTTCTAGAATAATTGCTCGATTGTTTTGTTTTTTAAGTCAATTTGTTCATAATTTATCTGCCTATGAGAGCCTAGCTCCAATTTTTGTTCAACAATCTGATATGGCGTGTAGAGAAGAAAGTGTAAAAAACGTGATGCCGATTTTCATTTTTTTTAAAGGTTTTTCGAGCACCACTCCCAACCACGTCCAGAAAAAAATACGAACATTATTGCACATGGAAGTACTCAGCAAGAGCTCTCGAAAAATGAAAGAAAATTGCCTTTACATGACATAGTAAGGGAGCAATCGATGTTTTTATGGACCTATGTTTGAGACCTCATAACTTCTAAACGAAGACTGTTTTTTCTTAGTTTGTAGACTTAAATTGTTAAAATTCAAGTCTAGTTTACATGATCAAAGTTTGGTATTGATTGGACTAAAAGTGGATACTTTTTAGGCCGTATTTATAAAAAAAAAAAAATCAAAATCACGTTTTTTGTAATATTTATGGTTGCAGAAAAAAGTACGTTAGTCATAGAAAAAACTTATTTTTAAACTTCGGTATCTTAATTTCTTCAAATTACTTAATGTATTCTTATAATGGTTTATCCGAGCGCGTGTATTTATCCACAAAAGACAATAACCTAGGCAAGAAGATTTCGTGAAGGATTTGTCTTAATGAAGGCTCAAAATATTTTTTCATCAGCAAGGTACAAAAAAAAACGCAATCGAGCTAATGAATCGATTGCGATTCAAAACGCATCGCGCACTACAACAGAATAGGAACGGGGAAATACAATGGCGTCAATGGAATGAAGATTAGCGGGGAAATTATGTTCGAGCACATCCACTGAAATCATATACAAAAAGAGCTTGCAATTATTGTCCCATTGAGTCCGACTTGCGCACAATCGATATCCATTAAAGAAACGATTAACGGCGCGGCTTGAAAAGCTCACAATGAATTTCAAAAACTCATTCGACTTTTCTGACGCATTGTTGCCGAACGTTGCAGATACGGTTGGAAAACTTTGAAAGAAGACGAGAGAACGCGATCATTATTTTTTTATGATCACGTAACTGGTTTTAGTAAAACTTAAGAAGCACCGCTTTGACGTGAACGCCATAATAACATTTAAGACGTAAAACGCAATATATTTGAAACTCAAATTACTCTCGTAGCCTGTACAAAACTAAACAAGAAAAAATTTAAAAGGTTGTATCTCAGTTGTTGTTTCCAGTAATCGAAATTATATAAAAGCTAACTATGCACATTCACTGGGAGAACATTTCATGAAAATTTCATTGAGTTTCATTCGTTTCTCACTGAGATACTATTACGTTTTTGGTCACTTTTTGATCTCAGACTCACGGACAGACGCACAGCGAGACGAACTCGCAGACACTTGTCCAGAAAGTGTTTCTGATTCTAGTACTACGAAAGTTTCTTCCTAATTCCCTTACGTTCAGAATTCGATTTTTCGCACGTTCACAATATTTCTATTCATTATACGTAATCATAGAAGCAACAATTTTGACGACGCCGAAGACTATTCAAATCACACGTGCTATTACTACGAGAATTTACTATCCACGAGTAAAAGCCAAAGAAAACTACGCGAGTTCGAGTAAAAGTAAAACGTAATTTTCCAACTCAAGTTCAGACGACGGTTTTCATATTTATCAGCGCATAAAGTTTCCTCTAATAGCGAAGGACCGCGTTAAATTTTTCGCCAAGCTCATTAACGAGAAAAACTTCTCGAATCCGTTGAAGGTCGGCTCTTCGAGTTTTGAACAATAAAACAAAAACAGAGAAGGTTTTTGTTTGGGAAGGAGATCAAAATACGGTCATTGTTGTAGAGAACGGAGACCGGGTATAGAATTTCGAATCTTAAAAAGGACACTTTCCAGTTCGTTGGAACGGTGATATTTCCAATTACAAAATACGATATTGTGGCACGACTCTCGCTCCAAAACAATCCCTTCACGTAATTATTTGACGTTCGGTAAAAAAAAAATAATGACGTTTGGAGAAAACGAGCGATTTTAAAGCTGCTTCTAAAAAACAACGAATGCGGAGGTCAAGTATTTTTAGCTAAGCGTCTTCGGCGACGTCACAATTTTTGCTTCTATGTTTACGTAGTAAATCGAAAACATTGTGAACGTGCGAAAAACCTAATTCGGCACGAAGGTGAATTCGAAAGAAACTTCCATAGTACTAGAATCAGAAACACAAACTGGACAAGTGTCTGTGAGTTCGTCTGTCCGTGAGTCTGAGATAAAAAAGTGACCAAAAAACGTAATAGTGTCTCAGTGAGAAATGTTAGAGTGAATGTGCAAAGTTAGCTTTTATTTAAAAAAATATAATATAAAGAAAAGAGGTACAACCGTTCAAATTTTTTCTGTTTTGATTTTTACAGGCTACGAGAGTAATTTGAGATTCAAATATATCAAGTTTGACGTCTTATATATTCGTTATGGCGTTCAGGTTCATGATTATTCGGCTCACACACCGCATTTCCACGTTTTGAGGTTTTTTCACTAATTGTTTAGCGCGTATTGTGTATTTTGATCTTTACATGCCACAAAACTCAATATATTTGAATGCTCGAGACGATGCAATGTCCGGGACTCACGACTGATTTTTATCGCATGGGTCACATACCGCACTTCCGCGTTATTCGCCTTTTGACTGCAATTCGATTTTTAGAGACAGCAAAAAATCAATATATTTCATCGCTGGTGGACTTGACATTTTTCTCTATGTCTGCTAAATGCCGTTTAATTTTTATCCCGTACTTTCTTGCGGTTCGCAATTTCAGTTATTTTATTTAAGCACTTTTTGTATATTTGGTTATCGTTACTCTAAGAATGGCCCCATTTCACAAAACTGTAACGTTTTCAACCGTTTGCCTAACACACCGTACTTCCACCCCGTGCGCTTTTTCTTTTTTCGATTTTCACGAGCCGAAAAAATCCAAATATTTCACGCTCGTGGTCTTTAAATGTTTATACTGGCGAGTGAATGACGCCGAATTTCTATAGCAAGGATCACACAACGTAAATCTGAGCGATTAGGTTAGAAATAGTATTTAGAAATTATCACAGAAACCGAAAGTCAATATATATTTGAATGTTTAAGTGGTGAAATGTCGGTTGAATGATGATTGATTTTTAACGTTAGAGTCACATACCATACTTCCGCATTACTCAACTATCATTATTCCGCATTATTTCATGGCCAATTACAACAGTTTATCATTGAATAATAATCCAAAATTAACCGCAACGCACCTCTTGCGAAAAAATGGACGAACTTCGAATGGCATCTTGACGTTCGTAAAAGAACTAGACGTAGCAGGTTTTCCACATACTGCGGAGAGTACATCACAACGCGAGCGATAAAGCGCGACTAAAGGCGAAGCTGGTCTAGTAGCTCGAGATATTGCGTACCCCAAGGTGTTCAGTCACGTTCAGAGGGGGGCCTAGCGAAGAAAGCTTGTCTCGAGGCGAGGTAGAGAAAACCATTCAACGGCGGTCGCATTTCTTAGTCGAAGGAAAAAATTGAAAATTTCGCAGCGACAAAATCTTTTTAAGCAACGGCAATTTATAAATAAGGAGGTATAGAAACAAAAAAGCTCATCAGATGATGATTTTCGGCCTAATTTAATTGATCTTGACTCCAACACAACTAATATAATTATCAAAGGAATTAACGAGAGAGTTGCCAGTAAGAAAATGGATTTCCCTATTGTGTCGGACTTGTAATTGCATTCGCTGAATGAGAAACCAACTGGAGAATTTTCCGACTAAAAATAATTACACAAGGATAATAGACGAGTCACGAAAAGTCACGGATTCCACTAATTTTAAATGCGTTATATAGTTGATAATTTTAGTAGTCTTAGAAGTTGTAAGATTATCACTGATGATGTCTCAAACGCCTAAATCGACATAACGATAATACCTCCTTTGAAACTCTTCGCCTCCTATCCTTGTGAAATAGGATTCCGAAATCTCAGTGCGAGCGATTTACTTAGTTAAAAGTATTTCCTTATACACCAATAGTATTTTAGAGCATATAAATGGAGCTCGTGATAAATTAGCAGGAGATGCTTACCAATAAATGTTCCAACATGAAAAAATTAAAAACGCTGCGAGTTTATCCATTTGTGTCAGTAATTATCCCCTACGTTTGCGAACAATTCCATACAACAGATTGGTCACTACTATAATAGAGGGAAACTCTATGGGAACTATCGTAATTTCAATCATTTATATTTTTCTTACTTGATTTTCATAATTCGTGTCACTCACAGTACTTCCCGTTTTCCGTTCTTCTTTTTCCGTTTTTTATTATTTCATGAGAGCGTTTTCGAACCTTTGGTTCTCCTTGTTGTAAAAATGACCCGCTTTCACGAAAATTGTTTTCGTAGAGGGGTTGTGAGGGGGAGAAAAACTAGGCGACTTATTCTCCAGGTTTTTAATGGCTGGCCGAGCACTTTCGCCCATTCGGGCATCCTCAGGGCGACGTGGAACCATGAGGTCCACAGCCTGTGGGCCGTGGTCGGGCTGTGGACCTCATGGTTCCACGTCGCCCTGAGGATGCCCGAATGGGCGAAAGTGCTCGGCCAGCCATTAAAAACCTGGAGAATAAGTCGCCTAGTTTTTCTCCCCCTCACAACCCCTCTACGACAATAGATGCGACGACAACCAAGCGAAGAAAATTGTTTTGTATAGTTTGTATCAAACACAGTACTTCCACCGTATGCGGTTTATCCCACTATTTCGATTTTACGTCATTTTCAAATGACCCTTGATTACTCCTTCAGGGCTGGTTATACATTTTTGGGTGTCGTTGCTATAAAAATGATCCCATTTCACAAAAACTAGGCTTCTTTAGTTAGGCTAACTTACTCCACATCCGGATTATTAACCTAATGCGTGCGTGTTTCTATTTTGTTTCTCCTGGCTAATTTTCCAATAACAGTTGTAGGTTACTATGTTACGGCCTTTGTTTGAGTTTCTTGTTCTTGTGTACCTATATAATTTGTAATAACTGTTACCGATTCAAACATGGAAGTACTGTCATTTTGGTTCAGAGTTAAATCCAAAACATTTCACCGAACATTAAGTTCATCTATGCAGATATATTTTCCACTCCGGGCGAATGATCATTTTCAATCAAGCTCATCACTCCCACATTTATACAGTTCTGCGTTATCTCACCTGAGTATCTTGTGGCTGATTATTTCGAAATGAATTTTCCCATAATTTTAGCACCGAATAGACCTCATTGAACAGGACTTTACCATTTTATCTCATCCCTTTGTAAGGCTATTCGCGTCTGAGAACACTTCAGCTCGCAAATTTGATCGTCTCGAGCTTACGTAAAAGGGAAAATAGAGAGCTTCAAGTTCAACCTTGAAACACCATAGGTGAGAGCCTCAACTCCGCTAAGACTTCTTACTTGCCTTGGGCCTGTTCCTACAAATATTCGGAAGATTAAATATTTACCTTCCTAGAGAGGCGAACCGCGCCTTAGGTCTGTGAACTTTATTGTAGGTCTTCACTTGTTAGGGCAGATGCGGTTTCCCGAGTTTCCTTCCCTTGTTAAGTCTGTTGATCGAGGTCAAAGTTGAGCGCGAATCGAGCTAGAATACCTTCGATGTCTCAGTCAACGACTTAAGCCGACTCTTTATATCGCTCTTCTCTGTTATAATTCAATTACGCTATTACTCAGATTCGATCGCCATTTATTGCTCTGGCCTCTTCGAAACCCATTTATTGCCTATGGCCCAGTTCTACACATTAGTAGAATTCGGAAAATTCTTCTTTCCGCAATGAATAGCTCCTTATACGTTATGTACGTAAATATCAAAAACGTTAGGCAAGACTTTTGCAAAACCTGAGAATAATTATTTTCCAAAACTCAAGTTCAGAAAATCTCATCCACCGGACATGAAAATGTTCAGAACAGTTTCTTTTTCAAAAACGCTGCAAATGGTTGTACAGTGGTTTGCTATTTTTTCGCTTCAATAATGATTTAAGAAGACTATCCATTTGTGATGTAATTACCTATTTCGAACATTTGTGAACGTTCCCACCGAAAAACAGATTGCTAACTATAGAGGAAACTCCGTAGTAACTATTCTACTTTTAATCATTTTTATTTTTCTTAATTTCCTAATTAAAAGATAAATTTTTTGCCTAACAGTACAGCTGAAGAGAGTGTTCGACGAGCATTCCAACGAGTATAGAACGATTTTTATAGCTCCAAGAACTTGCAAGTTATACCCTCAGGTCAAATTTCTGAAAATCTCCCAAATTCGAAACAAAAGCTGCGATAACTCGAGAACCGATAAAGCTATTGTCCTGGCGACTCAGCGTCTCATTCGATTCAGCGTCCAAAAATCTATAGAAATTGATACCAAACACACCACTGTCCGAAAAACATTCGAGAATAGGAGTTTTCTCCCCTTCGAAACCCCCCAAAAATACCCTTAAAATTGAGCTAGCAATGTGGTTTTTCGGTGGGAACGTTTACAAATGTTCGGAATAATTACTATCACTAATGGATAATCTTCTTAAATCATTATTGAAGCGAAGGAATAATAAACCAATGTAAAATCATTTGCAGCGTTTTTTCCTTCTACTTTCGAGATCATTTTTATAGTCATAGTTTTATAGTCATTTTTATAGTGGGATAAAAATCTATAGACCGACTTTTCAACTTATTTTTTTTTAAATTTCCACAGAATTTTAATGTTAATCTACGAAAAGCCGTTATTTTGATCTGGCAAAACTGCTCTGGATTGACGATTTGCTCCTTACTCGAAGCTCATAATATACATCCATCGAATCAAAGGCCTTCGTATACGGACCGCTTCATAATCATTTCCAGCGTTCTAATGAGTACAGTTTCTCGCATTGGATCGTAGGATTTTACGAATTAGAAATTACCTATCATTTCGAACGACCCTGCGAAGGACTCGAGGAACATTAACAAACTGCGATGCAGCTTCTCAAAAACCGGTCGCCCAACACTTTCGTCGAAAGCCTGCGCCGCGACGACGATGTTTGGAATAAGCGAAAGTTGTATCGACTCGTGCGTACCGGGAATCTCGACATATTAACGCAGATGACCTTAATTTCGACTGGGAAAAAATAGCCGACTTTCTAATAAGATTGACGATTCGCTTTGGCGTGTATGTAACTAATAGTGATAATTGAGGTGTAAAAGTAAATATTGAAGCAGTAGATCTGTACGAGATTTAAGAGTACGAAAACATCCTTTCGTCTGAGGTCGGAGAAAACTAAATATAATATCTTCATTTTTGTTACAGACTGACCCGGTAATGAATATGTGTCAGATTATTTTAGAGCAACGTGGTTAAATCGAGTCATTATTAGAAAATAGCTGAATTATCCATAACTTCCGTTTTTTATGCACCGATTATTTCGCGAATAATTTACTGCAAAGCCAAATAGTACCAACTAGTGCTAAACGAGTATTCACAACCGAGTGTAAAAAGATGGAATTTTAGAATAAAACCAGAAGAACCTGCACAAAAATTTGTAGCAGATATCGTAAATTGTATTCCTTTCTTTTTCTTATTTATTTAATTGAAATTTAAAACTCGAATAGTCTCTCTCATCTAACTTGCCGCCAGGCAAATGATCTAGCTTTTAATATGAAAATGAAAAAAATTAGGAAAAATGAAAATTAAAAATAAAATTAAGAAAATAAAAATAATTAAAATTACTATAGCTGCTAAGCAGTTTTCCGTTTATAGTTACCAATCTGTTGTTCAGCGGACACGTTCAAAAATATTCGGAACAGTCACTATCACTAATGGATTGTCTTTTTAAATCATTATTGAAGCAAAGGGATAATAAACCGTCGTACAATCATTTGAAGCGATTTTCCATGGACGATTATAATGGTTATTGAATAATAAGCCAAAAGAACTATCAAGCCAATGATAATCGAATGAACTCCTTCCGAACGACTAGAAAAATATTCACCGCATAAAACGATTTTTCGATGATTTTCACGCAATCTACTTCGAACAGTGGCAATTGCGAGGAGAGTAACGGCCGAACATTTAGTCCGAGCCCAATCACGAAACGTCGGTCTCGATGGATCGATGCTCTTGGGGCCAAGGGATGAGAAACGAGCGGGGGCAACCAATTCGGAGCTCGGGAAGCTTAGCGGTGGCTCGCTAAGGTTCCCACGAAACTAATTGGGAAAGCTTGCGAGGGTTGCACGTTGAACGGCCCGAGTAAAAACTGAAGAAAAATTGTAACTACTCCGATTTCGAGCAAGCGACCGGAAGGAGCAACAAGTTGGCGAAGAAGTTGCTTTTCTGTATATTGAAATTTGACATAGAATTACTAAAAAAAAATATCAAAAACAAATAATAAAAAATACTAAGTACTAATACTAAGTACTAATACTAAAAATTATGTCATTAATGAAGCCTTTACAGGCTGCAAAAATCAATATATTTCATGTCCTTTTTAAATTTCCAAATTAAAAGCTAAATTTGTCATCTAACGGTACAGCTGAAGAGAGTATTCCAACGAGTATAGAACGATTTTTATAGCTCGAAGAACTCTCGAGTTATACCCTCACGCTAAATTTGTGAAAATCCTCAACTTCGACACAAAAGCTGCGATAACTCGAGAACCAATAAAGCTATCGACCCCACGATGGTCTCATTCGATTCAGCATCTAAAAATCTACAGAAATTGATACCAAATACACCATTTTCTGATAAACGTTGGAAAATACGAATTTTCTCCCCCTCAAAACCCCCCAAAAATACCCTTAAAGTTGAGGTACCGATTTGGCTGAAGAATAAAGTCATTGTCAGGCAAAGAATGATTTTGGTGAAATTTTCTAATATGTAGGACAATAGTTTCTTCAGGGCGACCTCGAGCCATATGGTCCACAGCGCAAGGATGCCCGTATGGGCGAAAGCGGTCGGCCGGCAAATAAAAAATCGGAAAATGAGTCGCCTGGGTTTTCTCCCCCTCAGATCTCCTGGGCATCAAAAAATGCGACGACAAGGAAAATAATAATACTTTTAACTGGCTGTGGACCCTATAGCTCCAAGTCGCCCTGAGGATGCCCGAATGGGCGAAAGTGCTCGGCCAGCTAATAAAGAAGTGGAGAATGAGTCGCCTGGTTTTTCTCCCCCTCACAACCCCTTGACATCAAGAAATGCAACGAGAATGAGAAGAATAATACTTTTGGTTTACTAACTTTGCGGCGATTGTATGAGTTTCTTGATATTATAATTGGTTATACCTGTTACCGACTCAAACATGGAAGTACAGAGTGATCTGTCCACACCACTGGTCACTGTTCATTATAATAAAGAAACCGTTTCGTGTGCAATATTGGAGATCGACAGCTATGATATTAGTAGAGGACGTAATATTGCGTAACGTATTGGTCGAGAATATCGTTCTGTACTTGTTGAAGTATTTCTCAGGCTTGCTATATCGACAGTTATAGTTTAAATGGAAATAGCACGAGGTGCGCCGAAATATTTCGAACCGGTCAAGCGTTGAGCGACCGCTGGTCAATGTTCAACGACCCGAGGAGTCGGCGAAACATAAATTTAACCGGAGGCGAACGAGAGAAAAGGGTCGACCGACAGAGGAGGAGTCGGGCCGTTTATAGTGACGGCTTATTATCTTTGCTGTCTGTTCCAGAGCGAACGGCTACCTAGAGATGTCGCAGGTGATGTGAAATCCAATACGAAAAGGGAATTCGTCTCGTGTTCATCTCTCTAGACAGAATAGCTCGTTTGTTTCGGCGCGCGAGCGTTTTACATTACATCAGAACGCTTCTAATGAAAATTGAATTTCGCCCTAGGTATTTCCTGCTCCCGTCTTCTAAGTTCACCTGGGAGTGAATTTTCCTTTTTAAAATAGTGTGTACTTTTATGTTCGAGTCGGCCAATGGTAAAATAAAGAAATCAGAATGAAAGGCATATTAAATTTGGTCGACTAGTGTCATTGGAAAATGATTCTATAAGAATTATTTCGCCCTGCCTTCGTGATTCAGATATTTATAGAACATCACAAAGAACATCATAAATACATGAGAGATTTATGATTATTACCTGATAAAAACGCTTTCATTTTTACTCTACAACAAAATGAAAATCGAATTACCTACGATAGAGTAATAAGGTTAGGCTACTTTTATGTCCACATCGTTATTAGGATGAGAGAGAGATTTTGCTGACTTTTTATTCATCTATTATTTATATATTCACACGCGCAAACCCAATATTAATCTACATAATTTTCAACTTGAAAAAAGGAGGTTTATTTTCAAAATAGGAAACAAGTTGTAACAAAAATTAGTACGGCATTTGCATTCGAAAATATCAATCGGTGGACAAATGTCCCGCGTAAAAATAATTCCTATAATAACGGTAGAGCAGGCAATTGGAATATTTCAAGAAGAAAATTAACTTGCATAGTATTTTGTAAATAAAAACGTCGCTGAATAATTCCACTCGCTGCCATTTATAGTTGGATCATTAGAACTTCGTAACTGAATAATATATTTTTCTGAGAGTTGGAAGAGGTGAAATTGAAACGAGGACTTTCCTCCTCGCCTGGTGGTAATCGAGTTTTTCTCTGGCGCTGAGCCGTTTTCAGCCGGCTCTATTGACCCGCCAAGTTTTTACTCTTTTCTGGGAGCAAACTCATACTCAGGTTGACAAACGATCGTGATATAAAAATACGAGGGATTCACGGGATAGTTGGTGTCTCCGATAAAGTGAATGTAACATCAACAATTAATTTCAATTAAAATATTAATTTCGTAAAAATGGAAGTATAAGAAAAAAAATAAGCACGGAGAACGAAAGAGACCGCGTTTTAATTACTTCGTTCCCAGAGTGCTAGAAGTCATTACTCGTCCTAATTAAAACCTATGGCGCACGGGATGTAATTAAATAATTTCACGCGAGAAGAAAATATGATAAATCGTCCTTCTAGTGATGGATGATCAGATTTATGCAACGAAGGCTACATGGATTAATGGATTACGACCAAATTGATAGATTAATCTTCTAATATTTTTTAAATTATTATCATCATTATTTATCTTCTCCAGGTGGTCGCATTACTTCTTTCTGTAGGTTGAGGGGGAGAAGAACGAGGCGACCTCTTCTCCATTTTCTTTATATTTTTCAGCCGAGTACTTTCGCCCGTTCGAGGGCCATAGGTACCCTTGGTCCTATAATGCGCTGAAGAAGCCCGAACGGGCGAAAGTACTCGGCTGAAAAATATAAAGAAAAGGGAGAAGAGGTCGCCTCGTTTTTCTCCCCCTCAACCTACAAAAATCATTATTTATATTTCATTATTTATTTTTTTTTTCTAAGGTAGAAAAATTAGACGACATTATTAAATTGGTTGCTCGTACTTTCGTCCCTTGGCGGCTGCAGAAAAACGAAAAGCAGTGCTTAAAAGCACCAATTCAAGCCCGAATACCGTCTTAGACGGTAAATGCAGGAAGTCGATTATGATTTGGGTGGCTAAATTAAAAACAGAAGGTGCGGACCAAGTTTATGAGGATTTCACCGGAAATTAATCGCCGAAGGTTCAACGCTGAAGACGGCGCTGGCAGGCAATAACTTGAGAAAAATGAACCGCGATTTCAACCCAAGGCACGAAGATTGAGCAACAAGTTCTTCTTATGCAGACGTGTTCCAAATGAAACGTGCGATAAATCGAGGAAATTAATTTGCACGAAAATTCAACAGCCAACTCTTACGCTCTTGGCATTTTCCCAATTCGATCGTCAATAAAATTATCAACAAAACCAGGTGAAAATGAAATCTCGTCAGAAATAGAAATTCCGGTGATTGAAACAATCGGACGAAAACGAAGTTTTTTCGGCGAAAGAAGCTTCGCCCACTTCGATTACTTGGTATTTTGGAAAACGCTGATCAGCGGAGTGAGGAGCTTGAAACTCTAAGTGGAACCACAACTTAGACGAGTGGTTCAGTAAATCAAACACGGAGGACGACACAAAGACATCGAGTGGTGTGGTCGAAGGGATAAGCCGCTGTAATTGGAAGTGGCAAGATTCAAGGGCACTCTCGACCGAACAGTCGATCGAACAGTAATCAAACAATGGTAATTGAGGCTCGACATTATCGAAGGAAGTAAATTTGAGCTGAAAAACGGTACAACACAAAATCCTTGCATCGAAAAAGTTTCATAGAATTTCTCTGGAACTAATTTGAAAAAAATAACATCTATAATAAAATTTAGTTGGTTGGTAGTTCTACTAAACTAAATATGTATATTTTTTCGTTGTCAATTAAGGTTTTTCACTTTCTAGTGAATTGGCTTTTATTAGACTACAATAAGTTATAAATAAATGTTTTCTTGAACTTCATTAAGGTTGAGTGCAATGAAAATTAAAGTGTTAGTTAGCTTACTGTAAAAAATTATTTTTCCCAATTTCCTGCAACTACAAGATATTAAAAAATTAACACTACTGCAAAGTTCGACACAGACCACTGGCTTGCAATGTAACCCAGTTCATAAGCCTTGAAGAAGAAAATATGATCCAAAAGCTCGGCGAAAGAGGCGTTTAATTCGTTAGACTATAACCCTGATTGACGACTAGAAAAAATTATAACAAGGGTCGACCATAGATCTTAATCAAATACTTAATTAGTAGATGAGATAAAAGATGAATGAGTAAGAGTGTTTTCTATCCATTGGTACATTGTTGACTTCAGAAAAAAATCTTACACGCAAAAAAAGGTAATCATATAATAGTTGAAAAATATTCAATGTTCTCTTCTTTTTTGTGATCAAGAATTTTCGAAATATAGGAAAACGCTTGTCTTCTCTCATATGTTAACTCATGATAAAATATTTGTACCCAATAACAACGTTGGTTTGAGTATCTAAGTTGCTCAATGCCACAATGATATTTTCGGGGTAAATTTAAAAATAAGTTGTACTAATGATCATAATAGACACAATAAAAGAGTCGAAAATGAAAGAAAACTATATGATTCAGAATTTGATGAAATCAAGAAGAGTTATTGGAACAATTGGTTAAATTAGATGATCTAGAAGGTATAATATAAGAAAACATGTTAATATCATTTATTCGAACACTCACCATTCTTCATTTTGCAGTTGGACATCAGCTCGCTCATTATGTCTTTATTTTTCTGAAACAAAAAAAGTGTAAATGGCTAATTCATGAACCAGATAGACCAACTAGAATAAGATTATGCAACCTTTATCAACTATAAACCTTCGTGATTGCCCAAAAAAAAACCCTTGAAGGTTGATGTTTTACGTTTCAAGGCATGGTGAATCCAAATAGCCAAAAAAAACCTTGATGGTTTCTCCTAATGATAATTCATGGCCTCAAAATGGCTCAATTCATTAACCGAATTTCTCTAATGAATATTGTTAGGCAAGGATCAATAATCAAAACTGAAAGTATACTTTTATAGTATCACCCTGTAATCTCGATTTTGGCTTTAATTTTCTCTTTGTCGTTCATTTTTGACAAGTAAGGTGCTAACATGACTGTCGTACAATTTCGTACAGTGGCTGAACTTCGTCCCGTTTGTAATCAGTTATTTACTCAGACTCTATAGTGAAGTAAATAAAATTATGATCATTATTTTAAACCATTGTGAAATATAATGATAATCAAAATAAACTCGTTAGAACAAAGCTTTTTTCTCTAAATACCTTCAAAATATTTTGTGGCATTCGGAGAAGAACATTGATAGGAGCTACTCGAGCTCGATACATGGCCGGCAACACAGAGCTGCTTTGAAGTACCTTAGCCGAGTTCACTCGGAAACCAGTATTATATTAGTGTTATACAAATTCCGATTATACGAATTCGACTAGAAAGATCCGAATATTTCCATTAGTTTAAATATTTTTATTTTTCTCAATTACTTAATTTAAAATAAAATTAATTGCCAAACGATACTGTTACAGAGAGTGTTTGACGAGCTCTCCAACGAGTAAACGATTGGTGGAGTGAACGATTTTTATAGCTTCACGAACGGCGAAGATTTACCATCTTGCCGAATCTCTCGAAATCGCGAAAATTTAAAGCTATCGACCCCGTTATGGCCTCATTCGGTTCGGCGTCCAAAATCGATAAATACTGATAACAACCAACCTCTGTCTAAAAAAACGTCGGAAGAAGTGAAAAATACGAATAATAAAAATTTGCTGAAAATATGAATTATCTCCCGGTAACAAACCCCCAAAATACCCTTAAAATTGGGGTGGCAACTTGGTTAAAGATTGGAGACATTCTTAGTCCATTTTAGTGAACATTTCAAGCGTTTAGCAGTAATAGTTCCGACAGAAAAGTGTTGACGGCGCACAGCGGACAAACAGAATTTTATTTCGGATTTTGGATTCTGCATGCCTAGAAAGGTGAAACATCCAATTTTGAGGGGGTATGATTTTTTCTAGGACGGTCAATATGGTTTATTTTTATTATTAAATATTAAAGAAAAATGAATTGAACGAAAATCTGCGGTAATTTTGTCATGTGGCTGGGCATATTCGCATTGCATTTGATTTTCAGGAGTAATGAGCTTACCTCAGCGAGGGCTTTGAGATCGTGGCTACAAAGCCGTAAGAGCTCGCATGACGTGCGGGTGAGGACGGTCGCCTCCCGGGGCAGCTCGTCCAGGACGCACTCGCCGAAACTCGACCCGACCCCCAACGTACAAAGTGTGACCAGGCTCTGAAACAATAGACAAACGACTATTTATTGCAACCGATGTCAATAGAACAGTCAGAAAAAAAAGGCGTTTTTATGAAGGTTGATCAATTTCTAATTCAATTGGTTAATAATTCGAGGTGAGGCTGGAAGTGAAAAAACTCGGCAAATGATTATACAGCGGTTTATTTTTCCTTCGCTTCAATAATTATTTAAGATGACTCGTGATAGTAATTATTCTGAACATTTGTGAACGCTGCCTCCGAAAAACAGATAGGTAACTGAAGGAGAAAACTCCGCAGCAATTATTGTAATTTTAATCATTTTTATTTTTCCCGATTCCCAAATTAAAAGCTAAATTTTTAGTATAACGGTGCTGTTGAAGAGCGTGTTAGCGACCATTCCAACGAGTAAAAAACAATTTTTATAGCTCCAAGAACCCTCAAGTTATGCCTAATTTCAGAAATCTCTCAACTTCAACACAAAAGCTGTAATAACTCGAGAACCATAATAGCTATCGACTAGGTCGATTCAGCGTCCAAAAATCTATAGAAAGTGATGCCAAATACTTTTTTTCTGAAAAACGATGGAGAATTATGCATTTTCTCGCCCTCAAAACTCCCCAAAAATACCTGTAAAATATGCGATAGAAAGAACGTCGTATAAATCTCAACCTCAAACTCAAATAATGGACAACGACAAACTGCAATGAGTTCAATGATTTGAGATTTGTCTCTCAGAGGATATTCGCAGATGGGCTTAAGGACAAAAGCCCTAATCATATAAATGACTATAAATAGCTAAATATAATTCGATGTAAAAAAGAGGAACATTACACCATTAAAATAATGGATGAGTCTGCCAATATCACATCAGTTTTAGCAGAAAATCCAGTTCACACAATGAACGAATACTTAATTACAAGTATCTCGCATTTTGAATGCAAAAGATCGCGACATAACTAATAGAAACGAACGATGCAATATATTACAAATTGTTCATACTTTCCGAAACGGAAAACATTTCTTTTTTTAAGCACAAAGCCTCGAAAATCCGACCAGCTTCCCGAAAACTAAATGCAATTTATTCGAGGGATGAAACTTGGCCATCTTACTTTAGCTCATTAGCGTTTGGCACAAAATAGCGGGCGGAGTTTGGAATCAAAACAAACGGCAATTAATCGACCGCAAAGTTTCCACCGTTGTCATTCTAATTAAAAGTCAACTTGGAAGAGTGATCTGTTTCCTGAGAGGAATTCGTCCCATTTTACAACGGAGCACAGCAATTTCTGTTTTATTTGGCTATAACTTACGCAAGTTAGCATTGAGTATTGTGGCAATCTGTGAAATATTTATTTCCCCGGACATTTTCACGATTTAAAAACATCTCAAGTTTACTGTGTATGTTTCATTATTTTTGCCCACAAATTGAAACTCAGCATTCTAAAGCAAGCATTTAAAGCAGAAGAATCGCTCAATGATTATTCGTGATTTCACGTCAAAATGTTCCACAGAAAGTTTGAGAAAAATGAGAATTTAGGGCAGAATTTCTGTAAGTGAACTTCGGATTAAGGAGGAAACGATAAACGAAAATAACCGAATTAAAACCATGAGCTTAATTTACAATTTTTTATGAACTACTGAGTATGGAACGAAAAATATACTTCCGAACCTCTGATTTGAAAGGCGAAGGTATTTGAAACGACATTTTTACTTCTATGTTCACGTAGTAAATAGATATCGGGATCGTTTGTCGAATTCGGAAGAAATTTTAATAGCACTACACTCAGAAAGCCTTAATCATTGTCTGTGTGGGTCTGCGGTCAAAAAATCGGCATCAAATGTTATATCTCCGTAAAATAATGAATGAAGTTCAAGGAATATTCAGAAAAAATGTTCTCCTAGCGATGTTCTCCGGATTTTGGATAACACACAGCACTTCCGAGACATATGTCTTCAAAGTTTTTCACACCACTGACTGGATTTAGACAAATTAATTCTGCTTCTCATTAACAGTCGCAAAGAGCTTCGACTCAAGGAAAATGATAGCCTCATGAATGACTGATTTCGGCCGTTGAATTCCAATGAACCAGTAAATGTTAGCTGAAGAAGAAATATCCGGCGAAGAATTGCGATATGATAAATTCAATTTCCACTTTTCGCCTTTGAAGGTGCCCGACGAAAATTCTAACTCTTCCCTCGACTGTGGCTTACAGTACTAGCTACTGTTCAACATTTAAGTTTCTTTGTGGCTGTTTTCTGAAATATAATTCCCCATTGCCGACTTCTGCCGTATTTAAATATTTTCTATCTCGAGAAAAAAGTTCCCGATTTGACTTCGGCGCGAGAAACGGTTAGTTTTTAAGAGATGATCCGAATTGTGATCGTTTGAAATCGCGTGATCCTTCGATCCGAATTCGCTATGGAAAAGTCGTGTTTAACTCCATGGATCGAATGGAAATTAGCTGCAGAGCTCCCTTTAAAAATAAAAAATAAAATCGATCGGTGTTCTGTGTAATTGATCGATGATGCCTAAATTGTTAGCGACTAAAAAAAAACAGGATGAAAATGGTATCGATGGTGGAAACATTCGGAAATCTAACACAAAACGGAGACCCAATGGATATGCAACGTTTGATTGATCACTTTCGTTCTGGATCTTCCTTCAAGTATTGGTGCGTATAGGTTTAGCGATTGTTCGCGACTGTTACGATCAAAAGAGGATGGTTTTTAAAATCGTAATCGAATCAAGAAATACTAAAGTCGCAGCAAATATTAAAATAACGAGAGAAGTTCGAGTGAACCTTTCTCGACCTCGAACATTTAAATTGTTCAGTACTTGTCTGTTGAAATCAACGTAGAAATAACAAACGACGTTGATTTCGCCGAGTAATTTTGAATGGAGTAGATAGATTTTGTTCGGAATAAACGTTAATAGATAATAAATAAATTAGAAAACATTGCAGTTTTTTCTGTAATATGGAATAAAATATGCAACGCCCGTCTCTTAAATTTGACCTTCCGCCCCTTGAAAGAAGTGAAGAATCTTGCGTTGCACAATTTATCCCATACTACAGGAAAAATACGCAAATTCGTGAAAATGCCTATACTAAAGGATTATACTAAAGACAATATTGCTTTGCGAGGGAAGAGAATAAGCGAAATAAATTGAGTTGGTCTTTGTTAGCAAAGAAAACATATCCGGTTTTCGAGAAATTTCGTACTATTTAGAATTAGCTTTTGTTGATAATGCATAGTACATAATACAGTCGTACGAGTATTCCCTTTGAATAAAGACGATTTTCATAACCTGGCGACTATTGAAACTGGCGAGGGTAATGCTTTTTCTCTCAAATCCGTTTATCCCTCGGGAGTATACTGGAATAAATTATCCGCGATAGGGCGGAGAAAAAGGACAAATAAGGTTTATTTCCCCGAAACGGCTGTGAGGAAGCGTGAGAAAACGTATGTGCTAGTCAACACTATCCCGAGAGGCTTCATTTTCCCTTTTCTTCTTCCAGCTCGCCTTTTTCAGCCTCCATTGCGGATCGATGAAAAGTTCCGACCGTCTTCCCCAAGAAACATTAGAGACAGTGTAAGGAAAATGAAGGTTCGCGAGTTGCGGTTTTTTTTTTATTCCCGAACGGAAAACCTATTTTTCACCGCCTCGCACAGTTCGCAAATATTTCCGGCGAGAAAGTCTCCCAGGAAGGACTGACTTCAAAACTCCGTAAATAGAAATTCACCCTTGAAAATAAACCATTAGTACTTAAACAATTCGTTAAAGCAATATATATCTACTTTTAAGACATCGCTATACGACAGCGAAGCTCTTGAGGCAAAATTGACTTGATGAGTTAGGCGATTCCTTATTGGATTCTCTAATGGCGGATTACACCAAAAAAAAAGTTGGGAAGAGTCAGCTATGCAGGCAACGCAAACAAGCAATGTTACTAGCTTTTTTTGGGAAATTTTGGAAAGAAAATTTTTTGTGAAATTTACCATAAAAAAGGTGTCTAAACAGTGGTGTGCATAGATCACACAGTGCTTTCATTTTTTAGTCGGGAACAGGTATAACTAATTATAAAACCAAGAAACTCATACGAAATAGAATGAAATTATTGATGAAAAACTAGCTAGAAGATTTGAAAACAGAGAAAAAACTCGCATCAGGCTAATAACGCGGAACTGAGGCATGTCAGCCGTCACCAATCGCCGTAACAAACATTTCCTAGACGTAGACCTTAGTGTTAAAAGATATGGTTTTTGGGCCCTGTAAAAATCAAATACCAAATACGTACTAGTGAAATAGCGAATGTTTATATCGAAGTATACGCAAATAACGCAACGCAGGCAACGGAAAAAGATACGAGAGGGAAGAAAGTGATAAGAGTTTTACTGAGTAAAGCTCCTGAAAAATTGGGCTGATTTAAGCCATAACTATATGATATTGAGATAACAATAATTCATCAACTCGTTGTAATCGCCAAATATTTTCTAACCACCCCTCGAAATTTGATCGGTTACATGAATTCGAATATCCGACAGAACAATTCTAACTGTCGCCGTTAATACTTCTCTGAGGAAACTGTAACAATTAAATTCTTGATATTGACAACAAAAATCATTCTTGATTTGATAATAGCTCCATTTATCTTTTTACCAAATAGCTGCCTCGATTTTGAGGGTATTTTTGGAGGCTTTGAGGAGGGGAATGCATATTTTCCAACGTTTCCAAACCATAATTGAAGCACAGGAATATTAAACCAACATTTAATTATTAGCAGCGTTTTTTCTCCTTCTGAATAAAAACTGCGAAAAGCAAAAACTCTATAACTATATATAAAAGCTCTATAAAAATTTCTATAATCTATATATCAAATTTCCATTGGCGGAGAAGGTTATGTTGGAACAAATCTGAACTGTTTTCTTTCTGTAAAAACGTTTCAGATACAAACGAAATTTTACAAAATAAAACAACCTTATCTTTGAAAATTGATGAAATGTCAGGATCTACTGGGAAAAAAGGACCCGCAATCCGTATTTTTATCCGTCCAATTCTTCCTTTCTTCGTTATACATTCAAGTAGACAATGAGCTTCCATTGCTAAATGAATTGCGAAGGCATGTAAACGGGGAAATTCTTTGCGGCGGCTCGTAGCTCATTGAACCAACTCAACCCGTCGTTAAACATTCAAACCCCAAGATAGAAGGGAGTATAGTTGGTTGGAATCCCTAGGAACGGAGAGCGCATTCAATTATGCACATGGTAATCAAGACAGGAGCCATCCAACTGATCAATAGTAAAGAGGTTTATACAAAACGTCTACTGCCTGAAGGAAGTGTTATGCACACGATTATCGTTCGGAGTTATCTGTACTGTAGAAAAACTCGATCACCTATTCATCGCTAGAAATAACCGGTAATTTTATTATTCAGCAGAGCCAGAGAACCTTTTCGGTTTTCGCGCGGAGCGAAAAACCCGTTTACGTCGGGTGAAAGATAAAAACCGCAGTTCGCGGCTCTTTTAGAATTCCGCGAATTGCAAGGTCGCTTTTACTACAAGTTCAAATCAGTCTCGATCTGATTCCACCAGCTCATGCGGGAATATCGTGCACTGTGAGATTCAACGTCTCTCTTGACACTCAAGAAATTTTCATGATTTTCCTCCTTCGGCGAACAAGTCATGTAACTTTCCAATTGATATCTCGACATTTCGTGAAATTTGGCAAGTCGGAATAACTCAATAATTTGCGAAGCAACAATCATGTTCTACGCCCTTTGCAATGCTCGTTGAACTAAATAAAATCTAAATAAAATTAACCTAAATAAAATTCGTAAAATAATTTACAAATAATGTACTTACAAATATATAATTAATGAAAATTAAAACAGTGGAAATTAACATAGTTGCTAAGGATTTTTCCTTTATCGTTACCAATCTTAGGTGGAAACATTCACAGTTGTTCGGGATCACAAGTTGATGGACACGAAGAAAAATAAACCAAGTACAATCATTTGCACCATTCTTTATATTGAAACTGGGAACAAATTTTGAACTGGCTAATCATAGGTAGATAGATTAGGAAGAAATGAAGTAAAAGCAAAGGAATCGAATAATTTTTCTAGGCGTTATAAAATCGCAAAATCAATAGTCGTATTTCTAAACCAAAAATTACGTTTTCCAATGTTTCTGGACAGTTGGAGTCGATACTACAGAATGGACTCGATTGAAACCAGTGGCGTCCGTAGATCACACAGTACTTCGAGTAGAATCGAGTTCGATAGCAGGGATAACTAATTACATACCTACTCAAGAAACTCATACAAAGGCCGCAATTTATTAACATACAACCGTTATTGAAAAAATAGCCAGGAGAACCAAAAATAGAAACACGCACGAATTACGTTAATAATGAAGAAGTGGAGTATGTGATTGTAATGATTTGCAGAATCAATCTCATAAACGTAGGCTTTAATCAACGAAATAGCGGTGGGAATAAAATTAACAGGTGACAAAACTTCTAGACAACGACGTAACTGAATTAGTCTTTTGGAGTTGTATATCAGTGATCCAAGCCAAGTTTTTGTGAAATGGGATCATTCTCAAAGCAAAAACACCCAAACTGTATGATTAGCCCCGAAGGGGGAATAAACGTCATTCGGAGATGATGTAAAGAAAGACATACCAAAGAAAGCGAAAGAAGTGCTGTGTGCGATCCAACCTATACAAGTTTTGAGAAAGTGGGTCATTTTTATAGGAAGGAGACTCAAAAATTCTAAAAAACTCTCTGATAAAACCATTGAAATTCGTATTTTAAGGAAGTACTGTGTGTAACACAAATAATAAAAATCAAGCAACTTTCAGCTGACGTAAAGAAAAATTTGAACTCCATCAGAGTTGAAACATATTGACATTTACGGTCTGCAAAAACTACTTCGTGAGAGCAAGTACATCAAAATCAAGGATTATTTGCATGCCATGACAAAAAAATTTCTTTTCTTTGTGAGTGTGTTTGACGAGTGTTATAGAACTTTTTTTATAGCTCTAGAATACAGTATGAAGTAATACCAGGAGTTTTCCTTAATGGTTATCAATCTATTGTTAAATGGAAATGTTCACAAATGATCGGAATAGTTTCAATTATTTACTGTTCAATTATTTGCAGCGCTTTTTGTATTAGAAATCTCAAAAAATATGAGAGTAACTCGTAGGTAGACACAATGATGAAGAAAATGACGTTAAAAACAAAGAAATCGAACTATTTTCCCAGGAGTTATCAGATCGAAAAATAAAAAGTTGCGTCATTAATTTTTTTTTAAGCAAAAATTACAATTTCCAGCATTTCTGGAAAGTTAGGTTCGTTATTACAGGATGTATTCTATTAAAGAAACTATGAGACCTAAGCCAGAAAAACGCAGTAAGCAAAAACTCTACACTACAAGATTTTTTCATCCAATAATGAATACCTAGGTTTTACTAATTAATTACTGCAAATTCTTTTCGAACACTAAAACTTTAATAATCTGATTAGCTAGTACTGGACAGGCGAGATCAAGGAAGCGTGTATTCGCTACAAGCCATTACAATGTTCCGCTGAAAGCAACAGTAATAATTCAGCATCCAGTCAGCGGAGCAGCCTCGAGCCCTAGTACATGACGCTAAGTTGCTCCTCATGTAACTCCAAGTTGCGTCGGATGGAGTTTGAGGCAGTTGAACCTCCGCAGAGCAAGTTAGTCACTACAACAATATATTTAGTAGGAATATGAAGGAACCGCTACGTTACACCCGAATACGAATAGACAAACAGACGAATTTTCTAGGGCCGAGCGAAATCGCTACATCAATTTGGATTTGAAAATTCCCTGGAGTTGAAAACGGATGAAATGAAAGATTATTGAAGACGAGTACTGAAAACTGAATTCATGAAATGAAAGTGATTTATTGCTGGAATATTTAAAACCGGAAAAATACAGTGTCACAGACCACTTTAGACCACTAGATGTTCAAGTTTTGATTTTTGGTTATTATGAAAAAATGAACTATAGTAATTTCTCCCAAAAGAATCTTAAATCCCTACAGAAACATGATGTTACATCCAATAGAAACAACTCTGGCCCTCCACCGTCAGAACTTTGCAACAAAGCTATAAGAGCTACATATTTGAAATTATTACAATTTTCATTTTTTTTTTTTTTGTCTCAATTTTTAAGCCGCTATCTCGATTTTAAGGGAATTTTCGAAGTTTTTCGAATGGAGTGAAAATGGGTGGTTTTTTTTTATTTTGTAACGTTTCTCGAGACAGAGATTTGTTCGGTAGCGATTTCTACTGCTTTTCGGACGCTCGACCTAACGAGATAGCGACAACAATTTCAACTATTACGAAACAAGTCATTAACACAATATAACTCTAGAAGTTATAAATATCACTCCATATTTGTAAAAATATTTATATACACCGATGGGCCATCAAAACTTTTCAAAATCTATCAATCGTGAAGAATCCAAAATTAAATTAAAATTTTCTGAAAAGGTTTTTATTACTAGACGATACTAAGTCGATAAAATAAAACCAGCGGTGTACATAAATCACAGAGTACTTCCACGTCGGCAGACAGATACAACCAAGTATAAAATTGGGATACACATTCAAATACCGCAGCACGAGCGACATAAATCAAGCGTCATTCACTCGCCGCAACAAACATTTCAAAACATCAAGCGTTTTAATTTATTGATTTTTGCGGTCTGTGAAAATCAAAATACGCACGAGTAAAATAGCGGAAAAAGCACTGCTCTGAAAGTGCGGCGTGTGAGCCAATAAATGAAAAATCAATCAGCAAAAAATCATCTGCTCGCCAGAACGAACATTTTAACACATAAAACGATTATAAAAAAAATGGGCTATTATAGAATGTAAAAGTCAAAATAGAAAACACTATAAACGGTTATGTCTTGGAAGCACTGTGTGCTATCCTAAATCCAAAAACGGCTAATTTCGCAACTCACTTTGAGAATATTTCCTCCTCGATTTATTCATGTATCACAGAGATACGGTAACGTGTGCCACTTTTTGACCACGAACAGGACTTGTTCAAAAAGTGTTTCTAAGTACAGTGCTGTGATGAATCTTGGGAACCACACCTTTCTATAGAAATAGAAGATATTTGTATAAACCAAAATATTATCCATTTCATTTCATATTGATTTCAATTGAGTATCAATTTCGTTCATTCTTTAGTAAATCGTTTCGATACATGAAAATTTCTTCCGAATTCACAAATGTTCCAAATTCGACATTTCGGACGATCGCGATACTTCCGTTTGCCGATGAAATTTCATGAGAAATTTGTCATAAAAAACTAAAAAAGTAAAAAATAAAAATAAGTATATTTATGATTATTACAAATAGATACCTATAATTTAAGAAAAATCAATGTGTTGCTAAGGAGCATCTGCTCGTCTCCCTCACACGGGCTCAGCCCTCTAGGGGACTAATTCTTGTATTATTATTTTTTCTTTTTGTTTATGTACGTCGTTATGTATGGCAGAAAGCCTTGGAAATTTTTTTTTTTTTTGTAAATCAGTAGAAGAATAAATTCCATTCTATTCTATGTCTCAAAAAACGAAAACTGTCTATCCGTTTCGTAATAGGAGGAAAAATGGGTCTAAAATTACTATTAGGAAAGTGTTGGTACGTGGTAAATATCAGCGGCTCGATTTTTCGCGATAATAATACATGCGGACGATTTCAACCACGTAGAACGTGATGCGACCTATCTCCGAATCCGCGGCATTTTCAAGTAGCTCAGCTTCCAAGTAACCGCAATTTTCGATAGATACCTCGTTTTCCAATAGTTGCGTAAATATTTAACGATGACGTGACCTGTGTGAGATGTTTGTTCAGGTAGAGGTAGAACAATTTTCGAAAGGAGAGCCTTTTTCGAAGGAAATTACAGGTAATTATTTCGGTGAAGTAGCAAGCGAGATACTAAATACATTCAAACAACCGTTATTCAACCGGATCCCTTCGAAGCGAAATAATTTCGAAACGTTTCAGTTCTGACGAGTCTGCATATAAATCTCATCCGTTGGCTTGAAATAGATCCTGAAAGCGAGATCGCTGGTCGAATTTTTCTCACCGTTTAGAGGCGAATGAAACAGAAAAACACAACAATTTTTCTAAACGGCAACTGGTATCATTCGAACTGCTTGTGTGTATTGCTTAAGCGGAAGTTCCACCTTTCAAAAACACAAGACACTAACACGGCGATACAACAGGATATTCCTTTCCTCTTTCATTGACATGCAAGGTATTAGTGGAGTAATAAAAAAGGCATCTGCCGCTTCTCAAAAGAATCCCCTGAAGTCTTAAGCGATTTACAACGGACCGGATAGGAAGAGGATGAAGAAACTGTGAGACCCTTGAATGAAGGGCTCCAACGCATCTTCATGTACGTCACCCTCGTGTGAGCTCGACTGAGCATCCCGGGCTTAAAGCTTCAACGACGCCACGCCTTGGGCGAAATTAAGTTTTTTTTTCTCGAGCTTAAACGAAAAATTTGGCTTTCTCAAGAGACACAAACAAAAAGAGAGTCCAAGCAACGAATATCGAATATTCACACTTGATTTTATCAGTACGCTGAATTTTTATTTTTGCTCGGTTTCGAGTACTTGAACTGGGTCAATCAGACGAAATATACGATTCAATTTCTCTCTTGAAAAGCTTCATTAGAAGCTCAATATTCTCAACAAAAAAAAAAAATTTAAAAAAAAATCCGACAGAAGCCCTGAAATTGAGGAGATTTTTGATTATCAGAAACAGTACAATTTCCCAAGTCCAGATACAAACAGGATCCGAATTTTTACTGATTGGAAAATCCGTCTTTACTTGGACGCAGCGGAAAAACTTCATCGAAAACTAATCGTCACCAAAAAGAAATCAGACACTAATGTAGACTAAAAAAACTCTCTTAACAGTAGATGATGCCCACGGGGGCGAAAGTGCTCGGTCTGGAAACGATGAATTTGAGGGCTTTGGTATTATCATTCATTTCATCATCAGACATCATTATATCATTCATCAATCATCACATATCATGAACAGCAGATATCGCAACTATTGTTGATGAACACCTCATAATCATTTTGATCATATTTCATAAATAATAATATAAATATCACCACGAATACCATAATATTTTATTATTACGGCTATTAGCTAACTATAAACGCACATTCTAACCCTTTTGCCAGCTATTCCATAAATGCCTTCAGTGGAAGTGACAGTCGTAAATTTCATCAATAAAAATGTTCGATCATCTTGAAATTTCAAGCATGATAACGCGCCAAATGACAGACCTGGCAAAATCATCTCATTTACGCAACAACCAGTTTCCTCTTCAACTTCATCCCTTGGCGAAATCCCTCTCGTTTCCCTCCCGTACAGTGTGCCACGAATTTCCAGAGGAAAACGCAACGTTTTCACTTCTATCTTTACGTAGTGAAGGGCGAATTTTGAACGCAAGTGAATTTCGAAGAAATGTCCGTAGAACTATACTCGGAAACACTTTTTGAACAAGTGTCAGTAGTCAAAAAGCAACAAAAGTTGTCAGATCTTTGTGAAAAATGAATTCAATTCGATGAAATTCCCGAAAAAATGTTCCAAGTGAATACGCAAAATTTGGCGTTCCAGATTTTTAGACAGACTGGATAAGACGTTTGACTTCAGCTCTGGAAATGTTTGTTACGGTGAGTGAATGACACTTGTTTCCTATCGATAGTGCCACACACCGTACTTCCGCATGATTCATATTTTTCGTTATTCTTATCCATTTTTTGCGCTAATAATCTAATTTGCGCATTTTTCGGTTTTTGGGTCTCTTGGCTAGTTTTCCAGTAACAATATTCTTTTGTAAGAACGTTGTAGCCTTTGAATGCGTTTCTCGAATTAATGCTACGTCTATCTGACGTCTCAAACATGGAAGCAATGTTAAGATCTACGCACAACACTGGTTTCAAATACTTTATGATTTTCCCAGGGCTGTTTCCTCTCAAGCTTCCGAGCTCATATTGCAAGCTCGTTTTTCGGCAATTTTGGTAGAGAAAAAAAACGCGTATTGCTAACTGGAAAATACTTTTCCATTTCAAAAATGACACGATTAAACGCCAGATCAATCAATATAGTAGTGATTAATGAATAAATATTTCAGTTAGCAAATTTTTGGAAGATTATCAACTTTCGAGTTATAGTTGGTCAATTTTTCCTCTTGAGCGACTACAAAAGTTTATTATTGAACAATAAATCAAAAGCAAAACGTTCTCCACTCCGTAAAACAGTAATACAACTCGATATTACAATTTTCCGAACGATAATCGGAAATCACCGTGGAGAAAAGTCATTGTTGAGAAACTGCCTTTACAAGGCGTAGTTCCTCGATTGGCAGGGAACGTTCTTGTCGGAGAAAGTTAGTCACTCAACTGTAGAATACCTATTAGCATCGTAACTAGTTATGCCTGATTAAAGAAGGTAACGCTTTTCGTTTCAGCATCGCTGAAACTAGTTAGATTCGGTTAGCAGAGAAGATTGAAATGGGATCCGTAACTAGTTCGCTCGCTCCATACAAGTCGACAACGAAAGATTCTTCTATAAAAAAATTCGAAATATTTACTTGTTGGGATGTTACAGAATTTTTGAACCGGAGGTGTGAATAGAATAGATTATGAAGGCAAGGAACTCGTACAAAGGCCGCCGTTTGTATAGAACTGTTATTGAATAACAACAGGCGACACAAAATTAGGAAAACGAACAAATTAAATTAATAATGCAGATTTGACATTTTTTTCTAAACCTTAGCTTTGTAAACCTTAGTGAATTAAACGGATAACAACTATCAGATGAAATAAACAAAATAATAATAAAATAATTTCCTATGTTCTATGGACGTGATTGAAAACAAATCCACCATCATTTCCCGCAATTCGTTTTTATCATGTTCATTATTTTGGATCAGTTCAATCCGAGATGAGAACCCATCATGATCATAATCTATTATCATTTCTGTATATCCATTCGGGTACCTGGAAACAGGCGTCATTTCCCGCCGTTAACAAACATTTCCAGATCTTGAGCGATCGAACAATTTTACGCCCTAAAAACATTCTAGATCCAAACAATATTTCGATCACGCGAAAGTACAGTATGTGGCCCTCGCGATAAAAATCAGTCATTATCCAATCGCCGTCCCAAACATTAGATAATTATTAAAGTAATTATTCCGGGGAAAAATCCGTAGCAACTATTGTATTTTAATCATTTTTATTTTTCTTAATTTCCGAATTAAAATCTGAAATTTTTCGCCTTACGTTATAGTTGAAGAGAGTGTTCGACGAGCATTCCAACGAGTATAGAACGAATTTTATAGCTCCATGAACTCTCGATTATAACCTCTGCCGAATTTCTTTAAATCTCACGAATTTGACACAAAAGGTGCGATAACTCGAGAACCAATATAGCTATCGACCCCGCGATGGTCTCATTCGATTCAGCGTCCAAAAATCTATGGAAATTTATACCAAATACTCATTTTTCTGAAAAAACCTTGGAAAATACGAATTTTTCCCCCTCAAAACCCCCCTAAAAGACCCTTAAAATTGAGCTAGCAATGTGATTCAAGAATTGGGCCGTTGTGAGACCGAGATTGATTTTTGATGAAAATGTCAAAAATGAAGCTATTATAGTTTGGTCGGAAAAGTGTTGACGGCGTTCGGCGCACAGACGAGACAGAAATTTTTTTATTGGATATTCAAATTCTACATGCCTTGAAACGTAAAACATCAAATTTTGAGGGGGGGTTGGACAAATTTTTTCTTGGGCGATTAGAATGGTTTATTATTGAATAATAAACCAAAAAGTTGTTATCGAGCAGGCGAATATTCAAAATCACCCGATTCGGATGAGGCCGTAACACGAAGCGAATTAGTAGACAGGAAGAGATCAAGTTCAAGGTCGTAGCAGCGTGCGATCAATTCGACGTCAGGTCACCGTCATCGTCATCCAATAGGAGGGATCTATTTCAGGACATATGCAGAGGAAGTTGGCCGGGCTGTTAGTAGGACGGGACACCGTTGAACGTTAATTGGAATCGAAAACATAGAAGTTGCGTAGTTGGAAAGGTGTCGGATGGTAAAATGTTTAGCTAATAAGACGAGCTAGACGGGAATACAGGATAGATATAATGACATTGTATCGAAAATGTGAAAAATCTATGGGGAAAATGTAGTCGTTGTACGACAGATAGCTAAATCTTATTCTTATTGTTCTTGATAATCAAATTTTCTTCAATAAAATTCGCTCTTAATAATGCATTAAACTTGAACTGTGCCGTCATTTTTACAAATCATATTAAGTAAATCCAAAAGTTATTATTTTTGTTATCGCTAGAGACGGTGAATTCGAATAATATGTCCGATTTTGATATTTTTCTGGAAACACGAAAAACACGCTTTAACGCATCTAATAGTGAGTTCAAGTGCGTTTCCTGTTTTTTGAAAATTTATACGTTGGTTACTAAGTAAAATCATTATATGTCTCTAATGTTCACCTCAATCCGCCGTCCACCTGGCGGTAACCATAAGAAACGTTTGATTTTTCGAAGTAGCCAAAGCTCTCAAGTTTAAGTAGGTATTAAAAAGAAAAAAAAAAAACAGAATGCTCTAAAACTTTCCAAAACCACGAGTGAAGTAATTTATTTTTATTTGACTCATTTGGTCGCAATTTTTACAAGGAAAGAACGTTCGCGTTTACCTGCTAATCGTCCAAGAAATCAATTATCTACCTTCCTCATATTCTCTCAGCAATATTAATGTTTCGTCTATTCTGCGATTTAGAATTTTACCGAATAAACTGGAATGAGATGACTGAACGTCACTCTCTCATCCGTTTTGATAAATATCTCGATTCGACGAGAATAGATTTATATTTCTTATAATATTAATAAAACGTATCGAAAAAATTACAAATAAATAGCGTTTACAATAAAATAACATCCAATACAACAGAATCAAGATCAACATTACTTTTCTCCGCTGACCCAACAACCCGAGTTTCCCCAAATACTTATTTTCCCTCGCTACTGGGAATCTGAACTGAAATTGATTGAATCGAAAAAAGAGAAGAAAAAATACTGCCGAAGGGGAAGATTAAAACAGGGCGAACAATACGGGGCGAAGGTGAATACAAACAGTACGGCCAATCTTTCTGGCCTGCGGCGAGCACAGTTCCGATTCTGTTCAACCGACACGAGGGACTCGAGGAAAAATTCCGTCGCCAGTACGACGCGGAAGTTAGCTGGAAAGGTTGGCCATTTTTGCTGCAATAACGAAAAAAAAACGGCAGCGAATACTCGAGGCACGAAATTGAAATACGAACGATAATTATTGATGAAACTTTAAACGATACAGCCGAAACAGGAGCTACTTTCCAATACTTGGAGTCATTGAATGACGGGTAATGTTCAACGATTTTAAAAACGCAGCACATGATTGTACAGTGGTTTATTATTCTTTCGCTTCAATAATGATTTAAGAAGACTATCCATTCCTGATACTAATATATCAAAACATTTGAGAACGTTCCCACCGAAAAACAGATTGGTAACTGCACGGAAAACACCGTAGAAACTGTTGTAATTTTAAAATTGTTATTTTTCTTAATTTCCAAATTAAAAGCTAACTTTTTTGCCTAACGGTTCAGCTGGAGAGAGTGTTTGACGAACATTCCAACGAGTATTTTTATAGCTCTAAGAACTCTCGAATTATACCCTCACGTTAATTTTCTGAAAATCTCCAAATTCGACACAAAAGCTGCCTCTATCACGAAAACTCCACCACCAATAAAGCTATCGACCCCCCAATGGTCTCATTCGATTCAGCGTCCAAACATCTATAGGAATTGATACCAAATGAATATTTTTCTGGAAAACGTTGGAAAATACGAATTTTCTCCCCCATAGAAATATTCTTAAAATAGAGGAAGCAATTTGGCTAAAGAATTGAGCCATTGTCAGGCCAAGATTGGTGAAAATCTCAAGAATTTAGCTCTTTAGTTTCGTCAGTAAAGTGTTGACGGCGTACGGACAGAATTTCGTTAATTGGATCTTCGGATTCTACATGCCTTGAAACGTAAAACATAAAATTTTGAGGTGGGGATAGAAATTTTTTTCTTGGGCGTTTACAATGGTTTATTATTGAATAATAGAGCAAAAAGGTCCGCCCAGTTGCACCACACTATATTTTAGGAATATTCTTCTTTCTGAAGTGTTCCCATGAAACGTTGTAGGAAATTTTCAAAAGAGTGGAATCGATCAAGTTTGTACCTCTCAAATCCTCAATTACTCCTCTAACACGTCCTCCACTATTGGTAAACCAAAGTGGGAGAATCGAAAGTAACTGAAATCTGTATTGTAGAGTTAATTAAAAAAAAAAAAATTAACGATCGTTGATCATTCCCGTTTTCATTATTTGGAGGAGATCGTCGAAAAACCGGATAATGTGGTAATCCGTTCATCATCCAATAATAAACCATTACAATACAATCGTGGCAAATTTCTCGAAAATTCCACACAAAAGCTACAATAACTCGAGAAACAATGAAACTATCGACACTGTTATCGTACCGATCGATTCAGCGTAAAACAAACAATATAAATTGAAATCAAACAGACCTATCTTTCAAATACCTTGAAAATACGATTCTTTTTCCTCAATCCTCCCCAATCTCAAAATTGAGCTAGCGATTTGGCTAAAAAAAATCAAATTTTATGGGGGTGAGAAAAGATTTTTTCTTGGACGACTACAATTGTTTATTATGGAATAATAAACCAAAATATTGATAATGATCATTACTTACTTGAATTCGCAGGAGAATCCCCCCGAAATTCAAATATCTTCTTCCGCAGGCAGCTAAAATAATGAAGATTTCTAAGCGTCGAAAATTTTACTTATGACCTGAAATGAGCTCAGATTTCATCACGGATTACACGCCGTACTTCTAGTCCAACAATGAAATTTCCGCAGTTAGACAGAAAGTCTGTTGTAAAGTAAATTCAAGCAGTCTATTTACAAAACTCGGAGCTATTCATAATGCGCCGGACTCCTTCTCGCAATTCAGCATCTTCTGTCCGGTTTCATTTCAGCAAGAAGCGATCGCACTTGCAACGGCTGAGACGGAATAACGAACGACTCTCCCACGCAGTTGAAGTTAGAATCCTAAGTAATTTGTTTTCGTCTGTCATGCCATTTCTGCACTGCGAGCCGGCCCATGAGACCATTAGCTCGGCTGACCCTAGTCTGTTCTAAATAAATTATACCGTCAGGGAAAGGCGAGTCCGTCGTCGGTCGTAAACTCTGTTCCAGAAAGCGCTGCGAGTTGTTGACAACGGTGCGCTACGCGTTGGGCGGCGTAGATAATGTAGATTGAAGAGGAAAGGGTTTCAATTAAGTCGCAGAAAACGAAAATTGCTCACAGGGAAGGCTAGTAAAACGGCCGCTAAAGTTCGTACACACGTTTGTAAAGGAAAAGCACACAGGGATTGTTCTCAGCGTGTGTAAAAGGAATATAGGCGACTCCATCTCGAATAGAGCCTTGGGAAGCGCCCTTCGCAGGTATAAAAAGTATTCCGGAACGTATAAAATGTACACAAAAATTTACGAAACATATGAAATTTTACACGTAAATGTATGAAACTTTACGAAAAGTTATACGGATTGTTGATCAGTTCACGGGAAAAGTAGATTATTAAAAATGGTCTACTAGGCAAAAAGTGCAAGTTATTGAAAAAGTGTTATGAACTCTTCCACTAGTAGTTAAAATGTTTCTACTAGTTGTTAAAACTCTAAAATATTTGTTCTCCTTCCAAAATTCCCGAGCTTACAATAAGCTATATTGCTGGCGAAGCAGTTGAAGAAGAGTATGAGGAAGAACACGGAACATGTTATACAAGGCTCAATCGGGTCACTCGATCAGAGACGAGCGCGGTTTGAAAAGTAGCTCCAGAAAGACCAGGTTGAAAGAGCTGGTCGAACGACTGCTACCCGTCACGAGCGGTCAGACAGAAGCAGGATGTGCCATGTGTGTTGAGATGAACGCGGTCGCTGGTTTGCCAGGATTCTCAAAGGTCAAACTACGGATCGAACGTTCTCGAAAAATGGGTTAATATCGGCTGGCATTGATTTCCTTCTATTCTATCGTAGTAATAGTCTTTTCTTGCACCGAAGAATCCGACCCTCACGTCAAGTCTAGCATATAAATCCGCTCTCTCTCAAGGGAATCTAAGAAGATCAAGGCTTATTTGAAATATTGCTCTACAATAAATTGCATTGTTCCAAAAAAAAAAAATAATAATAATAATGAGTAAAAAAGTTGGAAATGGTTTGCAAAATGGGAATTTGTGTTCAATTCCTCTCATGAAACTTACGTCCATTAACTAGTATTCTAAAATAAAAAAAATCTCAAGATATATTTTTTTGAAGCAGTTGCAGTTTTACGCAGTACGACTATAATTTGGTCTCCATTAGACAACAGACATCAACTAGCCAACTGTACTAACACAACTACCAAAATAAATTTTATTATTGTTCTTAATTTTAAAAATATTTTCATTTCGAAAGGTTTCTTCCATTATTGAAACATGATTCCATAAAAATACCGCCCATCGATACGAAAGAAGCGTGTTTGAATAGTGTTGATAAGCACGAATTTGATAGCTTCTAAATGATTGAGCTGGACCAAGTTTTGTTCCTCGAAATGTCGAAAATTACACATAAAAGCTGCGAAAGTTCGATGACCGCTGATCTTATCGAATATTCGATTCAGAATTATAACTAAAAAAAAATTAGAATTACAATACTAAAATTCTGATAAAGAAATATAGAAAAATATGAATTCCTTCCCTAACAAGGCCTTAAATTTTATTAGATGGAATGTGCAAAGTCGCGAATTTCCCGGCCGCATTTAGAGCTTTTCAAAAGATAAAATAGTTCTGGTAAAGAAATAAAGAAAAATATTAATTCCCTTCCCTAAAAAGCATTTGGAGCTTTTCAAAATATTCTATCTAGCGGGAAAATTGCATCTATTAACTACAATTAGCTACCTATAAGTAAAATAATCAATTTTCGAGCTACTGTCGGTTAACATGAGAAGCAAACATTTGTTTTACTCCTGCGGTTCTATTCGGAAACTAGAAGCAATGCAAGCTTGAACTAGAAGTGGAACTGGAAATGGCAAAGGGTTTCAAGCGGGTAGACATTCGTAGATAATAGAACCACCGCTGCCATTCTGAACAAAGGTACTTCCACTATTGTCCCCGGTAACATCTCTTTGTCGAGATTCGCACATCAGGAGCAGTCGATAGATGTACAAGTGCACGAGTATGCTCGAATTTTTTCAGACGAGGAATTTCTCAAAGGGTTTATTTTTCCAGCGGCAATAGCAAGGCGCTACATCGAGCGCAGATACCACTCCATTACGAGATAGGAGCTTCTGGGAGTGAATAGACCTCACTTACCTCAGACTATGGCGAGATCTCATGTTTTACTCGGCTTAGAGCATCCGAAACACAACCGGAGCCACTCGAGCGAAAGATATACAAAGAGATGAGATGACAGCGTTTTCACCTGCGGAAACGAGTTGACAAGTTGGTGACGCAAGGAGCGCTGATGGGCAAAGACGCCATGATTAATTCATTCGACTCTCCTAAAATTTAAAGCGCACGTGCGAGGAGAAATTTACTCAGCCTTTAAACCGAAGTTACCCTGCTCTTTCCATCATGAATCATTTTTGACGTAATTGAACACCTTCTAGTTATCAATCTGTTTTGGTTTATTATTCAATAATAAACCATTGTAATCGCCCAAGAAAAAAATTTTTATAACCCCCCTCAAAATTTGATGTTTTACGTTTCAAGGCATGTAGAATCCGAATATCCAATAAAAAAAAATTCTGTCTGTCCGCCGTACGCCGTCAACACTTTTCCGGCCAAACCATAATAGCTAAATTCTTGAAATTTTCAACAAAAATCAATCTCGGTCCTACGACGGCCCAATTCTTGAAACAACTTGCTAGCTCAATTTTAATGGTATTTTTGAGGGGGGAAAATTAATATTTTCCAAGGTTTTTCAGAAAAATGTGTACGTGGTATCAAATTATATAGAATTTTGGACGCTGAATCGAATGAGACCATCCACGGCCGTGGATACCTTGTGATGGTGCTACGAAGCCCTGATGATGCCCGAATGGGCGAAAGTGCTTGGCAAGCCGACAATAAAAAACAGCAAACAAGTCGCCCTGGTTTTCTCCCCCTCAACCCCAACAACGAAGTATTTTTATTTTAATTCATGGGAAGGATCACAAATGTCCGGAATAGTTACCATCACAAATGGTCCTCTTAAATCATAATTGAAGCAAACTAAACCATTGTACAACAATTTCCAGCGTTTTTACAACTGTACTTATATATCAACGCAATCGTGTCACCAACAATCGGTTCATCGAACCCTGACAGAGTCTTTTAGTTCCAGGGACGGTAGATACTGGTCGCAGCTCATTATGCGAAAAGTCTAACAACTTCCTTGGTCTATATTTAAACGTCCTCTTCCCATAGGTATTACAAGCGCCAGGTCGCGTACCCAGAAGTGGCCCGTTTCGCTGGCTAATCAGTTCGACAGGCGGCCTTGGCACTTCCTCGCAGCTATGAGGGCCTTCCCCTACTATATTGTATAGATATAGATCCACCTCTATCCTAGGCTGAGCTTTAACGGTACGCAAACAATTAACGGGCCCCGCATCGATGACACAGCTCAGTTGCGATACAACAACCTTCCGCAACTATTTTCGAAAGCTGGCGCAATCAAATCGTAGGCACAGACATAGAATCACTCAGAGATGTAAGAACAGGTTTTTAGAGACAGGTGGAATTATGAGAGGCAATACAAGCCACGAGAAAATAAATAAGTGAGACTTTTCATCTCTAGTTTCGAAGGAAAGTGAGAATAAAGGTAAAAAAATATGGAGAAATGTACTATTACTTTTTTTGTTGAATATTATTCCTTAATTGTTTTTCGATCGAAATCTCTACACAAGTTGTAACTTCAAGTCCCATTGGTGAGCAATATTTTCACAAGGCTAAACAGCGAAACAACCTTTATGATATTCGAGGTACAGTTAATATTTAGTGCCAAAAATGTAACTATAATAGTTGATCGAACCGAGAGCATTCTATCAATATAAATTTACGTTTGATAATTGGACGCCCATCAATCAGAGCCCATTCAAGCTCCTTCAGGTCAAACCAGTCGCATTGTTTCCTCAAGAAGATAAAACGGGCAGCGTCTTTTGATCGCTACCGGTTCCTGGGAACGGGAAGTTATAAATATGGATTCGATTCATTTTTTTCAGGCCGTCCCTTCATCCGTTATAGTAGAAAAAGATTCTCCCATCATCCGTCTCAGGGCTAGCATTGTTTTTTGTTTATTATTCAATACTACGAGTAAACCATTGTGATCATCCAAGAAAAAAAATTTCTAACCGCCCCCTCCTCAAAATGTGATGTTTGACGTTTCAAGGCATGCAGAATAAAACGATTGATTTAAAAAATGAGAATAGCAAATAAAATAAAACATTAAAAAAATTATGTCTATTGGCTACAGTCTATTGTGTTGTGTCACAGTTGGTTGTGTCTATTGTCTATTAGTCAACACTTATATGACGACACTATAATAGGAATATTCATTAATTTTCACCAAAAATCAAGCTTGGTCTGACAAAACAAATCGCTAGATCAAATTTAAGTCACGATAGATTTAATGCTTCCAAAGTTACCGCAGCTTTAGAGTGTAATTTTCGAGATTTTCAGAAATGTGGCATAGCTCTAGAATTTTTTGAGCTATAAAAATTAGTCTATACTCGTAGGAATGCTAGTAAACTACTCTCCCAAGTTGTATCGTTAGGGAAATAATTTAATTTTCATTTTAAAACTAAGAAAAAGACAAACGAATAAAATTAACGCCCGCCGCGTTTATTAATTAGTTCCTACGGATTTTTCCGTTATAACTACGACCTATTGTTAGTTGTAAACGTTCATGAGTGTTCGGAAGAGTCACTATCACAAATTGATGGATGGTCTTCTTAAATCATAATTGAAGCAAAGAATAATAAACCACTATACAATCATTTGCAGCATTTTTTACCTAAGAGAAGACTCAAATATTATACATAATCTTAGAAAATACAACTTTGAGCTATAAATTCGAATATCGTAATGATAACTATATTTGTAAAGCGTCGCGCTTTAGCTGTTTTAAAATACCGTTCAGTTTCGGCCGAATTACGAAAACTGACGAGCCCAATGACAATAACGTCTCGATAAAAAGAACGGCAAACGTCACAATGATAAGTTGGCATTAGAGCGAGAAAAAAAAATAGGTAAAAAAGCAGCCAACGGCAAGTTAACAAGTCATCGTACAACCATTCGACGGAAGTGACGACTCGTTTAAAACGACGACAATTCGCCAACGATGAAGATCGGTTAGACGTTTCGAAGCGGTAGAATAAGTTGCACCTGAAGCTCCGTAATGACCGAGATATGATCTCGTTGATGCGTTTTAAATTGCCTCGTACGAAAACTAACGGACGACAGACGGTACGCGACAGACGACTCGTCTGTGACAACTCTAGAACAAAACGCAAGACGAATCTCATCGTAAAAGCATGGTGAGCGGAATTAGGTTAAAAAGGAGAGACAAACAGTGAAATTGAAGCACGACGCATTACGTAACAAATGTTGAAAATGAAAGTTTCCTTGAACGATGTTAAACATAAATGCTTTCTCGAGATTTACATCGGCTTTCTTCAAGAGAATTACATTTCAGCGAATTCGCGCAGAAAATATTGCGTTTTGCTCGTTCCAAAAAGTTCGACCGTCCGGATTTTCGACCTGGAAACGCACCTAGACTCCATTTAAAAAAGGGAATTAGTTTCAGAAATTTCACACAAAACTCTGAAAAAATAACAAGAGCGTCCCGATTTCACTGCAAATCAAGCACTCATCTCAAACTCATCCGCAATAACATTTTTAAGACGATCCGTAATTAATACTATTTTTTTCACTTATTTTTGCACATTGTACTACAAATTTTTCGTGATATAGTTGACTTTATTGCGCAGTAGAGAGAGAACTCCTCCAAACAATTCTTGTTTTTCGAGATGAGAAATTAAATTTTCGTACTTAAGTTTTCGAATAAACGTTTCTTTCATTCATTTCACCATTAAGCTTCGACGATAATGATCCGTCGGGACATCGGTTTCGAAAGTATCTCAATACTTCCGGACTTCAAGGGGATGAAAGGGGCACCCTTTACATAATACTTCACTCGCTCTCACGAAGCTGCAGCCAAGGACTTGCAGGTTTCGAAATGAGGTGCTTGACTGGTGTAGAACACCAGGCGATCGGTGAAAGTTTGGAAATGACAGTCGAACAAGCGGTTAAGTATCGGTTGTATCGCTATTCTCCACTGCGTGAGCTCTTAAACTACAGTTTTGCGAAACGGTCTTCCGCTTTATGCAAACCAGTAGTGCGCACAGATCACGAAGTACTTTTATGTTTGAGTCGGTAACAGGAATAACCACTTATAAAATCAAGAAAGCTCCTTCTAAGGGTGCAACTTTATCACTCTCCAATTTTTACTGAAAAACTAGCTAGGAGAACACAAAAGTAGAAAAACTCACCAATAAGGTTGATGATGCGGAAGTGCAGTATGTGAGCCTAACATAACGGTTCAAGCCAATTTTTTTAAAATGGGATTATTTTTATGAACCTCCAGCGTCAAAGATAATGATTTTTTCACGGGCTGTAAAAATCTAAATACTCAATAAACCGCATAAAGCTTACGGAGTGATCCAATCGACACAAAATAAGTTTTGTGAAAGGGAGTCATTTTTAAAGCAAGGTAACCGAAAAATACAAAAGTGCACAAATGACTGAAATGCGGATTACACGGAAATACGGCGTGTGACACCCAATAATAAAAACCAAACGACATTCAGCTAACATAAAGATACATTTCAAGTCCCCCAGCGTTTAAATATACTCGTTTTTGCAGTCTGAAAAAATCAAAATATAGTCAATATGCGTATAACGCGGAAGTACTGTATGTGACCCTCGCGAAGAAAATCAGACTTCATTCAATCGCCGACCCAATCATTTCAAGACCTTAAAAGTTCAAATATATTGATTTCTTCGGCCTGTAAAAATCAAAATACAAAATACGCACCAGCCAGATCGGGGAAAACGATCATCACGTGGAGGCGCGGTATGTGACCGAATATACGAAAAAAAAAACTTTAAAAAAAAAAATAATACCGACTTCAAAAAGTTTGTCTATAAAATACACTCTGAAAAGGAAAAAATAAAAAAAATGTCCCAACTTCGCAGCAACTCATTCGCCAACTACACATTTTAAGGACTACTTTACTACTCGTATTGACCTGACCACTTCCTGATTGATTGGATCACCTTCCCTAATAATATAAAAATTACTATTTCTCATTTCCCAAATGATTAAAAGATTTTCCTTTCACCTCTGAATTGCCTCCAGATTTATCATCTTTTGGAGTCGGCGCGAGCTTTGTTAAGGTGAGCTTGGTTGAGCATTCAACTCAACTATTTCTACGGGCGATAAACATCAATAAACTTAATCGCTCAACGTTCGTTATGGCGTGTGAATAGCACCTGACTCGAGTCACACACGGTACTTCCACATAGTTCGCATTTAGTACTTCCACATAGTTTCGCAACGTCATTTTTCTCGTATATTTTTTAGTGAACTGGCTGAAAACTGTCGTTTTTGACAGGCGCCGGGGCGAAATCATTTTAGATATGAGTAGAACTACCGCGAATTTGGCTTTTGGTGAAATTAAAAATCTCGACCAGATGATGAACGGAACGTAGAAATTAAGAATACACTAACTTCATCACATGATCGTGCTGGGTACGGAAGAAAAAAATTTATCAAAAGTAAGAACCGCTGTTTTGGCCCCGACGCTTTTTATCGTCGTTCTTCAGTTTAATTCGAAAGCGAACAGGTTAGTCGAAGGGCATTTTTCACCATCCTCTCGTAAGACCGGGAAATATAAATATACGAGGATTCTCCATCTGTTCGGATGTGTAAAGCTCGTATTAACCATTCGAGAGAACCCTACGTCCAACCAATTCCCCAACGCTTTCGTTGAATAATTCATGAAAAATGAATCGGCTGCAAGTCGAGCCAGGTGGATCAACTTTTTCTCCAGGTTCAAAGCTCCGACCTTGACCGATGTAGCGGATATTTTATGCGCATAAGTAGAATTCGTAAGTGGAATGTTTGGAAAAAATGATATTTTGACTTCTTCCACATCGTTTGTAATAATCGATTTGTTAACTCTTAACGTCCGAGAAATGGAGAGGCGTGAATAAATTGATTCGATTGATTAGCGGTAGATTATTAGACAAGGGATTAAATTTATATTAAAAGTAGCACTCTGATACTAGAAAGTGCGAAATTCAATGAAAAAATTTGACATTTATCAACCACCGAGAGGTAGTTGTTGTTCGCACTTGAAAATGTCATGGCCAGGTATACTTGCTACAGATTAGAGAAAGGCAAAAACATTGTTCAGTAGCTGGGACAACAGTACGCTGCAATTATCCCTGCTTCGATTCTACTTCGGCATTACGCAGAAAAAATGACTGAAAACCGCGATCAATGGAGACACTCTACAGGGCAAAAATCAAACTAGCCGATTCTGAAAGCGATTTCTCAACCGGCTAGAGAGAATAGTTGGTCGTTTAGCGAATTTTCGCAGAGATAATAGAATTATTTGGATTGTTCCAAAAAACCAACCAGAAAACACATACCAAATCCGTTTCATGCATCGGAGAATCGATTTCATGAAAAAGTTATTATCAAATGTTATATCACTTTATTTTAAAAAATTATAGTTTTGAAAATGTCGCATCACTTCGCACGATAAATGCCGTAAATTCGATATGAAAATCTGATTTTTGCATACAAACACTTATAGATAAAAGTAATTACGAGCTCGTTGGGGGGCATAGTGAGGTGTTCAAATTTGATCATAAACTTGCTCAAAAATTTAAAAACCACGAATAACGCATGTTTGTCATTTTGGAATTCATGTTTTTTTCACGCTGAATCGAATGATAGCGGGGTCAGCTTTTTAAAACCGCTCAGAAGCGATTGCAGTTATTATGGAGATCTTTGAGTTGAAAAAAAAAATGCATTCGTGTAGCAACAATATTACTCGAGCATTTATAAGAATATGTAAATCTTTCTATATCGTTATAGAACTATTCAAACCGTCTTCTCTAAAATACGCTTCGAAAATTCGCTCATGACTAGAACCTGTTCACCATTTTTCCCTTGACGCTTTCCTATATCGCTTATAATTTTCCAATTGAAACAACGTGCGCGTATGGCAATTGAATGGCTCTATTTTCATGATGCCTAATATTACACAATCCTCAGAGTCGGTCTGAAATTCTCAGCTGATATTCTATTATAGATCGCACTTCGAGGAAGAAACGTTCTCTATTCCTACAACAGTTTGATCGTCGAAGCACTATAAAGCTTTCCTACTAGACAAACACATATAGCTCTATTGAAGCACTACAAATGTATACAGTTCTCTCGCGTTCTGTCAAACCTGGTCGACTATGTTCGCAGACGTCAGAAGCCCTTGCAGAACAATCGAATCAATTCGAGACGCTCAAAGAGCAGCTGCTTTTACTAAGATTGTTCAATGGCAAGTTCGTTCGCTCGTTTCAAATAATCGAGTTCTCACCGGGGATGGATAATGGCTATTATCGTGCATATACATTGAGCGATTTATAGCGACGATTCAGAACAAGTAGCATAACAGTTCAATGTTATTGTTTGCGTTGAAACATACAGACAAAATGAAATTATTCGACGGCTCGAAATCAATCGTTTCGAAAGAAATGTTGATTTCACAAGATTTTCGTATCATATTATAATAGCCTAATAGAGACGAGGAATCACAGAATTTGCAATAGGAACGAAGACACCGGAACGGATCGAAAATAACGTTGACATTTACAAGAGGTACGAGTTGGATAAAATGAAAGTTAACTGATGAGCCTGTAACGAATGGCTCCTCACGGACGAAAAACGTTTACATAACGTAACAGCGAACAGTGGTTTACCACCCACGATTACCGAACGGAGCAAAAAACCGTGGCTACTCAACGTGAATAAATGGCTGAGAAAAGCTATGTTCCCAGGCCTGATGGATCTTTAAAAAGGCGAAAAAGAAATCAATCAACATCATGATTGAAAGTAGAGGGAAATCAAATTGAGAAGAAAAAAAAATTTCATCCAGATGAGATGATCATGCAAGGAACAATATAATCATTTGATGATAAAAATCTTTCAGTATGGAGGGAAAACGTTCAATACAACTGCCATTTGGGGCGTTACGTTGCTCGAACATTAAAGATGATCGAGGGGGATCCAAGAGATTTTCAGTCAACCGCCAAGGGAAAATACGGAGGGAAATTGAGGTAAAAAAGCCTTATTTTTTCTTTGGTAAATCGTGGCGCGCCTTAAGGAAGGGAAAACGGGAGGAGATTCGTCAAGGGATGAAATGTATTCTTTATGGCCAGATGAGATGGTTTTGAAAGGGATGGAACGGCCCTTTTATAATTTAAATACTGAAACCTTCTAAAATGAGTACGAAGAAAAAACGTTCAATAAGACTGTCGTTTGGCCCGGCGTGTTGTCGTGCTCTAAATTTCAAGATGATAGATGCAAAATCCAAGAGATTCTCAGTCAAGCGCAGTAACAGCTCTTCAGTTACAGCTAAGTGATAAAAAATAAATCAACAATCGTCTGACGGATATTTTCCTCTTTCCTCGAGGAAGATAAATCACTTAGTCTAAAATAAATGTATGGAAGCAGCTTTCCGCGAATAATTTCCTTCCCACGGCGTGTGCTATCGTCCACTAGTTGAATGATTTTCGAAAGGGAATAATCCCTTGCCGAGTTTTTCCAAGGGAAACAACTTGCGTGTATGGTATTTGTTCGTTCGTAGATAGGGCCGATCGGCCACATTAAATGAAGCCCCTTTCGCCTTTCGATTTGAAGTGAACGTCATGTCACGCTTGCCTTGTTACCGACGATGACTCAACCGAGTAAATATTCCCTCACATCGGCCACCTATCAACTTAAATGGAAGGTCATTTCATAACACTCGGAACGCAGTCAAGGTGAACAATTTGAGCGCCGTTCGAACGGTTAATCTATTTTTCGAAAAATACCGACTAGCACCTATCGGGGCTAAGCGTGCCTTGAAACTTGCTTTAATGCGGGTTGAGAAGTGATCGCATCTGTCGGGCCAAGGGTTAGTTGGGAAAAACTGAGAAAGTAAAAATAAACGGTTACTGCGTATCCTTGACTCGAACATTTATAGGCCGAATCGTGCGAAAAATCTATCCGAAATAGAGAGCGTGTCCACAGTAGGCAGGCAGTAGTGGATTAAATGGAGGCAGGCAGTCTTTGAGGTAAGACCGGTCTTGTGATGACATCAATTCAAATATAATATAAAATATTGTGCTTCTCTTCTCTCAGAGATTCCACCTTCAATTTTTTTTTTTATATTACGATTTCATATGGAAATAGTGGGATGAACAATAATTATTATTATCACATCTGGTTATCTATCCTGTTAAATCTGTTTATCCTATGATCATCCCAATAGGAAATTTGCTTCGATTTTTTTGCCACAAGCGAACAGATGAGAAAGGGATTGCTGTCGACCAAAAAGTGGGTACTAGGTAACATAGGGCGTTCAACGTGGCCATCTATAGGCGATTCTAGTGCTGAACTATTCCAGGGAACAATTATTTGAGACTAAAAGCTGTCAAACAGCAACAATGCCAACCCGAATGATTTCGTCGATGATCATAAACTTGTAAATTGTAATGGGGTACATTATAATCGAGCCTGACCTAGGAAACGTAAATATAATACGAACGCAAAGTAAATACAGTACGATACAGCAATACACGCACGTTCTTTTCCTTTGAAAATTTAGTCCAGGGATCATTTCCTTTCAAAAATCATTATCCTCTCGTATCGTGAGCCACGATTTTTCAAAGGAAAAGTAGGCAACTGATTATCGATACAATTATTTCAAACTTTCGCCACATCGGGCTTCCACAGGGCGATATAGAACAATTTCGTTGCTAAAGCTATTGAGAATCAGTCGCCTAGTTTATATCCCTCTGAACATCAGACCATGAAAAGAAAAAATGTTCACCACAGTTTCCTCATACGTTTCCACGCGCTGTGATTTTCCAAGGGAAAGAAAGTGCGTGTATGACCAGCTTATGTACAATAATTAAAGGTATTCATGGCCTTATACACTGAGTAATACAAAAGAAATCAATAGCCCTGTATGAATCGAACGTGCTACAAATCATGACGTCCGCTATAATAGTCACGCGATGGAAGTCAATTTCCCCAACGTATTCCTATAGTTTAGAAAATTTTCCTACATTCTAAAGATAGGACTAATTATACTACCTCTTGAGATTTCTCGTTGCTCGGCAGAAGAAAAGAGTTTCACTCACCTGAAAGAAGAGAAAAATAACGTTACTGGACAGAATTAGTCGGCGTCAAACGAAATAATCGTCCGAAGGCCGTTACCGGCTCGTGCCAACAATGATCTGAAAATGTTTTCATCTCGATAAAATCGGATGCTATTACAAAATGAAAAAAAAAAAAAAAACTCCACTTTCGATACAAATAGAAGATCTTGCAATTTCGATGCCGTTTAAATTATGCGAACATTTCGTTACGCACAGTTTTATAAAGAGTTTATAGTAATCGTTTTCGATTACCGAAGTTCAATAAATCAAGGCAGCATACGTTTGTGCCAGCATACTTCGATATTTAGGTCACATATTAAAAAGAAATTTCGATGATCACCTTCGAGGGATATAATTCAGCGCCAAAGTGTCACGCGGTCTCTCCGGCGGGTTATTTATTTCGCCGTTGATAAGGGATAATGTAATTCAAGGCTGAAGTTGCCAGACCATTGCTCAAGGAATCCGCTTGTCGCTTCGGTCTCAGAACAATCCGAGCTCATAGCGCCAGAGCTTGGAAAACTTGGAGTGTTTAACTTTTCCCATTACGCAAACTCCTCAACTCTCGCACTCTTGTATCTTCAATTCCAAGTCGATACTTCGTTCGGGTCCCAGATAATTTTATCGTGAGAAGAGCTAACGAAGCAATCAGTTCGGACGAGTGACAAATTGATGTAAGACGATAAATAATTTCGGTGCATTATTTACATAAGAAATAAATCTATAGGAAGAGTTTCACTGAAGGGAAGTCGTTTTGCAAACAGCCAAAATCGATTAAAAAGGAATTTTTATTTTAAAAATAAAAAAAATGAAAATAACAAATAATATGTTTAGAAACGACATCTACAATAAAATATGGGAGATTTCCATTAATATTACAAGGCCAGTGTAGATTGAGCACCATACGTCATTTTCAGTCTCTCTGTCATATTTTGATCTCACTAAACAATAAATTGATCGAAAAAATCTTATTTATTGGAAAAAAGAAATAGTCACTACACAAATAATACATTGAAAATCATTGAACAAATAAACACTATACAGCTAGCGATTTTTGATTTAGAAATTAATTAAGGGAATAAAAAGTAAATTCACAGACAATTTTAAATAGACAAAAAGCGAGAAATTTTAACTATATGAACAATTATCTTGCTTCAATGGTCAAATGTTGAAAATCTTATCATAGGCTATTATTATCTTCTCACATTTGATAAACACATAATAATAAAACTTCAGCACCGCCAAAAATCAAAGGTATTGACGTTTACAAGGAAACTTTAGACTGGAGACAGTTGTCTAGGAAACAATTACTTAGGATACGGTAGCCAAGGAGATGGTTTGCTTGGTAGAATGTTACCTAGGAGACAGTTTCTTAGAAGGTTGCCTAGGAAACGCTTCCACCTCTCTTATCAAACCTTGCGGTGGCCTGTCAGTTAGCCGGTATAGCGAACAACGATATATTGTAGCTGCAAGACACAAAATTTTCTACGTTGTGGTAAATTTTCTATACTCAATATCAGCCGAATTACTTCTCCTGGAGACGGTAAATAATTGATACCTACTCAAATATGAACAGCTTCCTATCGAGGGAATCGGAGGCGCAGGTAATTCAAGGCCGATCAGCTATCGATTGAGCACGTTCGGTTTCTTTCGAAGGTTACGCGGAAACGAGGTTAACGACCTACCTCACGTGAGCGTAAGTGATCGCGAAGGGAAAACCGAGTCCGTACTCGTCCCCAATTTCAATCGTGAACTACGTGACTGAATGAGCGACGCTAAGAAACGTGACGGTTCCTTCTCGCTCGTCTAATGACCCGCCGAAAATAAACTCTCGAAAGAAGCTATCGATTGGTGGTGTTAAATAATGGTCCGCAAAATAAGTCTGCACTTGAAAATTGCAAGAGATCCTTGTTTTCCTGATGAAATAAGCAACCAAGAAATTATCTAAGTACGTTTGACGGAAGTTGATAGAATGTCTCTCAATATCGGCGTTGCCTTCGTAAGTTTCATGATTTTATAATTCGTTATAACGGTTACCGACTCAAACATGCAAGTACCAATGGTTTTTACTGGATATTCGGATTCTATATGCGTTGAAATGAGTTTAAAAAAATAATAATTTGAATGTGGGTTAAATTTTATGTGAGCTATAATTACTTAATAATAAACCGAATGAACCTTGCAGCCATTCTAAAAAAACCTGACTCAAAAAAGAGACCGACACGAGTCGATTATCTTCACCAATCGATCAATATCTCGTCACATAAATTTTTTTCCGGAGAGACACTGAGTTCGATTTCTCTCCAAGATATAACGACTCCTCCTTCTTCGCTTTCCCCGTATGGCGTGCATCAAGGACGGAAATGTTGTCAGGGTTGAAAGTTGTACAACAGGTCGATTACAGTAATACGAATCGTCCCACTCGATCTTGTGGGAGGAGGGACATGACCGGATTAGCATCCGAACGAAGCTCAAGTGGGAGTTTTTGCGAGGGTATTAAGCAGCCAATGAGCTGTAGGGTGTAGGCTGTCCTGGACGAACAAGGCGTACGAAATGGATAGCCGTCATCTAATTTATAAAAGCAGGGCGTCATTCACCTTGGCACATCCCAAAAACGTCCATCCGGCGAAGAGTTCGGGCGATCTAATAAGAAGTGAGCAACGTTTGTAAGGGTATCTCTGAATGAAACAGGTATTACGATGGCGGGGAATGGAGCATGCTCAGTCGAATGTAAAAGAGCGACCGACGATTATCCCAGCGGCGGAAACGTGGGCGATTTGTCGGGTTAGTGAGAAGGTAGTATAATTCAGAATAAAAAAATAGCAAGGCCATGGACGCAAGTTCTTCCTTAAGAAATCACAGCGCTTGACGAAAACCGCCAAGGGAAAAACGCAGGGAAAGTGCGGTGAAATATTTTTTTTTTTTCTCTTTTGGAAAATCCCTGGCCAAGTCATGAGTTTGGAGGCCAAAGATTGACCGGGATTCGAGGAAATAGTTAAAACTTGTAAATGGTGCCAACAGGTATAAGATAATCTTCTCAATAACCACATAATTCCGACGGAATGGTAAAAGTAATTTGGGTTCGGTCAAATATCGAATATTTAAAGCCGATAAGGAACTATTAAGTTCTGGTAATAATCAATAGTCATCCGAAATGGATTTCAACTTTTCCCGACAACTAACATTTTACTATGTTACAAACAATAAAAAAAAAGTGAAAAGCTGTATTGAAAGGTATTTTGAAAACCTGCATGACCTTGAAAAAAAAAAAAAAAAAAAAAAAACGGAGCTTGAAAAGAGCAATTGGAAGAGTGAAAAGCTGAGAAGTACTTTAAAAAGCAGATACACAGTATCACGGTTGTAATAATTGGTGATTGATACAAAAAAGTAGTACTAATTCTGATACGGTTTCATCCTTCCTAAATCAACAAAATAAAGCGCATTTTCTTACGATCTTAATGTCGTAGATTATACATGAGTAAATTCAAGTAAACGCAATTGAAAAAAAAATTAAATTAAAAGATATTCATATTTTTTTTTTTGCTTCAAAAGAAAGGAAAAAAATCAACGAATAGAAAAGCTCTAAGTGCACGCAAAGTGTGCGTATTCAAATATGGTGCGGTAAATTTTCCCCAATTCTCCAGAAACTAAAAAGAGAGAGCTGCCGAGAAAATGTATTCCTCAAAGGATAGCATCTAAGTCGCGTTGACTTAAGGCGGTAGCACCGGCGTGCTCTCGCGAACGCTCGTAAAACCGACGAACGGTTAACAATATTACACGACGAAAGTTAGGGAAGCCGAGACATCAACATAATATGGAACCAAGGAGGGAAACTCGATTCCGTCGTTGTTACGCAACCGGGGATAGAGCAAAGCGAAAATGTAACCGTTCTACGAGGATAGTCAACAAGCAAGATAAGCGTCATCTGATGAGGCCCTAATCGACAGTCTAGTTTTCAAGATTGGCAAGCGCTTGCGATAAAAATCGACCGTTTCACAAAATCTTCACTCTCGTTGAAGATTTTTATGTTGATTACGTGGAAAAGATTTTGCAACGGAGAAAATGTCAGGAGAGCGAAGAATGGCAAAATGCGATGACACAATTCGATCTTCGCATTAGTAGATTCGGTGCTCGAGGTGGATTCGGTTGAGTGAAAAGTCGTGAATTTCGTTCATCATGAAGACTGTCCTTGATGAGCTTGTCGGCAAACGAGGATATGAAACGGTCCAGTCGGGTCGAACTTTTGCAGCGAAACTAGCGTCATTAAGAAAACCTAATGAAAACCAAATATTAGCAGGCCGCAGACGCAAGTTTTTTTTTCTTAGCAAATCGCGGCATGGGATATTTCCTTTTAAAACGTCGCAAATGATTGTTCAGTGGTTTATTATTCCTTGGTTTCAATTATTATTTGAGAAGCTATCCATTTTTACAGTATCCAACCCGAACATTTGTGAAAGTTTGCACCTTACAGAATAAGATGGATGATCGACCCATTTTTATAATATATTTTGTGCTCGTCTAGCAGGATTAGGGTCCGACGAAAAGTAAAACGTCTTTCTCGCCGAGCTTTCGGACATTGTATTTCTTTTCTCAGGGCATAAACAACAAAACAGCACGTGAAACAGCAGGGACTTCAACATTCTCAGGAACAACGAAACGAAAGGTGCTCACTTAGAATCTGTCTTATATTACAATAATAAATTCACGCGTTTCTTGACAGAGATAATTGTGAGCAAATGAAAAAGCTTCTTGCCCTAGATGAAAATATATTCCTTCTTTTTTTAAAATATAAATTGCATTTATTGAACAATAAAAAGGCTCATAATTTGAAAACACATTAAATGATAACACCCCTCTAAGAGAACTTGCGTAGGGGTTGGAGACGCACATACACCGAACATAGAACTAACCAAAATTACAAGTTCTACCATATTTTTAGAAAACAAAACAGTATTCTTCTTCAAATTATAGTATTATTCTCTAAATTTACTTATGAAATTTGATTCTTAAATTGTTCATGGATTAATATTATCTTCTGCAGTTATTTTCTGTTTCAATTCAAGTTTTAAAATGTTTAAGCTCATTGTTGACACCTGGTCTTCAAACAATTGTGCATTGAACTTAGTAACACCCCAGTAATCGAAAAATCTGAGACCTGCAGTTGTCCGTCTAGGATTATCGATTTGGATTTTATTTTATGATTTGGTAACAGTTTTTGTTCTCTTCAATTTCCCTGCCAGTAGTTGTTTGTAAATTATGGTTATGGTGGTTTTTTCAAGTAGTTTCTGGAATGTTAATATTTCAGTTTCCCTAAATAGTTCGACTGTCGGGTACCTTTGGGGCTTGTTATATAATATCTTTATTAATACATTTTGTATCGTTATTACATTTTTATTTTATTATAGTATGCATTGCCCCACGCTAGTATACCATAATTCAGTTGGGATTGTACCAAAGCGTTATGAATCATTAATTTCGTTTTTTTACCCTTAATGTTTCTGATTTCTAAAAATAATGTATTCGTTTTCTAAGTTTTTTGTAAACAGCTTCAGCGTGGGGTGCTCATGATATAGTTTGGTCTATTAAAACTTCAAGGTATTTTATACTGGGAAGGATTACTGGGCAATGACAATTTGAAATACATTTCTCTTTCTTGTGACATACAATGTTCGTTGTGTGCTGTATAACTTGATTTCTGAGGGCGAAAGCTGTATATTTAGTTTTATCATGATTTAATTTAAGATTTAATTCGCCAAAATTTAAAATCAAAATCCTTAGGTCATTTTCAGTTTTATTTCTAACTTCCTCCCATGAGTCCCCGGTTGTTATCAAGGCTTTATCATCAGCGTACGACACTAATTTTTCCAATGTAACGCAATTTCGTACGTTGATTCCTAGAAAATAAAATGTGCCCTCCAGTTCATGTATTTAAAAATTCCATTCAATAAAATTGCGTTTTCCCGCGCGAGGACTTTTGAATTTCGAACATAGCGTGAAGTTTTTCTTGTCGCAGCATTTTTCTCTTTTCATGCCAGCACCAGACGGACTCGGTATTATTATAAACGAAAGCGTTTGAAGATATTACACGCTGCGTCTCTGAGAATCTGCCGAAGTATTTTCATATTTTAATTTTCCAAGCGAATAGAAAGGCTTGAAGCCAATAAAACCATTCCAATAAAATTACGTTCCATGAAACGATAAAAACGAAGTCTATGACTTAAATCAATACACGATTTTCGGTTAAATAGCGGAGTAATGATACGTAATTAGAACGTAAAACGCTTCTTGTAAATTAGTGCGAGTCATTCGACGCGGAATCGCTCTCGGTCATTTCCACGGCAATACTTCATAATACTCCCATCGTTTTGAGGTTGATTGGAACTAATTAAGTCATCGGTTGACAAGTGTGAGATCACATTGGAAGCTAATTGTTTTCAACGCAGGAACACTGCAAGCGCTAACAATGTTTTCCCAGGAAATGCGTTCAGCGTAATTATCGCGCTATCTTTAATCAAGAGCGAAACGATTCAGTTTTATACTCGAGAAAAGGTGGGGCAGAAATGTGGGTATGTAGGCGATTTCACTTTTTCCTCGCCGAGTAACAGTAAACCGAAATAATATTAACAGAGCGTTTAACCAATGGAAGATTCGACGATTTAATGGAGCGTTTAGATGGATTTTTTCTGTTTCTGTTCGTCCAGGGTGAAAAGATAAATGCTACCTTTAAATGTAGTGATTTATTTACGGTATTTACAGACCATTCAATTGTCAAATCATTGAAAAACATTTTCAACTTTTGAATAACGCTACAAATTTATAAACAGTTTAGAGCTAAATCGAATGAGATTGTCATGAATCGTCTAGTTTTTCACATTGAATGCAATTTGCAAAGCGCTTTTGTTAGTTCAAGCCTTTTATTTTGTTATCTGATGAAAATTTAATGCTGAATTCAAATATTTTAACGTAAATGCTATGGCTTGTGTGGTTTCTTTTTCTACAACCATAAATACTCCAAAAAATGTGATTCCGAAACTAATTTTTTTTAGAAATACGGCCTAAAAAGTATCTAATTTTAGTACAATCAACACCAAACTTATAACGCGCTAATAGACTCAAATTTAAAGAGTTTGAGTCCACAAACTATGAAAAAACAGTTTTTGTTCAGAAGTTATGAGGTCTCAAACGAAGGTTCATAAAAACATCAATTTTTCCATTATTATGTCATGTAAAACTAATTTTTTTTATCATTGTACTTTCAAACGCAATAATGCTCATATTAAATTAAAGAAAAAAAAAAACTTGTAAGTCATCTATAGTAACCTCTTCCTTTTGAAGTCGGTTTTAAAACTAAGAAATCCGATGACTCGGAGAAAAATCCGCCTCCGTTACTCATTCTGTCAGATTATATTGGGATATTATTCAATTCCTGATAAAATATAAATCAAATTATTCGAGGAAATCTTAATTCGATTATGTCCAATATGATTAGGAAAATTCTTAATTAGGCTTGTAAAAAAGCAGATGTGGCAGGGAAAATTGGCTAAGGGCTAGTAAAATCCGCAAGAGGAGAAAATATCTGATGTGACTAGGGAAACCTATAGATATAAATACTAAAATCTCATGCCGTTTCAATAACAGCTACCTAACATATAGTTTTATGGATTTTTAAAATAAGTTTTCATAACATTGATGATGTTTCATGTTTTTTAAACTATCTTTTATGAGATTAAAAGTAATTGCTATTTTTGAAAAATTACTTTGTAGACAATTCAACATTTTTTTTAAATAGATTTTTCATTTGTTTTACCGATGGAAGGGTTTCAACAGTTGATGGATTGTTTTTATGGATTTTTGAGTCACGTTCATTCATTTCTAATGCTCTCGACTGAAAGAGCTCATCTAAAGCAAATTCTATTTTCCTCGAAGTCGATAAAGTTTTCAATTTAGATTGGGTTACTGTTAACTTAACGTACTTCGCAAAACTGCAGGGCCACTTGATGTTTACGAAAACAATCTTTGATCTCGAAAGAGGGTCAAGCATTGAAAGCTCAAGCTTATTCATCAACTATGGCGAACGCTTTAAAAGGTTAAAAGCCTTCAGGTTCCCGGAAGCCTTTTGAATGTTCAACATTGAAAGGAAATGCGAAAAAATTCTTCCACCTTGATATTTCCATTTCGTTTCTTCCGCAACTACCGCAACGTAGAGTTAATTCGGAAAAAGTAAAGCTCGCAGGTTTAATTACTCGGTATCGGAGTGGGAAAGTCAATGAGGCTTTCAGTAGCGGAAGAAATCCTTGGAGGAAAACTTGGAGAAAATAAAGGAAGAGAAGAATTTTACAAGGAGACGGAAAAAAATGAGTTTCGTACGACTCGAAATAAAACAAGACGATTTTGCGGCGACGTTGTTTAAGTATAGTTAGAAAGCGATGATTTGAGAATTAACTGCCTTCGAGAAAAAAACGAGTAAATTACTTTCAGACGGAAGACGGCGAAACTGGGGCGTCCAGTTTTATAATTTCTACGAACCGGTTCACCTTCGGGAACAATTATGCGAGGGGGAAAAATTTCTCGTAATTAGGACGACCTCGAGTTTGTCCTGTTCAAGAAAGCGGACCATTTCGGATACAAATGAGACTCGGAGGAGTGAATAGGTTAGAGTAATCTTGAAGGAAGTTGGGCGAGATTGAATCTTAACATTGAGTTGGAAACAACGCTGCATTCTGACGGGCTCGATTTAAGATGCAAAACAGGGTCGTCATCGAGATAAAATTCAGCTCCGCGTCCCTTGCCATAATTTTGAATCTCGAAACCCTCGTCCTTCCTCATATTTACCCAACGGCGCCTGTTCACGTCAACAAATTAGTTGGCCGAATTAATTCGTCGCGAACACACGTGTCTGGCATCATTCGACCTGACGAAAACATCGTCTCGGTTTCGCTCGTTGAGTAAAAGTATTTTCATAGAATCGAGAGCTCGTTAATATTTATGAACGCGGAGTTTGGCGGAGCGAAAAAATACGCCATCAATTGGCCAACATCCCTATCGACGAAATAAAAGGGGAAAATGGCCGAATTACGGTGGTTTATAGGAACTGCACGTGTTGAAGAAAGAAGTGTGAGAGATACGATTATCAACGAATTGAGACATTTTCCCAAAAATCAAACACACTCCGAAAACCCATACACAAATTTTTTTTCTAATTCAAAGCAAGTTGTTTTCATAGTCACAACCTAGTAAGTTTTTTTCCTTCAAAGACAAGCAAGTTGTTTTTACAATCACGTTTTTTAAACACTAAATGTCTTCAGGTGATATTCCAATTTTTCCTAACTGTGGAAAATATTAAACGTGCAACTGAATAAAATATTTCTCTTCGGTTTTTGAGCAGAATTTATCTATTTTTTTTTTTCCAAGTTGTTGACTTCAGCAAACAGTTTAAAAAAAGTACAGTTAAGGTCTCAATTATGCCAGGGATGGTCAAATATATTAAAATCCATACAAAACAACAGTTTTGGAAACAATGGACAAAATAGCCCTATAATACTCCTCAACATTGCCTAAAAAATGAAGCGGACAAAGGTTAAAAAATGATTAACATTGAAAACCTCGCGTACATTTCTAATTCTCCCAGAACTGTTAGCAAACGGGTACAGTTTTCATATACAGACTCTTCATACCTAGTAGTTAACGTATAACATTTTTCTAAGGGAAATAAATTATGTCAATTTTTCAATTATCCGAAGAGCAGTCACGGACGGTGAAGAGAGAGCGATCAACGAGAGATCTAACGCGTATAGAACGAATTTTATAGCCCCATAAAATCTCGAGTTATATGTGCTAACACGGCCAATATCTTAAAATTTCAGACATTCCAAACAAAAGCTGAAAAACTAAAGAACCTCAAAGCTATCGACTCTGTTTTGGTCTCATTCGATTCAGCGACAAAAATCTATAGAAATTAATATAAAAAGTAGACCTTAAGAGTAAATTAAGTAGACCTTAAAATTGACGAAGTGGCGATTTGGTTTAAGAACTGAGCTATCGCCGGACCAAAAATGATTTTTGGTGAAAATCGCAAGAATTTCGATGTTCAAGTTTCTGTCCGGATTCTATCTGCCATGAATCGTAAAACATCAAATTTCGAAGGGGTTTAGAACATTATTTTATTCTTGCGCGATTAAAATGATTTATTATTGAACAGAGATAAAAAATCCCGTTACATGGGCGAATGGAAATTGTTGAAAAATATCGCTGGATCTAATCGGCGGTCAAAAATTGTTGAAGAACGGCGAAGTTGAATTCGTCGTAGGAAATGTGTGTGAAATACGTGAGCCGCATGGTAAGAGAATCGACCCTACAATGGCCAAAGAGGCCTATCTGCCACATGCTCTCCTTGTACCTAAGCCACTGTGACATATGAGTAAGGCGTTCTTCGCCGACATAATACAGTCTCGATTTTCGCCAGAGCTTCGCCCAAAGACAATATCGGCCGAGTTATTATTTAACGTCACGGCCTAAAGGCTTAAGTCTTGTTCAACCGAGGGGAAGAAACGCCTGCTTTCTCTTTCTATTCGAGCGCCCAAGCAGTGAAAGTGAGCGTATTTGAAGACAATGAGCCTCTATTTGATAATTCCTCGGTGCCATCGCGATCGTGAGTATAGAGCCACTGCATTGAGTTGTCCGATGGGACTTCATCTATGTGAAAGTTCTACACCTGTTGAACTGTTGGATAATGTTGCGAAGTTTATGTCTCGATTTATCGTAGCTGATGTGAGCCATTTTAGTAATAATTAACCATTGTAATCGCCAAAAAAAAAAATGTTCTAATCCCTTGTTTTACGTTTCAGAGCAAGTAATATCCGATTTAAAAAAAAAATTCTATCCATCCGCTGTCACTATTTTTGACGAAACTATGAAACTTAAATATTTGAAATTTACACCAAAAAAATCAATGTTGCTCTTACAATGGCTAAATTCTTTAGACAAATCGCTACCTCAATTTTAAGAGTATTTCTGGGCTTTCGAGGAGGAGAAAACACCTATTTTCCAACGTTTATCAGAAAAAGTTGTACTTGGTATATATTTCTGCTGATTTTTGGACGGTGAATCGAACGAGACCATTGCGAGGTCGATAGCTTTAACGATTCCCAAGTTATCGCAGCTTTTGTGAGATAGAATTTTCGAGATGTTAAGACTTGTGGCATGAGAATGAAACTCGATAATTTTCGGAGCAATGAAAATCGTTCTATACTCGTTTGAATGGTCGTCAAAAACTATTTTCAGCTGTACCGTCAGCCAATAATTTAATTTTAAATTTTAATTAAATTTTTTTTAAAATTCACTCCTATAGTTCCCTATCTCTTCTTCTGTGGATAACGAATGTTTGGTATTATTAAATTATAATTAAAGCAAAGGCATATTAAACGACTAACGATCATTTGCAGCATTTTCTCCGAGTCATTTTTCTTTTTCTCTTTTTTATATCAGCCTAGATAATTGAACCGTTCAGACGTCTTCAAGGCTACATAGGTCCATCAGGTACCAAACCCAGTAAAACCTTGAAATGTACGATAAAGAAAGACAAAAGATAAGAAGAAAGAGATAGAAGAAATACAAATTTTTCAAACGACTACAAACAATTTAAACGTCCCCAACTTCTCAGCTTGCTAATAAATAACGTTCAAGAAGGTTTGACGACGTTTAGTCTGATATACTTCGGATTTTATAAATTTTCTTCAGTTTCGCAAGAAAAAAATCTCTACAAAAGGAAAAACATCACATTGTGCAGCGCTTTGTTGTTTTTCCTTTCTGTGAATTCTTTCACCTCGCGAAAATCGGAGTCCTCCGACCGTAAGAAAACCTTGATGACTTTGAATAAATCATTTCTTATCTCCGCGGACGTAATCAGCTCGTGATAAATCGTCGAATCTATTTTTCGGGCGTTCAGTATCGCTAGCAGAGTAATATAGCACGTTCCTTAAAACCGAGCTTCGGTCTCATATTAACTTAAGAGCCCTAGGTTCCCTCGTCCAAGGAAATATCACGATTGATGGTTTCATGCTATTCGACGATAGAGGGAAAATTCCGATTAATTTTTTCAGGTATTTTATAACGACAGGTTTCAATGTGAAATCATTTTCAATTACGTAATGAACACGTTTTATCGCACATCTGGTGCTTCCGAGTAGATTTTCTCATTTCCGGCGAGTTTTTACTTTCACTTCCGTGTTTACGGGGTAAATGAAAAAAATTTGATCGTCCTAGAAACCTAATCGGAATGGAGGTTTAATCGGACTTTTTGAGTATGCCATTAATAGTTGATAAAAACGCTGCAAATATCCCTCTTCTCCATCCTCTTCCAATATTAAGTACACGAATATTTGAAAACAATTCGAACGAGTATAGAACGATTTTTACAGCTCAACAAATTCTCGAGTTATAAACCCTGTTAAATTTTCAAAAATCTTACTTTCATATATTTCCAACTACAATACCTAAATTGTCGAAATTTTTACGAGAGTTAATCTTGGCTTGGAAATGGCTCAGTTCTTCAGCCATATAGCTTTAAGTGTATTCATTGGGAGTCATTAGGGAGAGAAAACTCATTTCAACTTTCCATAGTTTTTCAGACGAATATAAAAATTAGACAAATATTAAATTATTTAAAAAAATTAGATAAAAATAAATTATCGGACACCGAATCGAATAAGACCATAGCGGAGTCAATAGCTTTAATGATTCCCATTTTATCGCAACTGTTGTGTAAAATTGTCAAAATTTTGAGAAATTTGGCTAGAAGGTAACTCAATAATTTTTGGACCTATGCAAATCATTGTACACTCATTGAAACGGTCGCCAAACACTGTCTTCAGCTCGATCGTTATGCGGATTTCACTTTTTATTAGGAAATTGAGAAAACGAAAAAGTATTAAAATTACTATAGCAGTAGCTAATATGGAGTTTCCCCTTTCTAGATACCTATCTGTTGTTAGGTGGAAATGTTCACGAATGTACGGGATAATAACTATGTCTCTTGAATTATAACTCGAGAGTGATATTAAATTATAATAAACCACTGTACAAAAATGTGCAACGTTTTCATAAAACGTTCTGAAATGGGAGAATAGCCGCTATCGGCTCTTCAATTATCGCCACTTGGTTCCCAGTTCAATCTTCAACGCTTGAACTCCTTGAAAGGCGGGAATTTATTCCGATGGAACGTTTTCCACTCTTTTGGTGTAGCTAGTCCCTCGGTTCGCATGTGCTGGCCACATGTCTACGGCGCACACGTTGACGACCTCAATCACGAAAGTATTATCGTTCTGACACAAAGACAAGCGCTCACAAGGAGCGTACCGTTTGTTCAAAAGCGGCCGCTCTATTTGTTCCGAAGCACACAGACCCTTTCCACCGTTTTGTTTTTACAAGTGCTCCGTCTCGTTCCTGTCGACTCAATTTACAAGCGACTGAACCAATCGCTAGTTTAAATTAGGAGTCCTTCTTCGGTCGAAAATTCATTCAAAGTTGGTAAGTAAGACTGTAGAGTGTAGATGGAGTCATTTTGACAAAAACTTATTGGAAATTTGGCCTTGGGGATTGTGATTAAATTAGGAAGAAATTCAGGTTAAGAAATAAATTATAGAAATAATGATACAAGAGATCATAACTATTGGACGCGCTGAAGCCATAAAATTGCTTCATGTCCTCCGGCACACCTGCAGGGACAGGAAATGTGATGAGTCATCGTAACCTCTCGCCTGTCTATGACGCCATGGAACCGACTTCGTCATTGTTCGTGTCAAGCTGTCAACATGGGTACATGTTCGTCCGTTTTGTCGTTTCGTTATTGCAAATTGCTCGGTGTACAATTGTATTAGTTTTCCTTGGAGACATTGTGAATTTTTATTCCAGCGAACCATTCGTCGTCCGTATCGGTTTCAAGATCAACCAATGCATCACATTATTGATTTATGGAGTGGAGTTTTTGTCTTAGGAAAACTGTACGTAGCTAAAAGTATGGAGCTAATGCATTTAGAAAAACGCCGCTAATGTTTGTAGAGCGGTTTATATTCCTTTGCTTCAATCATGATTTGGAAAGACCATCAACTTGTAATAGTAACAAATCTGAACTCTAGTGAACGTTTCCACCTACAAACATATTGGTAACAAGGGCGAAGTCATTGGCAACTATCGAAATTTAATTATTTATATTTTTTTAATATTTAATTTAAAGTCAATTGAATTGAATAACGTTATAGATTGAGTGTTTGGCAAGGATTCGAAAGAATATAGAACGATTTTTATAGCTCCCCAATTGATCCAGTGGCTATATATCTCAAAATTTTCACAAAAACCTGCAATAACTGGGGAACCTTTAGAACTATCAAGTCCTTTATGGTCCCATTCGGTTTAGAGTCAAAAAATCGATATTAATTGATATCGAAACTATATTTCAATAACGTTGGAAAACTATTATTTTTTTTCTTCTGCAAGGTTCAAAGGTTTTTTAGAGGATATTTCAACACGATGTAAAGGGATTTCCAAAAAGGAAGATGACAAAACTCAGTTCGTTCCCAAGTGAGAAATGTCCACTCTGTCTTGATCTGATCAATAATCAAAAATCACCAATTGCCATTTGGTTCCTTCAAAAATCTTGCGAAGAAACTGCAGAGAAGTAATTACGCCCTTTATTTACACATTTTTCTTCGTCAGTGGCTATTCTCAAAAGACCGTTGCTTACAATGTTTACTGCTGCGACGGAAATGCCATCGGTTGATAAAAGTACTAACAGGACCATAGCATCAAAGGAATGAGTTATAGCCAATAAAGTAGAAGGCCGACATTTTATCGGCTGGAGAATTTATTGGAAACACCTCGCCTTAGATAGGAGTAGACGAATTGGATGACGGTTGTTCAATAAAAATGCCTCAATAGCAAGTTTCATCTTGCAATTCTCTCGTTTCTTCGGGACAGCGATGACCATTCTTATCGAAATGGAGATACAAATGTATTTCCTAGTAGAGACGTGAAGAAGTTTGATTCATTATTCAATAATAAAACATTGAAAAAGCTCGAAAAATTGTTTTCTCTAACCGCCTCAAAATTTGACGTTTTCGATTCAAGACACGTCGAATACGAACATCCAATAAGAAAAAACTGTCCGTCTGGCAGCTAAATTCTTCGAATTTCCACACAAAAATCAATCTTGGTCTGACGAAGGCTCAATTCCTAAACCAAATCGCTACCTCAACTAGAAACATTTTTAAATTAAAATTAAAAAGTAAAGTAAAATGATATCTGTTTCAACGCTTTTTAGTCAACGGTTTGGTCGGAATCAATTTTTATAAATTTTCGCACGCTGAATAGAATGAGACGACTGCGAGGTCGATAGCTTTGACGGTAGCCGAGTCATCACTATTGTGTGGAATTTTTGGGATTTTCAAAAAATTTGCATGCGGGTAATTTTTAGAGTTATATAAATCATTCCATCATACACTCTCTTCAGCAGTATCGTTAGGCAAATAATTCCACTTTTAATAAGATAAATAAGGGAATAAAAAATAATTCAAATGAACATGTTTTTAGGTGAAAATTTCCCAAAAACTTTCGCAATAGTTACTCACAAATTTATGGTATTGTTAAATCATAATCGAAGCAGAGGAATAATAAACCGTTGTAAAATAATTTGTAGCGTTTGTATATCGTTATTTTTTTGTTTTAAAATTCGACAATAACTTTTCGACAAGTTTAGAAGCTAAAATCTTTAGCGAGGTCACCGGTTTTGACCTCGAGACCGTTGACTTCGCCATCAATTCAGCGTTGAGCATAAAAGCAATTTTTGTTTTCTCCTAATAAATATGAAAACGTTATTTAGCAACGACGAAGGTTAGAGGCTTGGAAAAATCGGCCATTACAAAAGGCGAGCGCGATTTAGCCGAAAATCATCGGCCTTCAACTTAAATAATTCTCTGTAGGGAAAATGGAGAGGGAAATATTTTTAAAAAATATCAGAGATAATGTACGTAGAACTGATTATTTTTCTTTCAAAGAAGAGCGTTTTTTGGTTTACTGTAAAAAATAAACCAATGTAATAGCCCAAGAAAAAATTTGATGTTTTACGTTTCAAGGCATGTAGAATCCGAATATGCAATAAAAAAAAATTCTCTCTGTCCGCAGTCAAACCCTTTTCTGACGAAACTATAAAATCCAAATTCATGAAATTTTGCCTCCATCCAAAATCAATCTTGGTCTGAAAATGGCTCAATTCTTTAGCCAAATCGCTAATTCAATTTTAAGGGTATTTTGGGGGGGGGGGGGGAGAAAATTCGTATTTTCCAACGTTTTCCAGAAAAAGGAGTATTTCTTATTAACTTCTATCGATTTTTGGACGCTAAATCGAATGAAACGATCGCAGGGTCGATAGTCCTGTTGGTTCTCGAGTTATTACAGCTTTTGTGTTGAATTTGGGAGATTTTCAGAAATTGGCAAGAGGGAATAGCTCGAGATTTCTTGGAGCTATAAAACTAGTTCTATACTTGTTGGAATGGTCGTCAAACACTCTCTCCAGCTGTACCATTCGGCTAAAATGTAGCTTCCTATTTGGACATAATAAATTAATAATTAAAATTACAATAGTTGCTATAGAGTTTTCCCCAATAGTTACCAATCTGTTTTTCGGTGGGAACGTTCACAAATAATGTTCAGAATAAAAAATTATCACAAATGGATAGCCTTCTTAAATCAATATTGAAGCGAAGGAATAATAAACCACTGTACAATCATTTGCAGCGTTTTTTCTATAGAATACATAAACGATTATAACATTTCGAGAGTAGCGCTGTGGCACAAAAGTATGTTTTTCTCTAGAATTTTCTTGTTTAAATTACTTCTCAAATTTCAATAAGACTAGAAAGAAGTGCCTAAATGGCTTGAACTCCGTCTATCAATCAATACGCTGATTGAATGAATTAACAACATCAATGAAACATCAATGGCCAGATTTCCTTTCGATCACCTTCGATTACAAAAGTTCATTACAACGCCGATCTATTCCAAGAATAGTTAACTAGTTGTTGCATTTAACGGGGGAAAATTGAGCTGTGAGAAATGAGCTCCGAGATAATGAAACCGGAATTGAAAGAACCTGAAACGTTGAGGAGCAAAGGCTTGAAGACGCTTTGGATTATATTTCACCGGCGTGTAAAAAAGACGAAGAGAGCGCTTTCTTCCCAAAGATCTCCGCTGAGCGTTGCGAGAAAAAAGATTTTGAATCGGATTCTGTTTCTACGCTCACAACAAAGCGTTTCCTTTCGCTTTTAATTATTACCGCAGGACGAGACGACGATTTCACCGAGCGGAAGCTACGCGTCTTTTTCCGCCGGCGGGAACTTTGAGTATTCTCTTAGCCCTTTTCATACCCAATCAGCCTCGCATTGTTCTCGGATTTCTCTCTCCTTCGCTACTGTTCAATTTAAACAGTCCTTCCGAAAGATCGGACTAAATTGTTAACGGTCACTCTATTTTGCTGGACGGACATAATGTGACGACGAATTTCAAACTGGGCAAACGCAAGATGAATGAAAGGCAAGGAGAGTTTTTTGTATTGGAAAATTGTTGGCTGTCGGTGAATAAAAAACGCTGCAAATGGTACACGTTGGTATCATTCAGCTTACAAAAATCTATGAAAGTTGATAGTATAAAATACACTTTTGTACGATAATCGTTAAAAAACACGAATTTTTTCCGCCTCAAACCCCGCTAAAATATCGAGAAAAACAATATTATTGGTTTGATTGAGAGCTGGAAATGAAAGATAATGCTTTATGCTTTGAAAATTATTTGAATCATACTGGATGAACGCCTTATTTGCTCTTCAATTTCTCATTCCTTGCTAATTCTTTTCAAATCCAGTGATACATTCTCTGCTGCCATTTGTTCACATGTATACAAAAACCGCCATGCGCTTAAAGGCACTGTGAAAAGAAATTTATGATATCGAAGATAAAATAATAATGATAAGATGATGAGATTAGAGGAATCCAGTGCTTGTATTCCATTGGTCAATCGCAATACTTCCATTTAATCAATGGGCATAAAATGGACTAAGGGAAATTTCCATAGTTACATTAAGCTTTAATTGGATGATAGTTGACTGGCACATTTCTAGTGCAACAGGGACGAGAGAAAATCTCCTGCGAAAGAGCAATATTATTTCAGCGCGAGTTGACGTCGGATCGTCAATAAATAAGTAGGAACTTTGACCTTTTCACCTCGTAGAAAACATTACCGCCCTATTTTCTTCGTTAAGGATAAAACATATTCCCCAGAGTCCTCGAATACATCGACTTCTGCGTTTGGGTGGAGCCTATTAAGATATTATTCATAAAATCCTTGAGATTCTCGAGAAAAAAATCGGGAAATTTTCAACGCAAACTTTGTGTAAACCGTTTGCAATCAGTCAGTCGTGGAACGGTTATTTCCGTTATCTCTTAATAACCGCCTACTTTCCACGCTTTGGCGAACCCGGCGCTACCGAAGACTGAAAGAAGGCTCTTCCCATCTTCCGTTTATTATTGCGCTTCGCTTACTGAACCCGAAAATAGTTCCGAGACGGCGACATCTCAAGTAGGCGTCACTAGGACAGATGGCATATAGTGCCAGCTAAGGCTGGAAGCCAGCTGATAATGCATCGGCAACGGACGAAATTCCATAACGGAACGATCGACGAGTCATTTCGATTATTGGGGAGTCTGCTTTTACCAGTTTTTTCGACGGTGGCCGTAGGGAGTATTGGTGGCTTTGTAAAATCGTACGTAACTGTCATATGGACCGTGAATTGTCATTTCTATTAGAGATGTATGATTTAGTTAAGTAACCACGGACACCGTAGGAAAAAATCGTAAAAAAAACTCCCTAATATCGTGGGAAAGACCGCAAAAACCAAACAAACACATTTTCTAAAAAAAAAAAAAAATTGATAACAATTTGCGAACAATTGAAAAACGCTGCAAACATAAAGTGGTTTATTATTCCTTTGCTTCAAATACTATATAAGACCATGCACTTGTGTCAGCAAAAGAGATCTCCTTTTCTCCACTGTTTTGCAATTACCTCGATCCGGTGGAAATCAATAAAAAACCAACGCGAGGCTCGTTAAATTTCCTATAGCAAGCTTTACTGTATTGGCGTAGAGAAATATAAATGTGAAACTAATCCTTACATGACAAGTGAAAACAACAAAAGAGAACTTGGAACCTCTATTGGCAGCAACTTTGTTAACGCTAGAGCTGATAGCGGTTTCCTAGTCGCATTTTAATGCCCCAGTACAAAAAGCCACGAAATTGCCCTCGTTTTGAATCTACCTAATCCGGTGCCACCAATCTACCTCTGTCCGGTGCGAACGTCCAGTTATGAAATGGTCGAGCGAGCTGCGGTATACTACTTGTTCAGAGCACATCATAAGAAGCAAGCGAACCGTCTCGTGCAACGAACTCGACAGATACCGTAAGACAGAAAGTCCGAACAGAGAGAACAGCAAAAACCGAGGCTTAGATGAATTAGTTTTAATATAGATGGCTGCGATGAAAGGGACATTTCAACAGGGCATCATAGAAGGCGAATATCTACAAATTTCTGATTTAAAATGGGCTATTAGTATTATGGTAACCTTCAACCGTTCTATCTAACGACGAGGTATGATTTAAATAAGATAATGAGGAAGTGCCCTCTCTAATCAAGATAAAACATTGATAGGAATAGATATACTACATCGCCAATTGAGTTAGTCAGCAAGTCCAAGAAGTCATTTTGGCGAATATTTCATCTATGTAATTTTTACAGTTTCCTCAGAAAAATGCTAACAGCGTAAAGGGTCATATCTTGGATATATTCAATTACGAGTTATTTTCATTGCATTAGAAAACCATTTTTGAAACCCTCTCCCACAAAAAACCCTCACTGGATGGTTTACTTTTCAAACATGCGATTCCATTTCCTCGAAGAGTAAAAATGAGATTTCAAGGAGGAATTATATTTTCCCTTGGGTAATTACAATAATAATAATATTTTTATTTCATTATTATTTTATTCATTTTTTTTAATTTTTTTTTGTTAATATGTATGTACCTAAATTTTTCGCCAAAAATATCGCTTTTCTTAAACCAGTCACACGATAATGAAATCAACGCATCTTATATTAGTCACTCAAATAGCAGCGGTGCCCTTCACCTACAAATTTCAACAGCTAAGCTACCGCAGGGGAACTACAGTGGTTGAATAATGGCCCCAGTGGGCGAAGGCGTGGGATCGTTAGCGCTACGTCTCGCCATATAATTTCCTCCGGTCGGCTCCAAGTGTTTGAAGAAAGACAACGCAAATTACTGTGATTCAGCGGCTTATTCTTCGAGCATTGAGAGATTTGATCTACATCGAACGACTACCATATATCTCGTCTTCGGTTTTAAACGTAATTTATCCGATTTCGTCAACCAATAAAGCAGTGGAGGAGCTGGAATCGAACGATTGTAAAGCAGAAAGAATCAGTGCCAAAATGATAGCTACTGGAACGGATCTATCACCAGCAGTATAGTTTTAGCTAACCAATGGGTTCTACTTCATAATAGATGTGTCTACCGTTAAGAATGCAACAACATATATTTCACGATGAGCATCTATATATCAATAAACGATTATTCTAGCGTCTAATTGTGTAATTGGCGTAATAACGATTATTGGCCCTTTATAAGTTATTTTTGGTTAACCAAAAAATCAATCAGAAACAACTGAAATTTCGTAATTGCTAAAAATAAAGGACATTCGACTCAAAATTAAATAACCCTAATAATAATAATAATAGTTTAATAATTTGGACACTTCAAATCGAGCTTGTTCGTTACGGTCTTACCAACTGGTGTTTGAAACATACGCGAAAAAGTTAATTCACCTCACTCTGCTGTCGTTCGGTTTGTTTACATTGCACAACAAATTTCTCCAGGTCTACGTAAACCGTGAGTAAGGACCTTGTGAAGCGCAAATTGAGGCGCGTAAAAGCTTTTTCGTTAAGTGGCCTGGTAAATTTTTATAAGCTTAGGAGTCTCTTCGCTAACAGCTTCGTCGAATAGATTCGAAAAAGCAGACTCGTAAGGGAATGTCTAATCTAAGAAAAAACTTACTGATAGAAATGAAAAAAATTGTTTTTTTAAATTTTATTAGGAAAATTCGGTTTTTTCTTAAATCAATAGCGAAAATACTAGGCATATATTATGACTGCCCTCCGTAAAAATAGGACGAATCCAAAAGGCTAAGTTCAATTATAATTTCTTCAAGGATACAGTTTTCGTTGAAACGTGACTAGTCACTTTTCCTAGGAGCAAAAGCGTTTGACGGTTGAGCACTCCGGCTAAATGCAATGAGGCGCCTTTTCAAAGAGAATAAAACAGCGCTCTCAGACGCTTACCCGAAGTAGACCAAAGACGTTTCCTCGCACGCATTTTCTCCCTTAGCCATTAATAACCAAGAACGCTCATTCGTTGAGTGAATACATTTAAGATGGACTCGCTCAATTAACTAACGTTTGAGTACTTTTCACAATCGTGACGGCGGCGTTAGAATGACATTAGGGAATATTGTTTACATGTTGAGGAGACACAAGGCGACCATTTCTCTATATATTTTAATCAATGCTACTTCAGTTCACGCGTTCAATCCTATATTCAGATCTTTATTCTACTCTATATCCTATAGTAACTTTATTATATATTTTATTCCATATTCTACGCTCAAAATTCGATATCCTATCTAATCTCTGTTCTATATTACGATCGTATATACAATTATACATCCTATCCAATGTTTTAATCTATATCATATTCTTTGTTCTATTTTATATCTTATTCTATATTATATCCCATTCTATTTTACATTACACATTTTATTTTCTACGCTATCCTATGTTTTAATCTATATCATATTCTATGTTCTATTTCATATCCTATTCTATACTTTACTTTCCATTCTATATTCCATTATATCCTATCCTATGTCTTAATCTATATCCTATTCTATTCTACATTATATTCTATATTTTATTTCTATTCTTTTCAATCCTATGTTTAAATCTATATCCTATTTTATGTTCTATTTTTTATATTGTTCTATATTCGACTCTATACTATATTATTTAAAAATAAGGGCTTAGGGAAATTATGGTGAAAAAGCAGAAAATGCTATACAGCTTTAAAAGCAGGTCAGCTCATCCAAACTGACAACACATATAGTGACCCTAATCTTATCAACCGTGCAGTTTTCGTCGTGAAAAATATCATACGATTTTTGCAACGCATTTTACTGTTTTCTTTCGTTTAGAATTATTAATAAATACAATTCAAAGATTGTTAGATGCTTATTGCTTTCATTTTTATCGAGATGTTACTTTATATGGATTGATTCAGAAGTTCATCATGGAAGCTTAATTGAGACCATTCATATCAGAAGGGATCGAGAATTAAAAGGACTCGAGTTCCTTTTCATATTGACGGCCACATTTAGCTGACAATAAAATGAGTAGTCTATTATGACTATAAAGTGATACTAGCCAGTTTGCGTCCATTTTTACACAATAAATGAAAGTATCTCAATCGCCCGGTAAGTCGATTCGGGAATGAAATCTAAACAATTTACATAGAACAGAATAATCACTTGAGCATACTGACTGCGTTGTGATTCCGATCTTATCAGATATTATTCGCGTGTTGAACATTGAATCGAAAAGTGTTGAACGAACTCGACTTGCGCTCTACGTTGAAAGAGGGGACCGTTTTAAATGAAGGCTGTCATTTCATTGCCAGGACGACCAGCATGAAGTGAAGCCATCCCCTAATGGTCTCTAAGTATGTTCAATAAAATGTTCACTCCCGTTACGAGGGGACATATTGACCCCTTCTCGTTCAACGGCCCATCTAACCCATAGCATCACGTTTCTGAAGGGTGCGAGGCTAAATGATTTCTTTCCTAATTTCCTTTTTCCAAAGGAAGTAAACATTCTTCGAGATATTCCCGCCCTAATCTTCCTCCGAGATAATAAACATGATTTAGAGTCGAGTTTTTCAATTCAGTTAAGAGGGCGTTTATTAGAGCGCTCGGGCATTATAAAACAGAGGTTGCTACTCGCCTTGGAAGAGCGAGCTTTGTATAATTAGAATGAATGCTCGTGTTTGTGAGAATTTCTCCGACGAGTCTTCCAATTATTATCCACTAAACGTCAATAGGAATTTTTCCCGTTTTTCTATCTATTACGAGCAATTATTCATCTTCAAAGGAAAAACTTAATGCGTTAAAATCTAGTCCACCTTAGTGAAATTTTTCGATCCACAGTCATTTATTTGACGAGTCACTAAGTGTATTTTAAGTGTCGAGACTGCTCTTTCAATCCGTAGTTAACCAGCAGAAGTTTATCTAGCGAAAAACTTTGGAAAATCCTCCCGAACCGTCAAAGAGGTTTTTTTTTTTTTAAATAATGGCCAAGCTATAAAATGTAGCCAAGGGCTTCAATTATATTTTTTTCGCCGCTCTTTCAAAATGCATTTTGTTATTATGAGCAACAATAATTTTATTATGATAGCTTCTATGACCATTTTGTGAATTTCCTAGCGCGAATTTCGATTTCGATTAATCTCTCGCGATAATTAGCGTATTGATCGTGCTGTCAGCAAAAAAAAAAGAAAAAAGTTTTCCTTCTTTTCGTGTTGAACTCCAATAGAATCTTGTTCCTATAACAAGAATTGCGAGTCTCTCCCCATTTTCATAGATTTACTTCGCCATAATAAATTTACATAGTCGGAATAAATCCAAGAAAAAGCTATTACGAATAATAAACCAATCCATATAATCATCATTTGCAGCGCTTCTTTTTTCTTCCAACTCCGTTAAATCTTCGGCCGTATATTATAATATTCGAAAACGATACGAAGCATCTACAATACGTGCAAAGAGTAGCAGATTTATTCTCACTGTCCGAGCTCGAAGCACGTGCACCTTTGCCACATTCGACTCCACAGAGGTCGCACTATCTCTAGTAACGTGAGCTACCAAAAGCGAAAGGATCTCCAACCATTGTTTATTCTGAAGTGGCGTGAAATCCGAGCAGCCGATGGTATCGGCGCTAACCGCTCGCGGAGTTCGCTACGTGACTGGATAACGTAATTAGAACTAGGTTCAACTTTATGGAAAAAAATCGTCGATTACTATAACTGGAGATGATATACAGTAACTCTGAATGATTTCCATACACGCTATATGTATTCATTTGATATGAAAACTGGGCTAAAGGAGTGTTTCGTATTGTTGGGCGAACAAAAGCCTTAGTGATTAAATTTTTTTCAGCAATTAAAATCTAAAAAATGCGTCGAGTAACCATCGATTCAAAGCACCTATAAGTTTAATCGAAACTGGAAATTATTGTAAAACAAAATTGATAGAAAAGTACCATTTCGCCAGGTTTTAATTTGAAATTTGGGGAACGCTAAAAAACTGTGTCAATTCCTGACCCCAATTTCTTATGCTGACACCTAGCTGATGAGCATTGTATAACCAACTAGAGGTGCATAGATCACACAGTACTTCTAATTTGAGTCTGCAGACAGCAAAATGCTCATAACTTGAAAGTACTTTGTGTGAGCCAATAGACCAAAATCAAGGACCATCTACATGTCATAACAAACATTTAGAGACCTCACACGTTTAAGAATATTGAGTACGATAGCCTGTATGAAAATGGAAATACTTTGAACGGCAATATTTCGGAAATACTCAGTGTAACCTTAAATTTGGAAACGGCCTATTTTGCACATTTAGTAGGAGAACATTTGTTGAAAATTTCATCGAATTTCATTCTATTTTCAAGGAGATATGATAATTTATGTCATTTTTTACCACAGACACTTGTTCAGAAAGTGTTTCTAAGTATGATACTAAAAAAATGTCTTCCAAATTCACCTCCCTGCAAAATTCGACTTTTCGTACGATAGCAATACTTCCATTGACACCGTAAAAGTGGCATTTCTAGTGGAGTAAAATAATAATGTCAGTCGAAACCTTAATATTTTTAATTTAATCATATTTGTAAAAACAGCAAAAAAAAAAAAAAAAAAAACGCAACAAATGATTGTACAGTGGTTTATTATTCCTTCGCTTCAATAATGATTTTTGATAAGAAAGGAGGAAGCTGCTATGCAACCTTCTTCTAAGAAACTGTCTCCTCTAGGCAACATTCTACCAAGCAAACCATCTTGGCTACCGCATCCTAAGTAAGTGTTTCCTAGACAACTGTCTCCAGGCTAATGTTTCCATGAAAATGTCAATACTATTATGTGTAATACGTCGAAGAAACGCTGCAAATGATCGTATAGTGGTTTATTATTCCTTCGCTTCAATAAAGATTCAAGAAGTCTATCCATTTCTGATAACAATTATTCCGAACGTGAGTGAACGTACCAACCAAAAAACAGATAGGTACCCATAGGGGAAAACTCCGTTGCAAATTGCAATTTAAATAATGTGTATTCTTCTCAATTTCCTAATCAAAAACTAAATTTTTTGCCTAGCGGTACAGCTGGAGAGAGTTTTCGACGAATATAGAACGATTTTATAGCTCCAAGAACTCTCGAGTTATACCCTCATGCTAAATGTCTGAAAATCCCTTAAATTCGGCACAAAAGCTGCGATAACTTGAGAACGAACAAATCTATCGACCCCGCATGGTCTCATTTGATTCAACGTCCAAAAATCTATAGAAATTAATACCGAATACACCTTTTTCTCCTCCTCAAATCCCCCAAAAATACCCTTAAAATTTGGCTAGCAATGTGGTTCAAGAATTGGGACGTCGCAGGACCGAGATTGATTTTTGATGAAAATTTCAAGATTGTAGCTATTATAGTTTGCCGGAAAAGTGTTGACGGCGTACGGTGGACAGATAAATTTTTTGTTTTATTGGATATTCGGATTCTACACGCCTTGAAACGTAAACATCGAATTTTGAGGAGGGTTAAAAAAAAAAATTTCGGGCAATTACTTTGGTTTTTTTGTTGAATAATTAACAAAAAAGCATGGGTCGGCGATAGCAGAAATAGACCGGACCGGTGTCGGTGCCTGGCTGCTCAGAGGATCGTATCGGAAGAAATGATCTACGAGTGAAACGACCGTATCAAATGCATTTCTCTTCGCCTTATATTCACCGCTTTGAACTGCGGTGATGATACTTTGACGAGCGAAATGGTGGAAAATTCTATTGTTGAAAATTTTTGAACCGGATTCAGTTAAACAAAGAAAGTCGGCAAAATGATGTTTAGAGGCGCGATCATCAGCGTTGCTGCTTGCAAAACCGGAAACTAGTGGTTCGGAACGGAGTTGGAGTCGAAGAAAAAGATATTACAGCTAGCTAGATTGGTCGTCTCGTGTTTGGTGTTAGGTTTCGGTCGTTAGCCCGCTCCTTGCGATTGCGAATTGCTGTTTCGACGTCTTTGGCGATGCTGTGTCTTTATTTCGCTTTTTTTTTGAGAGAGTCAAAAACCTGAATAGTTTTTTCCGTCAGATTTGTATTCGAACGCTGCTGATTAGCGCGGCTTAATTTCGTCACAGTTTCCGCTTCAATTAAAAGCGTGAAAGACAATTTTTCAAAAAGGCAATTTTTCAAAAATATATTAACCGACTGTTGACGTCGGCAGACGAACTATTTTAAATGTTTTGAAGCATTCTTGCTTACAAAATGAATATTGCCACATCCAAGGGTAAAATCATTAGCTAACATACGAAGGCTCGAGTTCCTCACTCATGTCAGTATTTGCCGAATTTAAAATTACGTGAAATCTTTTGAACATATCGTCCATGACCACATTCTTTTTAGCTTTTCAAATTAATTGAAATAGTTACCAATCTGTGGCGAAAACATTGCATCTCTCTTCAAAAATCACCAAAAATTTCTTTAATTGAACTATCGAATCGATAGAAGAATGTTGAAAATGGTAACAAATTATTATGTATAAATGTAGCTTTCAATAACTCCAGAAATTGTTGACAGTGAACTGCTTAATTTTCGACTTATTAATAACAATTGCTCGCCACGTCGTTGCCTGAATTGAAAAGCATTATAACGTAACCTTGTGTTTATGGAACTGAAACAATAGAAAACGAGAAATTTCGAGGATTTGTAGCTGTAAAAGTCGTATGACTATTAAAAAACAAATATTTATGAAGCATTGAAAATAGTTTTATTCACGTTGCAATCAATTCATTTAAGGAATTGAAATGTACCTAATGTGCTTGTAATATTCCTCCATATTAAATCATGTATATGCTATCACCGGAGTTTTTAAGTGATTTCTGGTAAGTTTCTCGGTTAGAAAATATTCGTGGCGTTTAATTAAGTTACAAGTAACTAAACCGTTTCCTACCTGCGGGATGCTTTTTTCCACAGTATGATCATACTATCAGTTTACAAGACTCAGTAACAAACTACAATAAATATAAAAATATAGAAGCATGGATGTTAACGATTATTCTCAATCATTTACTATTTCTGGATCAACATGCAAAATTACAAGTTAGGAGGAAACGTTCACAAATGTTCGGAATAGTTACTATTACAAAATAGATGGTTAGCATCATTATTGAGATAAGAACGGTGCAGCAACAATATAACTCAAATTTCGAGCTTTTTTCAAGCGACAACTGTAAAAAACATCGTACGAAGATTATGAATATTAATTTTTGAAGGTTCTCTTTTTCAATTTTCGGCTGTGTACGTTCTCCGTCACATATTTTCACCCTAATTTTCCTCCTACATAATTTGTCCTTGTATTGATATTTAATGGGATTTAAATTTCTCAACGACGAACTGAACTGCCATATTGGGCTAATATTAGCACACAATGCTTCATCCGATCATGCTCGAATTAAACAGCAAATTGGCGACGATTTAAATAATTTGATCAGCCCGATCTAATACGTTCGACAGTGATTTGCGAATATTACCGCCCAACGCGAGGAAGATTCTTGGAACAAGCGAACTACATGCTCGTATGCAACGTCGATATCCAGACCGATGATCGCCCTAATGTTATAGTCTGCTTTGCAAGGATGATTCGCATAAATGGTGCTACATTATTATTCGCTTAGAAGCTAGTTCTTGTGTTCTCATAAGTTGGCCATTTCGTACACGAAATCAATCTTCGAACGAGTAGTTTTATTATTTTAGACCGAAATGGTGCTGGAAATGAACGGGGGAAATAATGTGAATACCTACTGCTATAATCGGCAACATTCCCTAATCAAGAACTAGCGCTAGATCAAGAAAACTAAGCCCGTTTTCTGTCAAGGACCTACCAAATTCGGAGTGTTCATTCGAAACCTAATAGATCCTTACAATAGTAGACGTATTTATTTTACTTTTCCTAGTAGTCGCATCTTTTATGTCCTGGGGGCTTGAAGGGGAGAAAAACCCCGACTCATTCGCCCGGACATTCGCCTCAGGGCAACCTAAGAATATAGCATTCAATGTGTGTTATCATGAAGGTACAGAACGATTATGAAGGTTACAGAATTCTTGAGCTACTTACGTGGAGCCATAGGGTCCACAGCCAAGTCGGCTCAGTCACTAGGTTTTAATTAAATCACATCTTATCTGGCGGGTTTCCCTATGTCCTGAAATGTTATTTAGATTAAAGTTATATATAATATAAAATTTGATAACTGTAATAATTGTAATATTATAATTTAATAATTAAAATATAATTAGGCAGATGGTAATTAAAATAATATTAAAAATTAAAATAATATTAAAAATAAATATAAAATTAAAATAAAAAACTTAATAAATATAATATAAATTAAAATAATGAGATAGACGATTTTTGTCACTTTTTGACCACGGGTCCACGGACAGAAGGACACACTGACACTTATTCGGAAAGTTTTTCTGAGTAGTATGATAATTTCTTCCTAGGTCACTTCCGTTCCGAATTCAACTTTTCTGACAATATCTATGCATTCACTACTGCCCACTAATTTTTATAAACGATTTCAGTAGTTAATGATTGTACTGGACATATCTATTATTCCCACAGAATTGCAGAGGTCGTTTACAACCAACAGAAATATAGGAAAACTCGTTGTTATAGCGAGGTGATCCCGTGTTGAAAGAGGCAGTACTAAAGAGAACCCTGGATCTGGTTCGTTCCAGCCTCCTGGATTTTGTGGTACTGATTTACAGTATGAAAGATCAACAATTAGTCTCTCTGCTATCGTTTATGGCAGTACGTCAATATCTAACGCAAAATGCTGTCACGTTTTGTATCTCTGAATGTTTCAATCCTCTGTTTTACGATCCTCTATAAACCTCCAGTTTTACTGTTGGATTAATACTATTGCTTCAGGTTCCTATGGCCGTAAACTGAGAATACTTATGTGTACTCAGCGTAGCAGGATGTTGGAAATTTCCTTACTGCGTTAGGATATAAACGTTGGTGCGAACGAATGGCCAGCTTTACAGTGCCTTTCGAGCGATTCAACGGAGGAGGGGAATTTTAAGGATGGACAATAGGAAATTACGAGAGATGGGTTATCAAATTGTACCACTCGAATTTATATACGCTTTTGGCAAGTTTAATTTCCTAATATCACGTTGAAAATGGGAAAAGTCTGCTGCGGAGTCTCTAAGAATATTCAATTGTCATGTTCACTGAAACTTTTGCGTGAATGTTGGCTTGATAATGATTTCTAATTGTCCTCGCTTTATATTACCATTTTTTTCTAACGCCAAATTTTAAAGGATTTTAAAGGAGAGATAGAATTCAATGGGAAATCATAGTGAATTGCCATTTTAGACTGATCATCCATATGTTGTAAACAAATTAAATTAGTCGCTAATATTCATTGTTTCTGTACCTAAATCGAACCGCTCGTGGAACGCTGCAAATCAAAAACCTAATCTACGAAAAATAAAGTCTACTTTAATTATTTCATTAATTTTCATTCCCGGATATATACTCGAAATTCTAGAGCAAAAAGAACACTAGACTTTCACGAAAAAAAAAAAAACTAGATTAGTTTTTAGCTTTTTAGTAACAAAATTGCATTGTACGAAAGTTGCGGCCTTTGAATGAGTTATTGATTTTGAATGGTTTATATCTGTCAGCGGACTCAAACATGAATGTATCGAATGATCCATGCACACCACTGGTTTTACGTTCAAACCTCATTTCTCACTGAAATTGAAGAGCAAAAATAAATTTGATGAACGCTTTAGAGAGCGGACACTTTGACGCATCTTTTTTCACAAGCTTACATCTGCGACAAGAATTAGTAGGATTACCGAGCGTTTGAAAAAAGAGAACGTTGCGAATGATTGTACAGTGGTTTATTACTCTTTTGCTTCGATAAGATTAGAGAGGACCGTCTACTTGTAATTTTTAACCGACTTCAAAAAAGGAGGAGGTTACTATGGTCGTCATGCGGGTTTTTTTTTTTTTTTTTTTCGGTATGTGTTGTCCACCGGCGTTCAGCTCCTGTACGTCCGATCGGGTTACTTTTTTTTTGTTTGAAAGGGTTACTATCCAGGTAGGTCCCATAATTTTTTCAATTGAGTCGATCCAGTAGTTACGTCTCCAGACGCGGAGAAACGCCGGAAAACGTGATTTTCGCGAAAAAAGGAAGTTTTGACTTTGCAAGCTTATAACTTCTAGAATACTAGCTCGATTGTTTCGTTTCTGGTGTCATTTTGTTCATAATTTATCTGTCTACAAGAGCCTAGCTTCAATTTTTCGTTCGGCATTCTAATATAGCGTGTAGAGAAGAAAGTGTAAGAAAAAACGTGAAGCCGATTTTCACTTTTTTGAGGTTTTTTGAGCACCGTTCCCAACCACGTCGAGAAAAAAAATATGAACACTATTGCACTTGAAAACACTTAGCTAGAGCTTTCTAACGATGGTAAAAAATCAAGTTTAAGTGGCATAATAAGGGAGCAATCGATGTTTTAATGGACCTGTGTTTGAGACCTCACAACTTCCAATCCAAAACTGTTTTTCCATCGTTTTTAAACTTAAATTGTTTGAATTTGAGTCTAGTTTACGTGATTTAAATTTGGTATTGATTGGACTGAAATTGGATACTTTTTAGGCCGTATTTCTAAAAAATTTGTTTCAAAATCACGTTTTTTGGACTATTTATGCTTGTATAAAAAAAACTGCGTTAGTCATAGCATTCTCGTTAGAAAATTTGAATTCAGCGTTAAATTTTCAATAAATAACATGGTTTTGAAGGCCAAATAACTTCATTGTAATGCACAAACGTTTGGCGAATTTCTGAAATTTGGTTCGGATTCTCTCATTCAGTGTGATTGCGGATACGCTTCAGGAAATCATAACTCTATTATCGTTTGAGAAATAAAGAACGAGTGAATCGGTGCAATTCAGTAACCAGCAATGGTGTAGACAATATTATTTGAGTTTTGTAAGGTGTATCAATGGGATCAAAGTATCCGGTATGTCGACCAAGAGACCCAAATCAGTGGATGGATTATTCCAAAGGTTCAAACTCTCTCTCAATCAACATAGTAACATTGAAAATAGTTAGGCAATCATTATACTTTAGAACTTCAACGTTCAATGGACTTATGAATTGAGTTTGGACGGTTAGTAGTAAGTGACAAGAACACAATAATGAAAGCTTGGGAAAATTCTGTGAAGAGAGCTGTCCATAATTGTAAGTCACTAAAAAGAGAAAAATAAAAAAAAACTTTTTAAAAAAAAAATAAAACCGACTTCAAAAACTTTGTCTATAAAATACACTCTGAAAAGGAAAAAATAACAAAAATGTCCCAACTTCGCAGCAACTCATTCGCCAACTACACATTTTAAGGATTACTTTACTACTCGTATTGACCTGACCACTTCCTGATTGATTGGATCACCCTCCCTAATAATATAAAAATTACTATTTTTCATTTCCCTAATGAATAAAACATTTTCCTTTCACCCTGAATTGCCTCCAGATTGATCAACTTTTGGAGTCGGCGCCTCTCTGGCAAAATGACTACTCGATGGTTACAAATAAATATGAATTTACGATAAATTAGTACCAAATTAGTACCAAAAACGAAGATAAATTAGTAGGTGCCAGGTAATATGTCGTAATTCTTCGAGAAATCTGAAATGGTTTTTAGGAAAAGGCGTGAATAGTCACCTTCAAATCGATATTGTTAATAATCAGTAGTCATAAAAAAATGCTGATTTGCTCTGTTTAAGAATCGTGAAAACTCATGATATTTATATTCTTACCTATTCGGAATCTATAGGCTTCTCCAATACAATATAAGAGAGGCGCCGACTCCAAAAGATGATCAATCTGGAGGCAATTCAGGGTGAAAGGAAAATGTTTTATTCATTAGGGAAATGAAAAATAGTAATTTTTATATTATTAGGGAGGGTGATCCAATCAATCAGGAAGTGGTCAGGTCAATACGAGTAGTAAAGTAATCCTTAAAATGTGTAGTTGGCGAATGAGTTGCTGCGAAGTTGGGACATTTTTGTTATTTTTTCCTTTTCAGAGTGTATTTTATAGACAAAGTTTTTGAAGTCGGTTTTATTTTTTTTTTAAAAAGTTTTTTTTTTTTTTTTTTTTTTTTGATACGTAGTAATTATGGCAAACGTTAGCGAACGTTTCTACCTGACAACGCATTGGTAACTATAAATGTAATCCACCAAGCAACTATCGCCATTATAATTATTTTTTGTGGTTAAATATAATTATTTGCCTAACGGTACATCTAAACTGCGTGTTTAACTAGCACCCCAACGTTTAGGGACGATTTATAGCACTAAAAAGGATCTAGCTATACCATCTAGCCGTTTTTTAATAGCCACCAATCATTTGACGGAAGCCATGACCTCTTGGAGGATATTATAAGCGAAATTACAGTCGCAAAGAGAAATACGGGATATGATCGACTGCACAACGAAAGTGAAAAGCTCTCGCTAATGTCGATAATCACGTACAGCTTACGGCATTACTTAGGAGCTACAATCTATAGAAAGTCTATGATTTTAGAAAACAGGTATGTCTCTTTACGAATTCTTGTTTCGGCTTTCTATTGAATAAAACGAAGAAAGTACGCGTTTTTCTTCAAAATAACTGCAAGAGGATAAGAAATCAAAATAGAAAAATTGTACGTGAGAATTGATATAATGTGATCGTTGTGTTGCTGAAATGGAAGAATGTTGGCTCGTTGTCATCGTGAAGTCAAAGTTGGAATTCATTAGTATAAAATATCAGTATAATATAGTTCCATATCGGCCAAATAATTAACTATATTATATTCCTCTTCAATAGTCCCATTAGTTAAAAAAAAAATTGATTATACACTATTATATTGAGACCTCGGATTTTGCTATGTTCTTATAACTATACTATAAATTTACCTTCTCTTTTTTATGAACATGGTATGTTCGTCTCTTGGCGAACATGATGAAACTGGTGGGAATGAGCCCCATGGGCAGTCACGGGTATGGTTGTTCGCAATGCATCGCAGAAACCTGGACGTCGCTCTGGCGGAGAAAGAATTTATTAATAGAAATGAGATTTTATTAAATAAACAACGATAGATAAACGGCTGGTTTCTCGATTTTTTAAAAATACTCTTGTTTGGGTTGATCCTATAATTTTTAGAAAGAATTGAGATCGTAAAGATTACAAGTAAAAATACGGCTTTCATTCAGAAACGTCAAGGGTCACTCTGATAATTTACTGTTCACTCGTTCAGAGAATTTCCTTTTGAAAACGCTGCAAATGATTGTACAGTGGTTTATTATTCCTTCGCTTCAATATTGATTTAGGAAGACTATCCATTTGTGATAGTAATTATTCCGAACATTCGTGACGTTCCCACCGAAAAACAGATTGGTAACTATCGGGGAAAATTCCGTAGCAACTATTGTAATTTTAATCAATTTTGCGTTGGCGAGTGAATGATGCCAGATTTTTAATTTCCTTCTAATTTAGCTCTGAATTCCCCCTAACATCCAAAAGCGTATCAAAATAACGTAAAAATTGGTTTCATCTTTTAAAAGATTTATAATTCAATGCCCTCATTCCAGTATACGTTTACATGCAGTCTACGAGGTATTCTTTCGAATTTAAAATGACATAAAATTCTTCATAGAGCTCTACTTATTATTCTTATTTTCAAGGGAACTAAAATAACACCTTTGAAGAGGACGTTCTAAGAAATGCTGTACACTAATATACCAACACACCGCAGTTGATTTATTTTCGACTAAATACTTCCATAACAAAATGTACTTGATAAAATATAATTCAAATATATTCTACCTTTGAACGAGGAAATATTTCCGGAAATATTATGATTCAATATTATTGACAGAAAAAGGAGAACGGAAACCGCCGATAAATCACAAGAGAAAAAAGTAACATTTCGGGCGTTGGGATTGTGAAAAACTTTTAGGCGGCCATTGTCCGTTGCGCGAAGGGCGGAAAAGCTTTGGAAAAGTTCGGGCAGACGGTATTTTCGTTTATCGGAAGTAAAGTTACGACATCATTAAAAGGAAGACAAAGAAAATCGATTTATCTTAGTACACGAGTAGTTTCTCGCTCGGCTTTCAAGTAATATTTATTCAACTCATTAATACAGAGGTTCTCAAACTTGTCTACCGCCCAATTCAAGAATTATTTATTTCTAGCGCCCCCCATTTTTTTCAACTTTATTACATTGTAAGGATCACAATCGCAGTCATTATTTTAAGCGGTGAAGTTTGCGTTACAACTTGAAAGAAAAAAATTAATAATAATAATTAGCCATCGCCCCCTAAACCGTTTCAGGGCCCCCTAATCTTCTCTGTGCCCTTTACCGCCCCCCTTTAGGCCTCCAGCCGTCCACTTTGAGAAACAACGCATTAATAGATTTTCGAGGGAATGCAAGAATGAATATAATGGTTTCAAATCCTGTAAAATTCACAAAAGTAAGCGAGATGCTCGGCTATTTAAAGCCATTCGCAAATCTGAACGGATAGCGGTAATATTTTGATTTGCAGACGTTTTTTATTCGAAAAAATTAGTTTACAGAATTAACTACAAGTCGACGTATAAATTCATCAAAACTCCGACCTGATTTCATCACGAGCAAACGGAGATGAATTATCAATTATTCGGATAAAGTTGCGATCAGAATTCCCCCATTGTTAGCTTATAGAGTTAATAAAGTGTACGAGAAGCTGCGAGAGGCTTCCGATGGTGTTCGATAACGTATGCTTAGAGCGTCAAGATTGTGTAGGAGGTGAAGAGGGGAGCTAGATGTAATTACCCGGACGGAGTGTGCGAGACGTTGATCCAGCCGCAAACACGTCTTCAGATCTTGTTGCCCAGCTGAAATCGCGGTTATACGCATGTTGGCGCCGAGATAACCTCGCCGAACTTGTTAACATTCTAAAGCTTCGGACTTCGGTTGGAAATTTTGAGGCGGACTCTAGCGAGATGAGTTTCTCGAGCCAGAAGAAAGGTGTCGGCGTTTTTATATGGTAGGAGACTATTGATCTCGAACATTTCAAGAGCGAGGTCGAAGACTTTATTTCCTCATCGTATCCCGCGGTTTTCTCTTCCAATTTTCGACCAAGTCTCCTAGTCATCGACCTATGGTACAGCAAGGCGGAATATTTTAGTACCGGAGAACATTTTTTCGATATCTGGCCGTACACGTACGTTCTTTCCCTTGGAAAATCACGGCGTACAAAAAAATCAGAACGCAGAGGAAACGGAAAGCTTACAATCGCACGCAAGCTTAAATGAGCGCTAGATTGGAAAAACACGTCGGCCGACGCTGCAGAAGCCGCGATAATTACGTCGCGAGCCGCAAGTGCGCCGAACGCTTGCCCAATTGTAGCTAATGATTCGAACTCGAAGGTTTAACGAAACGGACATTTCCTACTATTCAATCATCGCCAATTACGGACAAAGTGCTCCACTTTTGAATCGGTTAAGCGAGAATGACGAAAGTGGAGCAAAAAGACCAAGAATCGACGACTTTCCTTAGCTGGGCATAGCTTGGAAATTCTAGACGTTCGCCTAATGCAGCGAATCTGTGGCAAATTGTGGTTCTGAATAACGGCAACAATTCACGCTCGGTTTTATCAACTACGGTCTCGCAGAGCTGGATTGTAACTGTTAAAAAACTTAACTGCGAAAGATGACCGACTTTGCAGCGATATTACGTGGCGGACGAGTGGATTTGATTTCCTCTGAAGATAGAAATACTTTTTAAATGAATTTCTGACATAGGTTCCTTGTGTGGAACTGTCCAGGAAGAAGAAGTTTTCTTAGAAATCGCCGAATCGCTCCTAGACTCACGCAATGATAACTATTAGTTCCGTATTTACGAAATAAATGAAAATATTCTGATCGTCTAAAAACTCGAATTTAGAACGGACGTCCTGGTGGAAGAAATTTCCGCAGTACTATACTCAGAATCACTTTCTGGACAAGTGTTAGTGTGTCTCAATTCTCAATTGACATCCATAAGTGTATTTATATTATCGGATCGACATAATAAAAACAGACAGCTTGACAAAAACGGAATGCAGGGAATGGTTGTAAAATCATTTTTAATTATTCTACCGTCCACAAAGCTAAGAAAATTATATTATATCAAAAATTATTTCAACAACAACGTTTACAAAGCGGAAAATAAGGTGAAAACCCACAATTTATATTGTTAATTAAGATGAAACTGTTTGAGAAATAGTCAGAATTCCTCTGTCTGCTTTACTTGAGCGTTTCGCGCGCCTTTTCTTAGAACACTCTGCTCACTTTCTGAACAATTGTCTGAGCGTCCGTTTCTTTGTCTGACTCTGCACCCGTACATTTACACAATTACAAATATTGCCATACGTCCTTGAAATATCATTCAAATTCTATTCAATAATTTCAGGAAATATTCTCCCAGCGCCAAATAAGACGACGTGATCGAATGTTGGTTATCTAACAAACAGTACTAAAATATATTAGGAATAAAATATTCTTCCATGTTGTTGATTGTGATGGGTCAAATTGATTCGTGGCAAGCAAATGACGTTTGTTTTTATCTTTGGCTCATACACCGTACTTCCATGTTATGGGCTTTTTGGTGGCTATGTTCTGCTGGTGGCAAAAATCAATGTGTTTTGATGCTTGAGAATTAATAACGACAAGTGAATGACGCCTCATTTCCTCGTCAGTACTAGTTATACATTTTTGGTTGTCCTTGCCATAGAAATGATCCCATTTTACGAAAATTGCCTTGAATCGTTTGGCTAAGATACGACAACTGCACTTCCGCTATATTATCTAATTCGTACGTTTTTTTTGCGTCTCTCTTCAAAAACAGTTGTAGTGTACCAACGTGTTGCGGCCTTTGCATGAGACTCTGGAGTTTATAATTGGTTATAACAGTTACCGACTCAAACGTGTTCACTGTGTGAACTATGCACACCGCTGGTTTCCATTCAGCATTGCCCTCGAAGCGTTAATTCTAAATCGAACGTTCCGCAGTCGGAAAACGTGCGACAAAGAGCGTAAATATAGCTAGCAGTTAGCCGTTTCGAACAGCCGCAGAATCTATCCCAAGAGAGCAATAGATGGGAATCGACTGCCAAAATTTACAGCATCGAGTGTAGGATGTATTATCCGAATTAAAGAACGAGTACAATGAAAGAATCGAGCGGTGGAGCGAATCTAGAAAATTTTACTGTAATATCATTATTATCGTAGAGCAAATGAAAAGAGAGATGATGGATACTATTGTGACGAATATCTATTCTTAGTAGAATGACACCTGTTTCTTTCGTTATTCGTAGCCATAAATGTAGATAAGAGCAGATATTCGTGAGAGCAGATGTTCTTCACAAAATGTCGGAATATTATCGTTCATTAGAGAAAAAATTAAAAGTATTAACTCACTAACGGCGAGCATGGGATAAAATAACCACCAATCAACCTATTAATATTAATTCATCCTTTTAAAAATTAATTTACCCAAAGGTAAACGAAAATGTTTTTCACAATATGGTTATAGGGCGAATTCTATACCGATGACGGAGGAAACCTGACCTAACAAAAATCAATAATAAAACATCGCAGTGACTCGGAAAAAGATTAGCACGGGGGAGTCAAATTTAGTTATAAGGGTTCGGGTCGGGGAGAAGTGGATGAATATACATAATTATGGAAAAATTCGGATAGGGTATGTAAAATATTCAAATCAGAGTTCGCGGTAGGGTCAAAAACCTATGGCGTGCATAAATCACACAGTACTTCTATGTTCAAGTCGGCAGACGGGTATAATAAATCATATAATCGCTTAACTCTTCTCAGGCAGCAACGTTAGTACATTACAATATTGATACAGAAAAACTAGCGAGGAAACCCAAATCCGGGAAATGCACGAACCAGGTTAATAACGCGGAGTTGTCTGAGCCAAGCTGTTAAGATTCCGTGAAACAAATCATTTTTACTGCAAGGACCGAAAAAGAAAAACACGAATAGAATAACGAAAAATGAGAATCACGCTGGAGAACGGTGTGTGACACGAGTTCGAATATCCAGTGAAAATCAAAATACAAATTACGCGGAAACTATAAAAATCCAATTTCGTCAGCTTGTCATAACAAACAATTCAATACAAACGCTGAAAAAACGCTGCAAATGATTGTACAGTGGTTTATTAACTCGAGAACCAATAAAGTATCGACCCCGCGATGGCCTCATTCGATTCAGCGTCTAAAAATGTATAGACCATACCAAATACACATTTTTCTGAAAAACCTTGGAAAATATGAATTTTTTCCCCCCAAAACCCCCAAAAATACCATTAAAATTGAGCTAGCAATTTGGTTCAAGAATTGGGCCCGCGTAGGACCGAGATTGAATTTTAATGAAAATTTCAAGAATGTACCTAGCTATTATAGTTTGGCTGGAAAAGAGTTGACGGCGTACGGCGGACAGACAGAATTTTTTTTAATTGGATATTCGGATACTACATGCCTATAAACGTAAACCATTAAATTTTGAGGGGTTAGACAATTTTTTTCTTGGGCTCTTACAATGGATTATAATTGAATAATAAAACAAAATATTAAATACATTAAATTCGCACATTTAAATTTTAGTTACGTTATTTAGACCGTCATTTTTCATCCGGTTATGACATCAAAAGGGATCGAGCTAAGCGTTTGCCGGCGAATTAGAACGGCGCTAAGCTGCTGTGGTTTAATCTCTTCTTGTTTTTCGCTCGAGGACAAGAGCGGTCACGTGAACCTATTTAGCAATCTACGGCAGCGATCGACGTTTTACACTTCTCTTCTAATTTCCTCGGCTCGCTGGTAAATGTTTAACCACAGATACGGTAACTTGATTTTATATCCGTTGACCAGTAGGGAAATGATTTTTAAGCGTACTAATTGCTCAAGTCGTGTTTAGATCTTTTGATGCGTGGAAAAAATTAAGAAATGACAGAACTACGAGGTTCGTGAATTTTAACTAATCCAGAAGTCTACGAACGCACTACTTCGATTGCAATTTCTATAAATTTTCATAAGTGGACAAGATTTTCAAAAATTATTTTAGACAATGGTGTCTTTGGTATCGATCTATGCGGATTTTTGAACTTTGAATCGAATGAAACTATAACGGCGTTTAGTTTTAAATTGTTCTCGAGCTATCGAGCTTTTTGAGATTTTGTGAAATTTAACAAGGTTCGTAACTTGAGAATTTTCGAACCAGTAAGAATCGTTCTATACTCGTCAAAAACTCTCTTCAGCTGTATCGTTGGTACTTTTGATTGGATAACAAAAAATAAAAAATATGTTCAATTACCTACGATAATTACCAAACAGTTTTCTATTATAGTTATCAAACTGTCAATAGGAGGAAATGTTCACGAATGTTTGGGATAGTTATTTACAAGTGGACGGTCTTAAATTAGAATTGAAGCTGACGAATAGTAAACCACCGTTTTAAAAGGTACAAACTGAGAGTTATATTCAATAGAAGATGCTAGCTATAATGGGCGAGCTCTATAAAAATTGCTTTAGGGATACACGAAGAAGTTCACGAACTATTGTCAACTCGGATTGGTTAACTACTAACATTTTTAACAATCAGTAACTAATAATTACTACTATAAAAAGCACACCTTTCCATTGAAATTATCTGGAAAATGTGGTGTCAAAAAAGGAAAGCAATGTAAGGTTTATAGATATTCACTTAGCTTCAAAAGTATGAAATAAAAAATAATGACAAAAGGTCTGAAAAAATTAACGTCGATTTTTCTGTATACTGCGTAACACTATATTCACGTTCAAAAACTCGAAAATGTTCTCAAGAACGCTAATATAACTTATACTCCTCGAATAGAAGATCAAGGCGAGCTTTAAATCGCGACCGCCCGGATTTTCTTGGATTAACCCACGGAAAACGTGATCGCACGACGGAGCAGACAACATGGCAATCTTCACCTTGAGGAATGATCTCGTTTTTTCATCGAGCTCAGACCGAACAGCGAGTTCCATCAAGGAAAATCCACCGGAGCACGACCTCTGTCCGCTGGCGACAAATAAAAACAGACAGCGCCGTGATCATCGGCTCGAAGGCGAAGTAATCTACTTCCACAGCCGAGGAAGTCAGCCAGAGATGACGGCTATAGTTCGCCCGGCTCAAACAAAGGCGAAGAGCGAATACTACGCGAGGTAATGACTTCTCGAAAACACCGAGCGGCGAAGGGAAATGGAGATCGTGAACTGGAGATTTGAACGGCGACCGTTTTTATGAAGCCGAGCAACTAATGCAGTCGGAATCTTCCTTTAGTGCAGTTAAATTCATCGGGTCGTTCAGAAACGCGGATAACTGCAGTTTAACGATACGGCTCGCAATTTGAGAAATCGTAATTTCTACGGATGTTCATTCGGAAGCCGACGTCGTCGTAGTTTAGCGACGGAAGATGAACGACTATCGGAGAAAAGGATAACACGCAAGGCGAAATAAATAGTTCAGTGACTATAAAGTTCATTCCTAGCTGGATATTTTCATTTTTTAATCGACTATTCCTTTCTAGAGAACATTATTTGAGGTTTCTCAATTACTATGAATACAGGATTACATCGAATTAAAAGTTTCTTGTAACTAACATATTTTCATTTGGAAGGTTTTTTTTTTTCATCCGGTCAACTTTATTTTCATTAGCAAAAATTTCAGCCTTCTTTTTAAAAAAATTATTTTCGAAAATTAGGCCCTTGAAATTGGTTGATTGTGACCTGGATCAAGAGAAAAATTGTGCCTTATAGAACTCATGGAGTAGAACTTTTTACACAAGCTCCTTTGAAAAATTTGAACGCTCGTTGTAATGCCATTAAAACACGCAGATTTTGAGAAAATGAAGTGACATAAATTATGTTGCTGCAACGTTTCTAGCGCGAATCTGTCGCCATGAAGAGTATTACAAGCGCTGTCGCCTATCTGTGCCACCTGTGCGTGTTTTTTTTTTTCTTTTTCATTCATTCGAAGTTCTTTCCGCTAATTTCAATAGTAAAATATTTTTATCATACACCATTCAAAAACTGACAATCGAGCGCATTTTTTTGGCTAAAGGCATATAAGAAAACCTTTGATTACAGAAAAACTATGGAAAATATGAATTTTCTCCCCCTCAAAAATACCCTTAAAATTGACCTAGCAAGTTGGTTCAAGAATTGGGCCGTTGTGAGACCGAGGTTGATTTTTGATGAACATTTCAAGAATGTAGCTATTATAGTTTGGCCAGAAAACTGCTAACGTCGTACGGCGTACGGACAGAATTTTTTTAATTGGATATTCGGATTCTACATGCCTTGAAACGTAAAACATCAAATTTTGAGGGGGTTAGAAATTTTTTTCTTGGGCGATTACAATGGTTCATTATTGAATATTAAACCAATATAAATTTGGAAATTCAAATTCCAAGATACAAGTACGTAGAAACTAAAAAAAAAATCAAATTTTGACGGTGAGAGAGGTTAGAAATTATTTGTGAGCAACTGCAATGGTTTATTAGGTATTTACCAAATCACGCAGTCCGAATCTAAGCAACAATGTTTCAATCAACATTCGAGCATGGTACAATTTAAATGGTTTTGATTTGGAACCATAATTTGAACTTTGTTCCTGATTTTGCATAGGGGTGAATCCAGAACACTCTATTATTGCATATAACTGCTGTTGGACCTATAGAAATTGATAACAAATACACCATTTTCTAAAAAAAAACCTTGGAAAATAAGAATTATCTCCCCCTCAACACCCCTCCAAAAATACCCTTAAAGTTGAGCTAGCAATGTAATTCAAGAATTGGGCCGTTGTGAGACCGAGGTTGATTTTTGATGAACATTTCAAGAATGTAGCTATTATAGTTTGGCGGAAAAGTGTTGACAGCGTACGGAGGACAGACAGAATTTTTTTATTGCATATTCGGATTCTACATGCTTTGAAACGCAAACATCAAATTTTGAGGGGGGTTAGAAATTTTTTCTAGGGCGATTACAATGGTTTATTATTGAATAATAAACAAAACAAAAAAAAATTATCGTGCAGGTATTATCGAGAACAAGCTCAATAGCGAGCGAAGATCGAATTCAATACTTTCAGTGACACGAATCGGCAGGCCTTTTCAAAAGGTCCAAATCGTGCATTTCGCTCGGACAAGATTTCCGCCAGTTGATTCCGGATGATGCGGTCGTTCCGAATCTAGAAGATCATTAGGTACGCGAGTGTGGTTTCATGTACGGTTTGTTCCTGATCATACGAGTCCAAAATACGGGCGGACTATTTTCTCTAACGAGCGCTGACCCGGTATTCTCAATTCAACAAGTCCCCAATCTTTTTCGAGTTTCTCATTTTTTGAATAGCGATTTATTTTCCGTAATTATTTAATTTTGCCAAATGGACATTTTTTGAAGTCAAAACGGTTCAAATTTTGCCATCGATAAATATTAGAAGAATGTTCAATAATTAATGAAGAATAAATAGGCAAAAATAAATGGAAATAAATAAATAAAAATAAATAAATAAATAAATATGAATAAATGACTAAAAATAAATACAAGTTGAAAATTGATTCGAATGAGCGAGAACGGAACTTCAAAGGCAATCCGAGACTCGTTTTTTACACTTGACTATTTAAAAATTTCGATTTTGTAAAGTTACGTCGCGTGACAGCAGTTTTGGATCTTTATAAGAAAAATCGTGAAGGGGTAATTTTTCAACAAGGTTTGACGACTTCAAGGGACGTTATATCAACTATTCTGAAGAAAAAACAATCGATAAACCGAAGCTTCGATCGATATTCCGCTATAAAGAGAAGAATGGAAAACTCAATTCAGGAACATTTATTTCCAAACGGAACTAAAAACAATTGAAATTAAGGTAAAAATCGAGAAACCAACGAACGATACATTCATTAGTAATGAGATATTTTCAAAATTGACAAACTTACCTTTATTTCGAAGAAGCGGTAAAATATCCGGACAAATTCTTCGTCGGCACAAATCCGTAAACAAAACGAACAGAACACGCGAACGCACGAGAAGGAACGCGAACGACACTCGTTTAAACGCGCGGTCGAAATCGAACTGACTGACTGACGTTTACTATGAGATTCCCTCGCTACTTAGCTCTGAATGAGGTAGAAGGGGACGCGTCTGGGGAACGCGAGTTTTTGTTTCAAAGCGGTTAAAGCTAAAGACGAGAAATTATATTGCGGAAGATACTATGCTGTTCCGGATGACCGAAAAATATGTCAATTTCGAGTTTTGCAATTTGAAAAGATATTTTAATATGTGAAAAATAAATTTCCTTTCGTCGCTATTAAGCGGCTCAATGTTATTTGGCCGCAAATCATTGCACGAATAAATCGTACAAATATATTCGGTAAAATTAGAAAATATATATTTAGTTCACAACTCGTCAAATAATGAAATAATTTCTTCTTCGAACACAAAAACGCGAGTGCTATGACATAAATTTGGACAAATTCTTTTAAATTATACCTATATAAAACGACGATTGGATACATAAAAATTGTCCGAGAAAAAATACATTGGATACATAGGAATACATAAAATACATTGGATACATAAAAATTATCCGAGAAAAAATAAAAGTACAGCCAACCTTCGGGTTTTCAATTTTCGATATTTTTTAAGTGAATTTTCGAAGGAAAAAATACTGCGCTCTTAAAAAATCGAACGTTGAATTTGAACCCAAATTCGGCAGAAAAAACGCATAAATAAGCCAGTTCACACAATAACAGCTGTCAATTAAGAGGATTTTTAAAAAATCATTCTTGGCATAATTACGATTTCGTTGGCCATACTGGGCGGGTGTTGAAATTTGAACTCCAACGCGCCAAAAAATAGATTAAACCTCTGTTCGAGTCGTCTAACAGATATAACCAGTAACACAATCGAGAAAATCCTTCCAAGGCGGCAACGTTAATGCAATACAATATTGTTACTGAAAAACTAGCCAGGAGACCAAAAACCGAAACCAGTGGCGTGGATAGATCACACAGTACTTCCATGTTTGAGTCGGTAACAAGTAAAACCAATGATAAGATCAAGGAACTCGAACAAGCAGCACATAAGAAAACTACAAATATTACTGAAAAAAAACGCTGCAAATGATTGTACAGTGGTTTATTATTATTTCGCTTCAATATTGATCTAAGAAGACCATCCACTTGTCATTTTAAATATTCCGAACATTTGTGAACGTTCCCGAAAAACAGATGGTAACTATAGGAGAAAACTCCGTAGCAACTATTGTAATTTTAATCATTTTTATTTTTCTTAATCTCCTAATTAAAAGCTAAACCTATTGCCTAACGATACAGCTGGAGAGAGTGTTTGACGACCATTCCAATGAGTATAGAACGATTTTTATAGCTCCAAGAACTCTCGAGTTATACCCTCATGTCAAATTTCTGAAAATCTCCCAAATTTGGCACAAAAGCTGCGATAACTCGAGAACCAATAAAGCTATCGACCCGGCGATGGTCTCATTCGATTCAGCGTCCAAAAATCTATATAATTTGATACCACGTACACATTTTTCTGAAAAACCTTGGAAAATATGAATTTTCTCCCCCTCAAAACCCCCCAAAAATACCCTTAAAATGGAGCTAGCAAGTTGGTTCAAGAATTGGGCCGTCGTAGGACCGAGATTGATTTTTGGTGAAAATTTCAAATTTTTAGCTCTTACAGTTTGGCCGGAAAACTGCTAACGGCGTACGCGTACGGCGTACGGCGGACGGCGTACGGCGGACGGCGTACGGCGGACGGACAGAAATTTTTTTATTGGATATTCGGATTCTACATGCCTTGAAACGTAAAACATCAAATTTTGAGGGGGGGTTAGAAATTTTTTTTTCTTGGGCGATTACAATGGTTTATTATTGAATAATAAACCAAAAACACAAAAATAGAAAAACGCACGAATTAGATTGATAAAGGAGAAGTGCAGTATCTGAGCCAAACGATAAAAGCCGAATTTTGTAAAAAGGGATCATTTTTATGGCAAGGACCCAAAAACGTATAACCTGAGAAGAGAGAGAGGCGTCATTCACTCATCGTTATAAACAAATAAAAAGATGTGGGAAGATGTGATCGAATCCTTTAGAGAAAGTTACGACCAACTAATTCAACCATGTCTCAAGCATTCAAATATGGCGAGGCTTCACGCTCACGCACAGTTGACAGTCAAACTATGTTCAAACGCTGAAAATAAATGTTTGCATATTTTATGAAAATAAATATTATAATTATTATAGGCTGTGGACCCTATGGCTCCACGTCGCCCTGAGGATGCCCGAATGGGCGAAAGTGCTCGGCCAGCTAATAAAGAATTGGAGAATGAGTCGCCTAGTTCTTCTCCCCCTCACCAACCCAGTACATCAAGAAATGCGACGAGAAGGAAAAGATGAATATTATATTTTATTGAACGCAAAGAGTTCGAAATACAGTTAATGGATTGTTTGTAACCAAATAATTCTAAGTGGTATGAAACTTATATAAGCGGTTATTTTCTACTTGCTTCCCGAGTGTCGAGGAACATTTCAATTAGTATTGCTTCACCAGCAATAAATCATAAATCGAATCCCAATAATTTGATATCGGATCATTTCGCAACTAATAAATCCCTCAATTCCGAAAAATGATTTTGTGATTCTTTCTCCAACCACACAGATTATGTAGATATAATTGATATTTATTACTGCGGCAAGATTTGATCGAATCCTTTAGAGAAAGTTACGACCAACTTACTCAACTATGTCTCATTCGTAATTTATGTAATATAATAGGTTAATTAATTTGGTGGCGATCGAGGTTTAATTCTTTGTAGCAGCAAGTCGATTATTTATTTTATTTCGAAACAAGCCCTTGGAAGCTTGGATCTCGGGTATGGGCTTAGATTTATCCAATTATCGCGAATAAGGCTTCGTATCCAAACAAGGAATACTAGGGCGTGAACTGAACCAGATCAACGCGTCAAGTGCCTCAGTTGCATCAGTGTGGCATTGAACTCGTTCCATCCGTTCGCGGTTTATAGACGGATGTAAGATATTCACAGATGTAGCTTAATTATTACAAAAATAATATTGTTTTCGTTTTGAGGAGAAGAAAATTTAGGCAACCGTTTCTCGATAATTCTGCTCTGTTCGTGTTGTTGTTGCGCGCTTTCGCCGAATCGGGCATCTTGAGGGCTATGCGGAGTCTGTGATTACATTTTCCTCTTTATTTACGTAGTATATGGAAGTATAGTCCGAAGAGTCGAGTTATGAACGGAGTTGAATTTGGGAGAAATTTTCATACTAATATACTCAGAGACACTTTATGAACAAGCGTCCGTCCGTTAAATATAGTCATATCACAGTGAAAAATAAATGAAATTTTCACTAAGTTATAATGCAGTGAATGCGCATAACTGGCCGTTTCCGGATTTCGGATAACACGCGCTACATCCGAGATATACACGTTCGAATGCTTTTCTGTTTCGATTTTTATGGCTGTAATAGGCATTATTCTTTTACGTTTTGAGGACTTATGTTCCTCACAGTGAGCAGATAACTTTAAATTGATTTATTAAAATTGATGAAGGTAGTTAAAATTACGATTATTTAGAAGATATTTTCTAAAAGATTATCTTTATTTAAAGATTATTCAATAGAAAATAATTAAAAACATTACTCTATTTTTTTCCGAAGAACTTAGAAGTTGGACAACTATTTTGTTTCGGAAACTTGTTAACTTTGTACCATTGACTATAAACCGCCGTATGGCCGATATAATCAAAACCTATGGTCAACTAGTTTTCAGGCTGTTAACTAGAGCCCCTTGGCTATCTACCCCTAGTTCGGATATTCAGATCTAAACTGAATAAAGCTATCGAAACCAATCCTTAGGGGATTATCAGCCCAATAATTCGAGCAGCTACGGGGTCGTGGAATAATGTGTAGTTGCAATATTGATGATCTAGGCAAAATTGCTCACTAAAACCACATTACACGACGAGAGTCTCTGAGTCTCTCGCAGAGACAAGAGTGATCGGTGATTCCGTGGAAGCGGGATCTAACCAGACATATAAACGTAAACTATACACATTAGGGCATAGAGCGCAGAGCAGAGAAATAGCCATTCCATAGTGGAAGCAGAGAGGCAAGCCCGTATGATTTTTTGCGCAGCGCCAACTCTAGATCCGATAAAGTTATCTGTCTCGTTATGGTCTCCCCACACGTCCCTTTTTTAACCGACTTCAAGAGGAGGAGGTTACTATGGTTGAGTTTACGATATCGTATGACAAATATATAAATAACTGTCTAGAATTTTTCAACGATTTTTTAGAAATGTTCTAAGATTTATAAAAAGAAATATTTTTAGCATTTTGTTAATTTAATTTAATTTTTTATTTACTGGGGAAACGGGAATGTCTAATGACATTCCAAGTGCGATGATCTGTGGCCCCACTTCAATCAACTGTTACCTATTACTCACGCGCGGATTTCGGAGTCGCTTTGTCTCAAAAAAACTGCCATTGTTCCCATTCGTAGCTTGGGCTTTCCGTGACAAAAGAAAAAACTGCCGTTCGATCGCTGGAATAGCGAGTATCGAAATCTCTTTCATCTCAGCGGAATTTCGACTGCGAACGCACGTTATTAAAGGCCATACGTGATAAACAAGCGGTAGAAACGCACGTGTACATTTCGATGCGCTTGGATCATTCGCTTGCGAGGAGTATTATTTGAATTTTGAAATCTATCATCATAAAACACAGGAAGTATGAATGTTACCGATAAACTCCTAAACTGTCGATGCGAAAGTCGTGGAAATTGGGAAATCGTCAAGCAGATCCACGCGATGGACTCAAGGGATAAACGCTTTAGATGAATCGACAGAAATTTAGAGAATAATTCAAATACCTCGGTATTTGTCGACGATTGTGACGGTTTCTGTCCACTCAATTTTAAAGCTTGGGAATTCGAAAGGATCGTATCCGAGAAAAAGATAAATTTATCGAAATACAATCTGTTCATGTGGTGGATTTTAGGATTTTACACGCATTATTTCCTCAAGGAGCCATGACTTTGCCATCAAAGCTACGCAGCAGATTGATTTGAAGTTAAACATTAATGTTTCACTTGTCTCCCGTAACGATAGCCCTATAGTTTCGTTTGGTACCACTGCCGCCAGGAGTATCCCCTTTTTTGGTGGAAAACTCTCCAAAAAAAACCAAGCCAAAATAACTCTTTCCCTTAAATCCTCCCCCAATTTCTTTTTTATTCGCTTTATTTCTAGTATATAGTAGAAAAAATAAAAATGAGGAAAATAAGTGATTTTGAATAGTAGCCATGCTGAAAAGTTGAGCGATAATTTCCATGTATGCTATTTGAGCAGCCCAACTTCTCTTGACAGTCAAGTGGACACAAAAGTAACCTGCTTTGCTTGCACAACAATGGCACAGACGTGATTCACCATGTAAGCATAACAAGAACTGGGAGAGTATAATTTTTTTAAACTTCGATTCCTCAGTTTTTATTATAATTCTGATTTCATTCGCATTTGCGCGATCATTAGAATAATAAATTCGTTTTCTCGAGGAACAAAAATGTTTTCTTTAATATTTAAAGTCCACGTTTACGTCAAAGCATGTTGATGTGTTAAGGTGAATTGAATATGAAGATTTAAAAAAAGAAAAAAAAGGAATAGAAAGCCCTGCAAATTTCTCACCTTTTTTTTGTTGGGGGAAAAAAAACAACCAATTTCCCCCTTCCCTTTCTAGTCAAGAGTTCCCCAAATCTTCACTTGAGACCTGGCAACACTGAGTGCTATTGAGCTGGCAACACTGAGTGCTGGTGAGGTCGCAACACCGGTCGTGTTTCAGACGCTCCAGCAGAGGGCACAGCCCCCAGGATAGACGAACTGGTAAACAATAATATTGTTGATATATCAAGGCAAGATGACGTTTGAGAATATTGGAACGAAAGTTAATAGCCGTATATGACTTGCTTTATACTGCTGTTACACACCTTCAAGTCGCACATTATTGCACTCATTTGAAATTGCTAGGAAGGAGCAACCGGTGCTGAGTAAAATACGATGACGAACTATGAACAAACGAGTGCACTCTCGGCCGTAAACTGCCTGCCCTTTAGCTAATGGGCTTTTTCAAAGGTCACAGCCACTGGAGTTTATGAAAAATGAAACCAGGGCTAGTGAGCAATGCGAATTGACTGTTTTGACGTTATGTCAGTTTCCAAGTTCAAGTACCATTAGAAATATTGTGATTGTCGAGAAACTCGAATTCCAATCATGTTTTATGGATCCGTTTCTGACGATAAATCCCGATTTCGATTGCTTTCACTCCACCCTGTCAAAATTTCATCTTAGAAACTTGTTTTGTATCGATTGTATCACACAAAGTACACTTTCGTCTGATGCGGTTTATTGACAATTTCGATCTGTACAGGTCGCGAAAAAATTGATTGTTGGTGACAATTTCAAGAATTTAGCTTTCATAGTTTCGTCAGAAAAGTGTTGACGGAGGAAGGTCAGAATATTTTTTTCTTGGATATTCGGATTCTAAGCGCCTTGAAACGTAAAACATCAAATTCTGAGGAGGGATAGAAACACTTTTGTCTTGGGTAATTACAATGGTATATCATTGAATAATAAACCAAAATCAGTCAAAACTTGTCCATGTATTTATTATTGAGCCTAATATGTAAAAAAAATATTAATTGCGGAAAATGTCACATTTTCCAACGTTGTGTCATTCCATTGTTAGTTGGACAATTTAATTGTTCTTTGCTCCAATCCTTTGTTCCCTTCAAACCCCACTCAAAAAATATTTATTATGTAAAATGTAATAAGACTTGCCAGTAAATAAACAGATATACATTTTCTGTGAATACCCCTTTCACAATCAGACGAAATTAGATTTTAGATAACCAACTGTTCCCTCATAATGTAAGCGACTAAGTTTTGTCTATAATTCAACGAAAATTATGCGATTAATCGATACCGTTAGAATAAATTCTCAACTTAACACCTAAATACGAGGGTCCTTTATAATTTCCCCCTTTACTCCCAAATTCAGAGAGGCGCTGAACCTCTAATGAACATAGTTTCTGCCCTGGTGTGTGCTCATATTCCTCTTGAGATCGATGCATTGTTTTTCGTTAAGAGTCGTCTTTCACTATGTTTCCCATGTAAGCGAGTTAGGTTGTGGAGGAACCGTTTCAAAAATATTGTTAACATTTGTCCAATGCTGGAGAGGTTGAAACAATAACATTTGAAGCTGAGAGCGAACCACTGGGTTCAACTAGGGTTTGGTAGTTAGTATAATGCGCCTCTTGAACTCTCCTTTGGCTGTTAACAACCCCTTCTTGTTGTTTCTTCCTCCCTTCTCGAAAGCCCTTTCCGTTATCCGGCGAAGTTGTTGAAGTTTATCGCTTGACGAAACTACATAAATCCAGGTCGTCGCCCCTCCATGTAAAAACGACAGTTTCGTCTGTTAAACTGGATCAAGAACGAATTTTTTCGCTCGTATAGGAGTTAGTGCGATAAGTGCCCAAGCTTCAACAAAGATTCTGCCAAGCATCAAGCGCAAAAATAACTGGTCGACTACACATTTTACCTCCTCTAAATTCGATTCTCTAATGCATGAAATAGATTTTGCACGTTTTTTTCGGGCCGAATGCCATTTTATTCGAAACGAGACAAATAGCGTAATTTCAAGCAGTTCCGCATAAAAAGAAAAAGAAAATAGAGGCAAAAAAAATCAAGTTCAGAAAGAATGGCACGAGGCGTAACTTTGCGGTTAAATCATGTTTTTCTCTCATCGCAAGTACGACGTGTTCCCTGTGGCCGAAAAACGAAAAACTCAAAATTATACGAGCAATTGAAGTGAAATGGATTCATTTTATAATACTTCAGTGTAGGACAATACATTTCATATATTGACTAACATATAAATCGCCCATCCAATTAGTCTCTAGGGTAAGCTTCAGTATGAGAGAATCTGCAGTTTTTCGACGGAATAAACGTATTTCTACCGAGATGAGGATGACCGGTTGAATCGCAAGCAGGAAAATGATATAGCCCGGTTACGTGCTAGGTCTGGCCGGCTTTTTCGAGGAAATTAATTACCACGCTCTTGCAGGAGCGAAATATTTCAAATCTACCTCACGAAGTACGTTTCTTGTTCAACGTTTCGAATTAAATTTTCCAATTTACTTCGCTCAGCACGTTTTACCCCAAGCTCTAGTTGAAACACCGCAATTGCTTCTCTGGAATTCATTCCTCGCATGCTGACGCGGAATATAAATACAACAGTGTAATCATCTACGGAAATAATAAGATCAAACGGATTTCGAACTGCAAGAGGTTTCGATTATTAGGCACATATAAAGTTGGAGTACAGCGCGCTATCACAACAGAAATATGAAGATCAGTCTTAACGGGGGAGAAGTAATTTCGATACCAAGAATAATCGTAGAAGGGAGACGATTTGAACGACGTATCAATACTGCGATATGAATTTCACGACCAAACGAAGGAAATCGAAGATTCAATTAAAAAATATGAACTTGAACGATATTTCAAACGGTATCCAATTGAATGGCGCGTGAAGATATTGCGGTTTTAGCAAGGCCAAAAACACAAATATAATCTTAAAAGTGAAAAAAAAATATCTAAAGATGAGGGAGGGTTAGAAACTAAATTGCCTACAAGTCCCCAACTCAGTTAGACATTTTTATGTACTTCGCCAGCCCTCTGTGGAAATCGTCTAGCTAGCGTAAATACGAGCCGAACGCCGACAAACCGCTCGTCATGGTTGAGCTTCGCCATTATGACAAAAAGAAAGAAGGTGGCCCTTGGTCCTATAATGCCCTGAAGAAGCCCGAACGGGCGAAAGTACTCGGCTGAATAAAAAAGAAAAATGGAGAAGAGGTCGCCTCGTTTTTCTCCCCCTCAACGTACAGAAAGAAAAAAGAAAGAGACAAAATATTTCAGTAGTAAAATAAATGAATAGCTAATATTTGTATTTATTTTGTAATGTACAATTTTTGAAAATCACTAAGAGGTTAATAAAAGGATAAATGTTTGAGTTTTCCCCTGTAGTTACCTATCTGTTTTTCGGTGGGAAAATTCACAAATTTTTAGAATAATTATTATCACAAAAAGTCTTCTTAAATTATTAATAAAGCGAAGGAAAAATAAAGTACTGTACAAGCATATGCAGCTTTTTTTATTTTTTTATTTTTTTTTATTTATTTATTTTTTTTTTTTGTCAAGTGTCAAACACGTTACAGGTTAGGAGACGAATATGAAAAATAACGCACTCTGAGTTTTATTTTATCTTTTCTCTATAGTACCTCGCTTGGAAGAGAATTTTACTGGGAAATTCTAACGAAGGTGTTAACAGCCGAAGGAGACCGTACCTTCGCTAACCCTGAAAGTTGTAGAAGTTCCAACGCGAAGCCGACTACGAAATTAACCCAGTCCGCCGAGCGAACGATTAGGAGCGGAAATTCGCGCTTTTTCGCTTCTTTTCTGTTTACCGAACTCCGTCGGGTCTTCTGAATTTTGATCGAATTAGAAAAAAACACGACCGGCCTTATTCATGCGACCCCGTTTTCCAGTAATGAGAAACATCAGCCTCTCTATTTAACTTTGCGTTTCACTTCCGCAAAGAACACGAATTTCGCTTGAGCTACTACGAAGCTTCCTTTTCGAACAAATGCGGCGGAGTTAAGCTGTTGAAGCATGTAAATCTAAGGGCTTTACCCCTCGTATTCCCTCACCTTTAGCCAACAAACTCGTGTGAACCCGCCTTTGAATAATACGTAAGTTGACCGGTGAAACTAACGCGGAATATAACGACTTTGTTTCCATAAAGCGAACGATGGTTTCTAATCGGTAGACTTGAACATTTGATCGACGAGCGAAAAAATTCTGATATTTACTTCCGCGCCACGTGGTAAATGGAAAAATGGATTTTATAATGGTAATATAATGATAATAATATCGTACATAGTAATATAATAATAATAATAATAACAACAAATAATAATAATAAAAAAAATCGTAATAATAGTAATGTAATAATGATAATAATATCTGTCTGCCGACTCAAACATGGAAATACTGTGCGATCTATGCGAACCACTATTTTTTTATTTTTCGCGGCCCGCAAAAATGTTTGGGCTACCGATCCCTGCTCTTCTCTGGAGTTCTACTATGATGTTGCTCATCTAATCTGTTTTTCTAAGCTGAATTGAATTTGTGGCGTCACTAGCGATTAATTCGGCGTGATCAACTCCGCGCCTTCCTAGCAACGGGCCGTATGAATTTGAGATACTAAAATTCTAGAACGTTCGAGACTTTTTCGTACGGTCGGTTTAGTTTTGACTTTTCTCATTCGGAGTTCTCGCGGCTATATCGGTTTTTCGCGTCGCGATTCTATCATTTGTGTAAAAAAATAGACATTCTATTTGTTTATCAACTAAACAATACGCGCTAGAAATTGTTCGCTCCGAAAGCTGTCGGTCACATTCGTTCCGTTGGATTTAACTTTCTTCCCGTAGCGAAACCTCGTCGGAGAATGAGTAGCATTTATGCCATTATACAGCTTATAAAGCGAATGAAGTCGAGAGCTCCCGCGATACAGAGGCCTGGCCGGTATTTGTCTCGCGAAGGACCCAATGAAACAAAACGGCCGCTTGTTCTCTTCAACGAGTTTTCCTACTTGAGCTGATTAGGAAATTCTTCTACTACGTGTGAAAATTGATACGCCGAGAGAACACAACTGTCAACGATCTTGGAACTTAGCTCCTCTCACATAGTAATTGAAACTCGAGCGAGAACTCGAGTTTTTATAGTTTCTATATCGTGCTAGCTGTTGTACGGTAGTTAATTATTCATTCGCAATAGTAGGTAATTATTCCGAACATTTTGTGAACGTTCCCACCGAAAAACAGATGGTAACTGTAGAGGAAAGCTCCGTAGCAACTGTTGTTTCTTCTTTATTTAGGCAACTAAGTATAGTAATTTAAATTATTGCTACTTTTCTCAACTTCCATATTGAAAGGTAAATTTTTCGCCTAGCGGTACATCATGAGAGTGCTTGACGACCATTCCAGCGAGTATAAAACAATTTGGATGACTCCAAAAACGCCCAAAAGTGACATTTCCCCTTCTTCCCCTGTGGTCTTCAATTCTATTAACTCCATCAAATATAGGAGTTAAAGCGGTTTTATTGAGTCTAGGTCGAGAATATGGAAGAAATCTTAAGTCAAAAAAAAAAATCAGCAAATGAGAAAGTTGTAGAACAAATTTCGTCCAAAATCAGTAGCCAAATCCATCGCCGGCCGGCCGGAAACCTGTTTCCTATGAAATATTTATAGTTAATCATTCGGTTCTAATATTTATACTTCATTCATCGAAAACAGCACCAAAAAATTTGTCTACTTTTCTATTTGAAATTAAGGACGATATTTGAACGCTCTGCAGACAATATTGAGCGGATTGGACAATTCAAAACCTCCAGTATGAATATATCCGCTTTCGTTTCGCAAAACAAACGTCATCAGCTCTCCAATAATATATTCGTATGAATGAGGCATCGCTGACAAGGCAATTCTATTACTCATTCTAATAAATGCTAAGTTTGTATCAAATTAATGTCACTAGCCGCGTTCTATCGCTCAGTTTCAAAATCTCGTTTTTCTCATCGCGATAAACGCACTGCTTACAAGTTGATGAATATGCACGGTAGTTTTGACAGCTGTGTCCCATCCGCTTTTGTACTGTTGACAGTTGTCGAGCTGTGAGTTCGTTCATTTTAATTCAAGAGATGAATTAATCAACGCTAAGTCTATTCGTTTTGTTTCCTCGTTTGGACAAACTCAGAAGCGAATGCATTTAAAAATGTAGTGCGATTTAGATTATAAAAGAGTTGATTTCTTAGTTTGAGGTTAACATATAGTTTCTATACAAAACGGTTCAATTTTGCACAAGAAACAGTATTTATAATAAAAATATTGTCAGATATTGTTCAAAGTATTGTTGTTCGTTCTTGTAGGAAAAAAAACGGAAAAACTATAGATAATTCAAAATATCATCGGACATGATTTTCTTAAGGCGATTCCAATTGTTTATTATGCAATAATAAACCCAAACACAAATATAGTCTTAGAAGTGAAAAAAATGTGAAAATCGGGGGTAGAAAACTTTTTGTATCATTCATATTTTCCAACGTTTTTCAGAAAAAGGGTGTATTTGGTATCAATTTCTATAGATTTTTCAACGCAAGGGAGATTTTCTAAAATTTGGCATCCGGATGAAACTCGAGAGTTCTGGAGCTACGAAAATCGTTCTACTACACCCGTGGGAACGGTCCTCTAACACTCTCTTCAACTGGACGTTAGGCAAAAAATTTGCTTTTAATTTGGAAATTAAGAAAAATAGAAACGATTAAAGTTACAATGGTTGGCTAGGCGTTTTCCGCTATAGTTACTAGTTTTTCAGTTGGAACCTACACAAATAAATATACTATCACAAATGGATAGTCTTCTTAAATCATTATTGAAGCGATGAAATAATAAACCACTGTACAATCGTTCGATGCGTTTTTTTTTTCAAATTTTCCATCCATTTCATACTAACGATTCGATTTTTATTCGATTCAAAGAGAAAAATATGGAAGACTAAGCTAGTTTCGCCTCAAGTCTAACGAGTAATAGTTTGCGATCATTCCTAACGATCAATATAATTCAAGAAAAAATTTTCGCTCATGGTAGACACATCTTCTTTATACGCGTTCTCCAGCGCAAATAACGGCGAATTATTCGCCAAACTAGAATAGCCGATTCCTTCTGACGAGAAGCTTGCAAGGACAGTTTGTTCTGGAAAGAGGAAACAGGGTTAGGCTTAAAGTGAGGTTCGCCTAAGCTCGTTACAAAGATGAGAGTGAAGCTCACCTGTAGCACGTAGTCGCTAAGTTGATTGTATTGCAGGGGGACTGAGCGTTATCCAGAACCTACGTGGCTCGAATCTAGAGAATTAGAGCTTGCAGCGACGAGGAAAATTACTCGAGAGTCATCGTAAATGATAACTAGGAGCGAAGGGAGGTGATATTTTCGGCGTATATTATTAAATTGAAACAGTCGAGAAATGCTAATTTTATGGAAAAACCAGTAATGTCCACAGATCTACAGTAGTTCCATGTTTGAGTCTATATCAGGTATAACCATTATAAAATCAAGCTCGTACTAAGGGCGCAACAATTTTTTCTACAACTGCCGGAGAACCCAAAAATAAAAAATCTATATTCGAAATATTAACCAGTGGTGTGCAAAGATCACGTAGTACTTCCATTGCTCTTCTTCAAACTAACCTGTGAATCTTCTGTGCAGTTGGTTATTGTCGGATCGTCAACTTTCTCAATTAAATAGGCTCGCGAATATATTCGAGCAACGAGAACGATCATCTTCAGTTGAACTTGATCTCTAAAAATTGAAAACCGCTTCGTTCTCTCGGTCGATAGCTCATTTCAACTTTTTCTCCCTCTGAGAAGTCAAATATTGGAAAATTCAAGTTCCCAGGTTGAACTAATATCGTTTCCGCCCGTTCATTAAGTTTTTTATTTGTTCGCTATTCGATTCCTCGAACGCTCTCAAAATAGAATGATTGTATGATTATTGACGTTTATATGAAATATAACGCTCTATCCGACGAAGCGATCAGTTTTGATTTCTAATGCATAGAGAGGGTTTTATGGCCATTTTTGTGAAGTAAGTTCGAAAACTCGAGAAATAATTTAAAACTTGGAAAAACAACTTTTTTCGTGGAGCAAGAAAAAAAATATATTTCGGGGCCCTTTCGGTCGGAAATTAGTTGAAGAACTAGTAGAGGTTTGTATGACCCTTGTCTTGGAAAATATATCAACCCTTCTCAACGGCACAATCATGTTACACACTGTACTTCACCATTGATTCAGTCTCGTGTACAATAAGTGTAACAGTACATACTAGCTAGGCAGAGCTCATCTTTCGCACAGTTTCACCCTCGGTTAGCCTTCGCAAGCGTGGACTCTCAACCGCTAATAAGATTATACCGACGGGAGGTTGCGAAGTTTGCACGTTAATTATGATCTTCATTATTTCCCCCGTCATCTCGATGTCCTCCTCGCGAATAACTTATAATTAATTCTTCGACGTCGCCGAGGGTTCAATTAATTGAAGCGGCGAGGAAAAATAAAGCTTCCAAAAGATAAATGGGGCGACTCGATTATTTTCAGCATTTTCACGCCGTATTTTCATCGAAGAAATTCATTTACATATAAAAACTTGTGTTTTTATGAAGAGAGAACAGTACAGTTTGGAAGTTTGCAAAAGAATGAATTTTAATTTGTTTATAATGAACACTAACAGGATACCAGAACACATGAATGTTTAAAACTTTGAATTTTAAACATTATTTACAACTGTAGAGACCATTGTCATTGTAGATGCTTCAACACCTTCTTCCATCTGAATGACTATGGCTCATACCGATTTTCTGTCTAATTTCTGCTAGTCTTGGTTGATGAAGTGCTTTTGTCATAGCATCAGCGAGTTGTTCTGAAGTTGCAATTTTGGTGATAGTTATTTCACCATTCAGCACTAATTCTCTGACGAAAAAGTGTCTAATTTTGATGTGTTTCGTCCGTCGATGATTTTCTGGATTTTTCGCCAATCGAATTGCAGCTTCATTGTCTACGTGCAGTACAGGTACATTTTTCAGCTGTGTTATGCTGTTTAGTAGTCTGTGCAACCATACTAGCTCCCTAGCAGCTTCGCTTGCAGCAACAATTTCTGCTTCTGTTGATGACAGAGATACTGAAACTTGTCGTTGACTTGTCCAGGAGATTGCTGCTCCACCAAATAAGTTAACGATCCCTGTGGTTGATCTTCCAGTTATTTCGTCTCCACCTAGATCAGCATCGCTGTAGCTAAGGATTTGTCCAGTGTTCATATCAGATTTATATGTAAGTCCGTAGTCGGTAGTCCCTTTTAGATAACGTAATATTCGTTTCACGTTAATGCAGTCTGTTTTCGTCGGGTTTTCCAATGAACGACTGACGACTCCTACTGCATAAGCAATGTCGGGTCGAGTTCCTACCATAAGGTACATGAGCGAACCAACAATTTGACGATAAGGGAAATTACTGACGTCTTCCTTCTCCTCTTCTTTAGTGAGTTGAGTTAAGTCTTTGAGCAATGGAGTGCCCACTGATCTGCAGTCAGCCATACCAAATCGCTCAAGAAGTTTTCTTGTATAAGCGGTTTGCTTTACAGTAATCAGATTTTCTTGCTTCTGAATTTCTAATCCTAGAAAGTAGGATGCATCTTTTGTTGTAATTTTGAATTCTTGTTTCAATTCTTCAATGAAGTCGTCTTGCTCCTTTTTACAGTTTGACGCAACTAATCCGTCATCAACATAGAGGGCAACGATCAGTTTCTTTCCATCCTTCTCCCGAATAAAAAGGCACGGATCTGCTTCACTGGCACGAAGACCAATGTTGGAAAGATAATCGACGAAACGTTTATTCCAACATCTTGGAGCCTGTTTTAATCCGTATAGACTTCTCGTTAAACGACATACTCTTCCTGTCCCATCGCTGAAACCTTCAGGTTGTTGCATGTAGATGGTCTCGTCTAAATTTCCGTAAAGAAATGCGGTCGATACATCAAATTGCATCAAGTGCAAATTTTCAATAGCTGCAATGCTCAACACAGCTCTGATGGTTCCCGATCTAGCAACTGGACTGAAAAGTTCGTCGTAGTCGCTTCCCTTCCTTTGTGTGAAGCCTTTTGCTACGAGTCGAGCCTTATATTTGTCGATACTACCATCAGGGTTCAGCTTTACACGAAAGGTCCATTTGCAAGGGATCGCTTTCTTCCCTTTAGGTAAATTTTCAAGTCTCCAGGTTTGATTTTCTTTCAAAGATGTTATTTCACTATTCATAGCTTTTTCCCAATGTATTCTGTCTTCGCAATTTATAGCTTCTGAATAGTTTGTTGGTTCCCAGATATCATGAATTTCTGCAGCAGCAGTCATAGCTAGGTATCCGTATCTATCTGGTGATTTCAGGGTAGAACGGTCACGTAGAACTCTTACATTTCTGTTTTCAGTGTTCTCGTTGTCTTTGTCTGCTATTGAAGAAGAGTTTTCATTATCCCATCCAGGAAACCAGTCACTTGATGACTCTGATGTTCTAGGTGTTGATTCGTCAGGATGTGGAGACTGGGGAATCGATTCAGGTACCTCTGATTCATTCCTCACTTCAGGTGCAGGTTTATGTGAAGGTATTAAATGTTCATTTGTCAAGGGTTCTTCATTGAAAATCACATCTCTTGAACGAATTAATTTTAGATTTTCCTTACACCATATCCTGTAGCCTTCATCTCCATCATATCCAATCAAAATTCCTTTTCTGGCTTTCTTATGGAATTTAGTTCTTTGGGGTTTTGGAATGTGAGCGTAGCATATTGTCCCAATTATGCGTAAATGGTGAACTCGTGGTTTCTTCCCATACCAGACTTCGTAGGGAGTTTTATCATTTACGCAAGATGAACCTGTTCTATTCAAGATGTACGCAGCTGTGTTCACTAGTTCAGCCCATAGTCCCTGTGGCAATTCTTCACGAGCATGCATTAGAGTTCTCGCAGTCTCAATTAACGTGCGGTTTTCTCTCTCAGCTGCTCCGCATTGTTGAGGTGTGAATGGCATCGTAGTTCTGTGAGTTATTCCAAATTCATTCAGAATGTTCTTAACGTCAGCACAAACAAATTCTCCTCCATTGTCAGAGAGAAATTCGCGTACAGTAAGTCCTTGAGTTTTTGTTTCATTCAAGAAGGTTTTTAAATGTTGCGCTACTTCTGATTTATGTTTCATGAAGTAAACTTTCCGAAATTTTGAATAATCGTCTTTGAACAGAACATAAAATCTGTAACCAGATATTGATGAGTAGAATGGTCCTCCGACGTCTGCATGAATCAGTTGTCCTGGCATCGTAGATTTTTCTCTTTTTCCAAACTTGAGACGATGAGCTTTCCCAAAGATGCAAGCCTCACAAAGTTCGTCATCTACTAAAACTTTTATGCCCATTTCACGTTCAAGAAATTTCTTAACATGACGTTTGTTTTGGTGACCAAATCTCTCGTGATACAGTTGAAGTGTATTTTTATTACACAATGAATTCACTTCCAAGGAATTTGACAAATTACTATGCCTGATTGCCAATTTATAAAGCCCACCTTGATGTTTTCTGTAGCCGAGAAGCACTATTTCGTTTTCCAATTTGAAAAAACATTTCTCAGTGTGAGCAACGAATTCGCTTTTTCTGTTGAGATCCTGTGCGGCCAGTGGCGAGAATAAATTCTTCTTTATTCCGGGAATGTACCAAACATTTTTAAGAAGTAGTTTTTCCCACTTTCCAGATACGTTTGACTCAATTGGAATGCCACATCCAATAGCTTTAACCGAATTACCATCAGCAGTAATCACATCATGGGTTGATTTAAATTCCACAAAATCTTGGAAAATGTCTCTTCGATTAGTGATGTGATTTGTTGCTCCATTATCAACGTACCATGCTTCCACATCATTGCCAAGCGTTAGGAACGAAGCTTGTACTGTCAAGAGTGCTTTTGGATTGTCTTCTCGTGCTGACATAAGGGCTGTATTTGAAGATGCAGCTTTTGAAAAACTAGGAGCGGGTCTTCCGTCCGAAATCCACTTTTTGCATTTTCGGGTAATGTGCCCCGGTTTTTGGCAGTAGTGACATACAAAATCAGCTTTCTCAGGTTTCTTCTTCATTCTCACATTTTTCTTGCCGATTGTAGTGAGTATTTCATCTGAAGTATGTCTGCCATCTCTTCCTTTCAGAGCACGTTCATGGGCACACAATTGGTTTGTCAGGTTTTCAATTGTTCTTTCATTTTTCGCCATCAACATCCAACTTGATCGAAATGCAAAGAAATTTTCCGGCAGCGTTCCTAAAATTTTGCAGATTAGGAATAGTTCAGGAAGTTCAGCTCCAATTCCATCTTTTGATATTTCGACTTTCAAATCATTCCAAAGATTTTTTAGTTTTGAAAGATGAGTTCCAATATCGTCTTCTGGCTCCCGTTGATATGAGAAAAACTCCAAACAAATATCATACGCCTTGTCCTCTGAAATTCCATCAAATAGACGATGTAGCTCAAGCCAGACTTCGCGAGCGGTTGTGAATCTCATAACTTTTTTCAATGTATCTTCAGTTAGATTGTTGGATATGACTAGAAGTGCGTCACTGTCGGCAATTTGGAATTCTTCTAATTCTTTTTCATATTTTGCGAGTACGTCAGCTGTCGAAGCTGTTGGTGGTTCAAGAGGCGATTTGTATTTACCTTCAATGACCTTCAGAGCTTTGGGTAGTCCTCGCAAGACAACAAGAATTTTGTACTTCCATGTAGCCCAATTAGTCTTTCCTTCTAGAAGTCCCACTCGAATCTTTGACAATTCCATAACTGTTTCTCAAAAGTAACAGGGTTTAGATAGGCAGTTCCAACATTACTGGGCCCATAACCTATAAAAACTTGTGTTTTTATGAAGAGAGAACAGTACAGTTTGGAAGTTTGCAAAAGAATGAATTTTAATTTGTTTATAATGAACACTAACAGGATACCAGAACACATGAATGTTTAAAACTTTGAATTTTAAACATTATTTACAACTGTAGAGACCATTGTCATTGTAGATGCTTCAACATTACACTGAAACGGCTCCAGGTTTCAGAGAGCTGAACTAATTCCAGATCAAATGCCAGGTAAATCTTTCATTTTTGGTTTATTAATCGATTATACGCCATTGTAGTTGCCCAAAAAAATCGTAACCCTTCCTCAAAATTTGATTATACGTTTCGAAGCATGTAAAATCCCAATATCCAATAAAAAAAAAATTCTGTCCGTCCACCGTACGTAAAGTAAATTTTAATTTCAGTAGAATATTTTATAAAATTTATTATTTAAACACCATCGGTTTTCAAACTTGAACAGAACCAACCCATGATCATAATTTGGCTCAATGTAGGACATTGAGAGAACGCTGTCGGTTCACCAAATCCGTTCAAACCTTTGCCTTTGAACCGTCTGTGTCAGTAGCAGTATTGTCTTTGATGCTGACATGCCTGGACGAGGCTGATCATAGTCCCAATTCGGAATTCAAACGACGTTCCTAATTTTCTAATTCGCAGAAGCAGAACTCCTCCAACTCTGATTGAAAACTGTTAATCGGAATATCTAAGCTATTTCTGCGCCTACGTTTGCTCGATTGACGTCATCAGGGGCGAGGGAATGATTTTCCGGCAAAGCCTACACTTTTCTTTTATTGTTTATTTGTCGACGAAAACCATCTTTGTAAAGCTTTGTGGTGATGAAACGGACCGGAGAAAAATAATGGCGCTTTCTTTCAGAGTAGTATCAGGTTAACTCTGCTATTATCCTTCGCTTACAGCCGACGCCAGTAGTTGAAGAAAAACGGCCGATAATAGAAAGACGTTTTTACGGTTAGTCAAAAAAATTATTACGAAACAATCAAGTTATAAAAGCGCAAAATATACTTTTTTTTTTTTTTTTTTTTTTTTTTTGAAAAAGGATATTCTACACAAAATTGTAACTTGAGAACCAGTAAAGCTTTAAGCCTCAGTAAAACCACACGATGGTCTTCAGCGTCCAAGAATCCAATGATAATGAACCGAATACACTTTAGTATGTAAAACGCAGAATAAACTAATTTTCTCCCCATCAAAACACCACGAAATACCCTCAAAATTTTAATAGGTTCATTTTGAAGGAGTTACCAATTTTATTTCTTGTGCGATGATGACAACAGTGTAGAAACAACACTAAGATAAATCATTGCTTCCCTTAAAAAAAAAAATTAAAAAAATAATAATAATAAAAATTGCATTTGTAATAGTAATTATTCCAAACATTTGTAAATGTTTCCACCAAATAACTGACTGGTAAATATAACGGACAACTACGTTGCAGCAATTGTAATTTTAATCAATTTAATTTTCTTAATTTTCAAATTGAGAGCTAAATTTATCGCTTAACGGTACAGCTGAAGAGAGTGTTCAATGAGCATTCCAACGAGTATAGAACGATTTTTATGGCTCCAAAAACTCTCGCGTTATACCCCCTCATGCCAAATTTCTGAAAATCTCCCGAGTTCAATGCTAATGCTGCGATAACTTGAGAACCATCAAAGCTATAGACCCCACGATGGTCTCATTCGATTCAGCGTCTAAAAAGCAATAGAAACTGGCACTAAATACACCTTTTTCTGGAAAACCTTGGAAAATATTAATTTATCCCCTTCAAAACCACCAAAAAATACCCTTAAAATTGAGGTAGCGATTTAAATATAGAATTAGGCCGTTGTGAAACCGAGATGGATTTTCCTGAAAATTCCAAGAATTTAGCTATTATAGTTTGGCCGGAAAAATGTTGACGGCGTACGTTTTCGGTTAATTATTCAATAATAAACCAAAAATTCTGTCCGTACGCCGTCAAAACTTTTTTGATGAAACTATAATAGCTAAATTCTTGAAATTTGCACCAAAAATCAATGTTAGTCTGAAAATGAGTCCATTCATTAGGAAAAATTTTTTCTTGGGCGATTACAATGGTTTATTATTGAATAGTAATCCAAAATTTACTTTACGGGTGAAATCATTTAACTAGGAATAAATTATTGATAATTGCCAATACAAATAGGGAAAAATTAATACTTCGAATTGAAGATTCGATGATTTCTAAGAGCATTAAATAAGCAGGAGACGTCATTATTACTAACAATCCAGACTTCCACGTCACCATGAATCATGATTATTCACCTATGATCAATTCCATTAACATTAGCCGGGAACATTTCCAACCCCATAACTCCACTCGTTACGACCCGTTGACAAATAATAGCTCCGAATAATGGTTTCTGGGGAAGCCGATGTTATAGATTCTCATTTACGGTCGGAACTCCGATGGGAAATTAGTTTACCCAAGGGATGGCAAGTTTCGATGCTTAGGGTGCAAAGACTCGCTGGATGAGAATGAAAGTATTTTGGAAACAAGGAGGTAAAAGCACTTTCTTACTACGTAACCTGCACGCAAGGCGAGTGGTGAATAATAGAACGACATCGAACGTGTTCCTCTCAGTCTCGAACAGGAAACAACGCTTATTTTGAGAACACATAGCTCATACACCGGAGTCTATATTTACAACTATCGACGAATATCTATTACGGATTCAATCGGTTCCGCATTCCAAGATCGAATATTTATCAACGAAAGGATGACGTTTCGTTGTATCGATGAAAATTTGAAATATTGAAAGAATTTAGTCGCAGAAATCATGAGCAAAAAATTAACCAAGGGGTTGTGAGAAGAGAAAAACAAGGCGACATATTCTCCGATTCTTTATTGGCTGGCCGAGCGATTTCGCCCGTTTGGACATCTTCGAGGCGACCTAAAGCAGTAGGGTTCACAGAATAGAAACATGTTTATAAACTCGTCATCATCATAAACACTATCGAATGCGTGTATTTGCTATAATTCAAGAACTACGGCTACGGTTTCATTTGGCTCAGCGTTTCAAAATTTCATTAGTAGTCTTCATAAAAAAATATTAATAATACGAAATATAGTAAAATAAAGAAATTATAAAAATAATGGCGGTTTTTCGATTATCGGGCGAGTTCAAGGACCAATATGACCACCAGTTTCTGCTTTGGCTGACCAACTTACTCGTTATTACTTTTGCCAAAAAAAAAATTCTCCAAAAAAATCTCTGGAGAGAGTTTCTCCTGAAAATTTCTCCGTATGTGCTCGGCCAGCCAATAAAGAATAGGAGAATGAGTCGCCTGGTTTTTCTCTTCTCACAACCTTGGTTAATTTGTTGCTCATGATTTCTGCGCCTAAATTCTTTCAATATTTCACATTTTCATCGATACAATAAATCTTCATCATTTCATTTTTAAAATCAGGTTTTTACATCGAAAATTACGGCAGGATTTAATTGAATTCGATTCTCAGATGCACGCTACTGATTTTGAACGTGTTTTCGGGGCGAAACATTTTTTATAACGATCTAAAGAGTACCATTATCAGCGAAAAATCCTTGAACAAATCATAGAATGGAAGTTTTTTTTTTTCTTCTTCTTTTAACCAGTCGAAAGTCGATGCATGTTGCACATACGAATAAGGGAGTGAAAAAATGGAGTCACCTGGTGTTCAAGCCCCTCAACCAAAATACAGGAAAGTAATGTGACAACCAAAAGACCAAATTAATTGTACAATCTACTCCTTGATTGTTCGCAATCTCACCAGCCTATACCAACATCCAATTCAATTAATTCATTCTCGTCAACAGCTGCTAATAAAATAACTATGTGGACAGATAACTTTTCCCCCCATAAAACAGGAAAAAATTCACGTGTATCAAGGAACTTTTCTTTTTCAAGCAGGGTGATTTCATTATTTCGCCTATTTCCTCCTTGTCTGCTATGTAGAAGTTCGACATAGTAAGCAAGAAAGCGATCGAGCTGGGAAATTTTCCGACTGCGGTTATTTACTCGGGCTAAACCTGAGGCACTCGACTGCGTAACTGGAGCTGACAGGTAAGTTTCAAGCTGACGAGCGGAAAACTAATTTCTGAACCGTAAAGCGATGAAGTAGTGTTCCTTTTTCAAACGAAACGAAACGAACCGCTCGAATCTCTCAAGTTAATTGCCGAAATAAGCCTCACAATATTTGACCTGTCTTTTTCACGGTTTGCTCTCAGCTTCGAAAATCGCGGGGATTAATTGGGTCGAAATAAATTATCATCCGTTTCGACTGATGAGGATTAATTGATTATTATAGTATCATTCGACGGCGGAAAAATAAAAAAGGTGAATGTGAATCTTCCGAGGAAACTGCAAAATCTGATACGAGATATCACTCCGAATTTATATAGCAAGCTTTGTCAACGATAGGATTGATCAATTTGATCATAAAGGACTCACCTTTTCTTGAGTTGATTTCACCTCAAGAGATCCAGTCAGCACCAGGTACCAGGAAGTTCCGATGTCTCCCTGCCTGAATACTGTAACAAACCAGATATTCGATGATTATTGATTGGTAGAGACCATTCTGAAGCAATTGAGAAAAATATAAATCAGACATGTGGAATGATAGACTGCAAGACGCTAGAGGTAGAACGCTGTGAATGATTTTACAGTGGTTTATTGTTCTGTTGTTTCAATAATCATGTATGGAGATATTATATTCTTGATAAAATTTATTATTATTACATTTGTGATAGTAACTATTCCGAAGATTTGCGTACGTTCACCTAACAACCGGTTGTGAATTTAAATATATGAATAAATAAATATCATTTATATTTTTCAAAATTTTCACATTAAAACCTAAATTGTTCCTCTAACGGTAGTGTTTGACGACCATTCCAACGATTGTAACAATTATTAGCTCCGAAATTCCTCGAGCTATTACTTATACCAAATTTCGGAAAATCTAGCCAGAAAATCGACAGAATTATTTGGTTTATTATAACATTAAACCATTGTAATCACCCGAAAAAAATTATCTAAACCCTTCTCCACAAAAGTTTGATTTAATACTTTACAAGGCATGTAAAATCCGAGTATAAAAGAAAAGAATTCAGTCCGTTCTCCGTCAACACATTTTTGACAAAACTTTGAAAGTCCTCCTATCTTTGAATTTTCATAAAAATCAATCTTGGCCTGAAAATGGTTCAATTGTTTACCCGATTCACTACCTCCATTTTAAGGGTACTTTTAGGGGGTTTGAAGAGGGAGAATATTATATAATCCATCCCTTTTCAGAAAAAGGTGCATTTCGTATCAATTTCAATAGGTTTTAAGAAGCTGAATCGAATGAGTCAAACGTGGGGTTACTAGCTTTAATTGTTATAGCAGCTTTTGTTAAGAGTTTTCTACATTTTCAGAAATTTGGCTGGAAGGTATAGCTAGAGAATTTTTGGAGCTATAAAAATTATTCTAGACTCGTGGGCATCCTCGTCCCCTTTAGATCTTATCGTTAGAAAAATAATTCAGTTTTTAATATGAAAATCAATAAAAATAAAAATAATTAAAATCACCATAGTGGCTCCGGAATTTTTCTTATTGTTTACAATCTGTAGTTTGCTGGAAACGTTCACAAATGTTCGGAATACATACTGTCACAAATGGATGGTCGTATCAATGTAATTTAATTGTATTTTATTTATTTATTTTTTTTCAACTTGAACGTAGGAGTTTTGGTTATTTTGTTGAATCATACGTTTCTTAATGTTACCGCACAGCGGATGGCGGATTGTGGTGACCATTAGAGACATACGATTTCACAAAAAGAACAAAACTCTAATTTTTGAGTTTTCAAAAAACACAAAATGCACTAAAATTCACCATTATCTAAGCGAAGGAATAACAAACCAAAGCACTATACTTTGCAGCTTTTATTTATTATTTTATTATATTTTTTATTCGGATATTCGAATTTGACATGCATTGAAACGTAAAACATCGTTAGAAAAATTTTCCTTGTGCGATAAGAATAGTTTATTTATACACTCGGATTCGATAAAGCCACTATTAACTTACAATTGGTTCCAATAATCACTGCAAGCTCCTAAGCTTCCCTTGCGAATACAGAGAGAAATTCTGTACATACATGAACAAACGCATACTAAGTAAACACAGTTCGGTTATGCGACGGAGTAGTGGACGGGAGTAAAACACGGTCGACCGAGTGTTTACCTGTTCGAGCCTACGGCCTGAGGCCAATTAATCCGCGAGACACAATCGATACAGCAGCCCTCGACCGCCCGCCAGGATGATACAATTTTCTCGGTAAATCCAAGCCGCAACCTTTCAGCGGTGAAACCAAAGGAGCGATAAGTTTGCTACAAAAATAATTCGCCCAACTTTCGTACGAAGATTGACATTTTCGACATTGAATATATCCGTCGGAAAATCAAGGCTTTTGGAATTGAATGGAAAACAGTCGAATAGCTCGATGAGGCGAAAATGATTTGAAGGAAAATACGAAACGGCGAATGGAATGAAAATCGATGCTAATACTGTAAATTATTATTTTTATATAGGTATATATTTTTTTAAATTGCATTTATTGAACAATATAAAAGAAAATATGTACACAATTTGAAGCATACATTAAATGCTATAACCCCTCTAAGAGAACTTGTGTAGGGGTTGGAGACGCACATCAAACATATTAGAGCAAACCAAAAAAAAAAAAAAATTAAAATATAATAAAATTACAAGATATGCCATATTTTTAGAAAACAAACAGGATTCCTCTTCAAATAATATACATAATTATCTTCCGCCGTTATTTTCCGCCTCAATTCAAATTTAAACCTGCTTAAGCTCATTGCTGGAACCTGGTCCTCAAACAAAAGTGCATTAAACTTGGAAACCCCCCAGCAATCGAAACATCTGAGACCTGCAGTTGTCTCGTCCGTCTAGGAATTTCAATTTGAATTTTATCTGATGATCTGGTATCAGTATTTTTTTTTTTTTTTTGTTCTCTTCAATTTCTCTGCCAGTAGTTGTTTGTAAATGATGGTGTACTGTACAGGTACATGGTGTAAATATACTGTGTATTAAAACAGTGGTTTATTATTCATTCGCACGAATAAATTATGGCTATTCATAGTGACTAATTCGAACTGCTGCTGTTATTACATAACATTAAGAGAAATTAGTCTGACGAGCGTTCCAACCAGTATAGAACTTACAGCTGTGAAAGTATCGAGTCAAAAAAATGTCAGCCGGAATCCCTCGATTTCTCAAACCTAACTCACAAACGCTGCAATAACTTGAAAACTATTAAAACTAAGAACCCCGTTGATCACTTAATCGATTCAGCGTCCGAAAACCGTTAGAAATTGGTACCAAACGCACCTCTCGAAGCATTGAAAACATTGGAATACGAACATATTTTAACAACATCAGAAAATAACGCTGCGAATTATTGTAAAGTCGTTTATTATTTCTATGCTTCAACTATGGTTTAAAACACCATGCAATTGAGTTAGTTACTATCCCGAGCATTTGTGAACGTTTCCGCGCGAGTTGTCAGACAAAACGAGTGATGATTTGAAAAACAACGCGTTAACAGTTATTCTGAGAAAAAAAAGTTTGATTTTTATATTTTGAGATGTCAACAAAAAATAAATCTTGGTTTGACAAATGGTCAATTCTTAGAGCAAACCGCTACCTCAATTTCAAGGATATTTTAGAGTGATATAAGGGGAAAATTCGTATTTTCCAACGTTTTTTACACAAAGTTGGTATCAATTTCTATAGATTTTTGGAAACTGAATTGAATGAGATTATCTCAGTGTCGATAGCTTTAATGGTTCTCGAGTTATCGCAGCTTCTGAATCGAATTCGGGAGATTTTCAGAAATTTGGCCTGAGGGTATAACTCGAGAGTTCTTGGAGCTATAAAAATCGTTCTATACTCGTTGGAATGGTCGTGGTACACTCTCTTCAACTATACCGTAAGGCGAGAAATTCAGGTTTTAATTTGAAAATTAAGAAAAATAAAAATGATGAAAATTACAGTGGTTGCTACCGAGTTTTCCCCTATAGTTACCAATCTGTTTTTCGGTGGGAACGTTTTACAAATGTTCGGAATAATTACTATCACAAATGGATAGTATTATGGAATCATTATTGAAGCGAAAGAATTATAAATTACTGTAAAATCTTTTGCAGCGTTTTTTTTACAATCTATTTTTCAGATTATTGAAATTTCTGGCGCCACCGTTTTTCCCAAAAGGCGCCCCACCCTCGCCAATCGCTGGCAGCTCTGTTATTGTAGAACAATCTGCAAAACGATTCGCTGCTCTGTTGTTAGTGTTGCCCTAAACGCAGGGAAGCGTTGCGGATAAACCCGACACGTGGTTAGGAAGGAGGCGCCACGGGCGTTCAGACTTTCGAACGTTGAGCGCCGTCATCCCGATTGATTAATTGTTAAACCCCGAATGGAAAGATTAATCAATACAGATCGGCTGTCCATCCCACTTCATATACGGACGTGGAAAGGCGGATACGTATACGTCAAGGGATTTATCGGTACCGTTCCTCAGCCGAGCAATGGACCGACATCAGAGCCGACAGTTGCCAAACATTTCTTTTCAACCTTGAAACTAGAGCTATTGTATGGTTGTATTGAACAACGCTGCAAATTGATAGTAGAGTCGTTAATTATTGCTTCAATTATCATTCGTGTTGACTATCTGCTTTTAATAAGTATTCCAAATATTTGCGAACGTTTCCACCCAACAGATAGATAACAAGAAGGAAAAACTAGTTGGCAAAAATTGTAATTTGAAATATGTTCATTTCTCATGGCCAACCAATTTGTAGTGAAATTATTCGCTCAACAATGTTTGTTGTTTGAATAGCATTCCAACGAGTAGAGAACGATTTATTTAGCTCCACAAAATCTTGAGTCACAGAAATTTGGAATTCTTCAGAACCAAATTTTGCTCTTTGGGTGGCTCCAGATCGAAAAAATAATTTGTAGATTGGTCGCCATTTATAAAAATTCTCGGATTCGCGTTTACTTCTGTTCAAAAATCAATTCAATTTTAATAACGAGAAGAATCATCTCCAGAAATAAGTACATTTCATTGAATGAATGAATGAATATAAATATGTTTATTCCAATATGACAAAACAGGTTATGGCGAAATTTAACAGTGGATTACCTCAAACCAAGGAGTTTGAGTCCTGTGCGGTTTGAGGGAGTCTCTAAGGTAATTCACATAAGCCAGCAATTAACAAAATAACATTTGACATACAGCGTTTTATAGTTTTATAATTTTATAATAACATTGTAACACATTAAAAACATAATTGCTGCTAATTAAATCTTTACATTTCTCCGATATTTTTCCAATTAACCAGCTGAAAATCTTTTGTTTATATACTGCGCGTGAGAAGGTTAAGGGCTGCTTCATCTTCTCGGGCAGTGTTCTCAACAGGAATGGGATTCTATAGAAAATGTAATACACGTATATACATTGCCCTGTAATACACGTTTACACACGTTTTAAATTCGACAGTTTCTCTCAAGTCAGTGAAAATAAATCCGCAGGTTTAATACGAGTCACCAAGAGCTCACTCCGTCGAAAACTTCGCAGACGTCGATTCTATTCGTATTCTCGGCCAAAGCTGACAATAGAAACGAACTGACCGTCATTCTCAACAGGACGAATCCGAAGTTGATGATCGATTCGATCGCAAATGCAAGCGATGATTCGATGAAATTTCGAACAGATTCAGGCACAAACTGTTGATGGAGAGCGCCGACACGAATTGCGACGTCGCTGCCTTCGAGAAGAGCGACGTCTAACGACGTAGGCGCAAAATCGATTCTGCAAGGATAGCTATCCGAATAATTGACATTAACGTGGATCAGATTTTCGAAAATTTTCAAATCGACGTCGAAATCGACCGAGCGGAAGGTGAAAACGTAGTGGAAATGCGGGTCGGAAAAATAGAAAGACGCTTCGAGATTGGTGACGTTGCCGTACGACGTTAATTTCGGCTCGTCGACTCGATAGATGTTGAGTAAATTTTCGAAATAACCTCCGCGACCGCTGATCGACCAGGAGCTCTCCGGGGACGGAGTAAAACCAGGAATGTTGACCGTTTCCGCGTCATGGCTTCGGATTATGTCTCTGACGTTGTCCAAGTAGCCGTCGATTATATAGCCGCTCGTCCACGGGTCAAGAACGGCCGAAGAGGTAGAAACGAATGCGCAAACTAGAAAAATCCAGGTCGAATTCATAGCAAAATCGGAATATCAATATGAGTTGGAAATTTTCCGCGCGTTTTGATAAAAGCGAGTACTCGCGCAGCGATCGCATTGACGACTGACCGAAGGAAATAAAGAGCGAAAATTATTGAATTAGCGAACGTAGATAAGGAAAGGCGGATTGAGATTGGCTCTTGCTAAACCTCTCCAAGTTGAGAATTCAATCGCAACCCGATCTTAACGAGTGAATCACTTTTTTCTTCATAATCGATAAGAAACTATACTCGATGATCAATATCTCGCGAACTGAAATCATTGAGACCGAGATCCTTCAATAAGTACTCGACACTGTTTACAAAAGACCGAAAAGTCAACATTTTCAAGACAAAAAAAGAGAAAAAAATTCATGGAATAACATTTTTTTGTAATTTTACTGCAATAACTCGCAACGACTAATAATTATTAGAAGGTTATTGTTCTTAGTGTGTTTTTGTGGAAGTACGCAGAAAAAAAAGTCAATTGCGCGCGCGAACATTAGAATAAAATTAACAAAAGTTAAAAATAGCTACGCACAAGGCACCACTCGATACAAAGGAATAAAAATAATCAACAAAGAATTCAATTTAATCACCAGACTGACAAAAATAAATGGCAAAACCCTCTTCAAAAATGAAATAATTAATTTCGTAAATAGCAAAAGATACGATTACTACATAAATGAATAGAACATAAAAATAGAGACAGGCAAATAATGGAAGCACTTAAGAAGACAAATATCATATAATATAGAAAACAAGGCTATTAAGGAAGTAACAGAAATGAAATTTATATTTAAAAAAAAAACCAACTCTGCGCTAGAGCACAGCATCTGCGATGCTTTCTAGAGCAGTCCTCAAATAAAAATGTAACCAAGAAGCGTCAATATTTTAATTTATCTGTAGCAAGTAATAAAATTGTAATATAAAGAGGACAAATAAACACTATCTATCTATCTAACATAAAATACACGAAAAACTTGGCGGATAAGCTAGGAACCGCCTATTACCGTTGAACGTGAAAAAAAGCTGCAAATTATTGTACAGTGGTTTAATATTCCTTTTTGCTTCAATAATCATGCAAGAAGACAAATTGTGAACGTTCCCACCAAAAACCTGATCGGTAATACGGGAAAACTCTGCAGAAACTGTTGTAATTTTAATCATTTTTATTTTTCTTAATTTTCGAATTTTCCTAGGATTTTGGAACTCAAGTGCGCTTAAAATCAATTTATATAGATTTTGGGCATAAGGAGTAGAGCTAAGCCAAAGTTTTACAATGTTATTCATGGCAAGCAGATGACATTTGTTTTTCATCTTTGGCTCACGTTGCATTACCATGTTATCAGCTTTTTTGTGGATATCTTCTACTGGCTGCAAAAACCAATAAATTTGAATGTTGAAGGTTTTTGAATATTTAGAACGATAAGTGGATGACGCCTAATTTCCTTAGGATACATTTCTTGGCTATCCTGGCTTTAAAAATGATCCCATTTTACAAAACTAGCCTTGTGTCGTTAGGCTCACATACTCCACTTCTGCATTACTAACCTAATTTTTTTTTTTTTTTTTGCATTTTGGATTAATATTCAAATATCAAACCATTGTAATCTCGCATTGTATCGGGGGTTTTGAGGAGGAGAAAATTCGTATTTTCCAACGTCTTCAGAGAGAGCTGTATTTGGTATCAATTTCTATAGATTTTCGGAAGCTGAATCGATTGAGACGTCATTAAAAAGAAAAATTACTGGTTCCATAAAATTTTCCCATAGCTCTCATTCCTGTTCCATCCCTCGGCAGAAATCCGGTCGAACATTTTCCGCGGAGGAACATTCAAACTAACTTCGGCTATCATCGTCTTCGGACAACCTTGCTGTAACGGCGTTACGATAAGATAACCAGCTGTCATGTAATGAAACCCGTTGGAAACCAAATGAGAGCTTCCAACCACTTGTCACCACCTATCTGCCTATAAAACCCTTTTCACCCGAAGATAAGCTCGGCCCGGGCTTGATAAGCTCAACAAGTAACGTCCTCCCGCCTTGATAGCAGTTGAAACACGAGGATTTACTACGGAGTTAAATTTATACAAGTATTTCGATGTAACGAGGCGCACACTGGGTATTTCAAAGAGCGAATTGCATGTAGACATAACTCATAAAAAAGGGAGGGCAATTACTACAGCGAAAAATTCGACCACAACGAAAAATCGGCGTCGAACTTTCGGTTTTTTATTCAATAATAAACCATTGTAAAAAAAAAACACACACACAAAAAAAAAACAATTTTAGACCTCCCGCCAAATCATAATTTACGTTTTAAGTCAAGTAGAATCCGAATATCCAATGAAGAAAACCGCCAACGCCGTCAACACATTGCTGAAGAAACTATAATAGCTAAATGCTTGAAATTTCCATTAAAAATATATCTCGGGCTGAAAATAGCACGATTCTTTAACTGAATCGCTACCTCAATGTTAATGATATTTTCGGGGGATTTTGTGGGGGTGAAAATTCGTATTTTTCGACTTATATCACACAAGGTGTATATTATGGTATCAATTTCTATAGATTATTGGAGTACAGAACAATTTTAAATAATAATTTATTTAAAATTTAATTTCTAAAGATTTTTAAAGTACAGCACGATTTTTATAGCTACGAAAATTCTCTATTTACACCGTCATGCCGTCAGTTTGATTATCTCGCAAATTTTACACAAAAGCTGCAATAACATGGGAACTATTAAAGCTATCGACCCGCGATGGTCTCATTCGATTCAGCGTAAAAATCTATACAAGTTGATATCGAGCACACCTATGTTTGAAAAACTTGGGAAAATGCGAATACCCCCCTCAAAACCCCAAAAAATATAATTAAAATTAAGGTAGCGATTGGGTTGAATTATTGAGCCATCGTCAGGCCAAAATTGATTATTAATGAAAATTTCTGGAATTAGGAAGTTATTATAGTTTTGTCAGAAAAGTGTTGACGGAGGACGGACAGTATGTTTTTTATTGGAATATTTTTTCTTGGGCGATTACAATGGGTTTTTAATTAGTAATGAACCAAAAATCGTTCTATACTCGTTAAAAACCTCGTCATCCACAAAGCTGTATCGTTAGGCAAATAATTGAGAGAATGGAATTATTTTGTTGAATATCTTTCTGTGTGAGACAAATAGATATTTCATATATTAAGATCCAAAGGGTCGAGGCCGAGGATAATGGATAATGTCTGGGGATTAAGGGCCAAGGACTTGGCCCTTAGCTACCATTATGTTTGAAGGTGGATACGATCGCAAGTTTGAGTTAAGTACTATAACAAGCGATTGGCCTTTCCAAATCATGATGGAAGCGAAGAAAGAATAAACAACTGTAAAATCATTAGCAGCGTTTTTTAATTCAAACGTACGTAGTTTTTCCTAAATAATTATGGCTCATTCTCAGCATTATATTAATTTCCTCATTCTAATTTTACTATCGGGCATTTCCAGGCTCGCTCTGGACAAAATGACGCAGCGTTCAGAAATTCTCGTACTAGCTAGATTATATAGATATTTATCGCATTCTCTCTTGGAAGTTGTGTCATTAGGTCAACACTGCGCGGCGTGTTGAACTATAGTGAGTACAGCGGATTATTCAAAGCCGAGATCACTTTTATGAAAATTTCACATTCAACACTCTCGTAAGCTACCTGTTTTTGTCCTAGGATATACCGAATGCTGCCAAGGATTATAAGGGACGGCTTGAAGCAGTTGGGCGCGCACGAATTCTATAACTGGAGGCTTGCAATCCCTCAGGATTAGAAGAGACGATTCCGAAGGCTGGAGGATCAGCTTAGGGCGCTCTAAGTCTTAAATAAGTTGGTCGACTTTTTTCGGCATTACCTCTGCTAGAGTTCTGCGCTAGAAATCAGAAACTCCAGGTTTCATAAGAGCGAATTTCGGTTTATTATTCAATAATTAAACATTGCACGTAACCGTTCAAGAAAAAATGTCTAACCCCTACCCAAATTTTTTAGGTTCCTAAAACCAATAAAAAATTAGTCCGTCCGCAAAACGCCGTTAACAATGTACTATACTGACACACAAACAACTATATCAGATAAATTCTTAGAATGTTAACCAAAGATAAATCTCGGTCTGACAATGGCTCAATTCTTCAATTATATTTTTGGGGGTTTTGAGGAGGGGTGTTCGCATTTTTCCAGGTTTTTAAACGTAGGTGTGTTTGATATCAAGTTATATAGATTTTTACGTTGAATCGAATGATGTCGCGGGTCGATAGTCCCAAGTTATTGCAGCTTTTGTGCGGAATTGGCGAGATAATCAGCTTTTGTGTTGAACTTGGCAGATTTTCAGAAATTTCGAGCATAAATCGAGAATTTTCGGAGCATTAAAAATCGTTCTTTACTGGTTGGAATGATCGTAAAACACTCTCTTCATCTCTACAGTTAATCGAATAATGTAACTCGCAGTGGGATGATTGAGGAAAATTAAAGATATTAAAAATACCAGTACTGTTGCAAAATGGAAACGTTTACATTTAACTCCGTGCCTACAATGAAGTATCTTGTATTATTTTCATTTATTTTCAACCATTGTGAAATCTTATAATAAACACAATAAAACCGTTAAAAAAAAGTTCATAATTGTTCGAAATTGTTACTTTCACAAACGGGAAGTCCTATATACAATCATTTGCAGCGTTTCATATCCACAAGATCGAGTTATACTGCCGAGCCAAATATCTCAACATCCTGAAAATGTCACCCTTATGCTGAGATAACTCGAGAACCAATAAAGCTAAGAACTTAGTTAAGGTCTCCTTCGATTCAGCGTGAAAAACCGCTTCACAGTTTCAAAAACCTTGGAAAATAATAATTTCTCAATTAAGTTGTTTTTTATTGGATATTCGGATTCGAAATGCCATAAAACGTCAATTTTTAAGGTTTTTTTTTTTTTTTTTTTTTTTTTTTTTTGAGCGATTACAACGGTTTATTATAGAAGAATAAACCAAAATTAAAATATATTATCGACCGGCTATTTTAGTAGGTAGCAAGTTGATTGGAATAAAAGGCTGTTCAACCCTTGTCTACCGCACCTGTGCCACCCTAGTAAGGGAAAAAGGATCGGGGAATTTATCTGGAAAAGACCGTCGTTCGACAGAACCAGAATCCAATTCTTCGTCGTCGAGACGAAGGCTCACGAAGCTCGGCCAATCTAAAAACGTCAACCCCGGTTCCATCGAATTCACTCGCTTGAAAAGTAGTTTCATTGAATTTCTCTCAGAGAAAAAACGCTTTCCGGCCAATTAGAAATATTTTAGTAAGGAAACGCCATTACGAAGTAGATGAGTTGTTATGTTTCAATCGCAATGTAAATTAAGGGTCGAATTAGAATAAACTCAGGAATGAATGAGAGTAAATTACAAAGCGATGGGACAAGATTAGACAGCGTTTCTGGCCAATTTCGTATCGGAAACTAGGTCAATTTTCCGTGACTATTACGAAATAGGTTGTATCATCTGGCAAAAGTAAAATAAGGCCGAGATTAAATTTAGAACAGTTATTATTTTCTATTGTCAGCTGAAGGCCACTGTTATACTGCCTTCAAGTTCAAAAAATTGATCTTAAGTCTATTCTAAAATCCCGTCCCAAACATTTCAAGACCTTGAACGTTCAAAAAAAAAAAAAAAAAAAAAAAAAGTACAAAATGCGCACCAGCCAAATTGTGAAAGAAAGCACATAAAGTGGAGGTACGGTATGTGACCCTATAGACACGTACATTTGAAGACCTCAAACGTAGAAAACTCATTACTCTTATAGCCTGTAAAAATCAAACCAGAAAAAAACGTTGAACGATCATATCTTGGAAGTACTGTGTGCTATCTAAAACCCGGAAACTGCTAAATTTTGCCCAATTACTGGGAGAACATTCTCTGAAAACTACATTGAGTTTCATTATTTTTTCACGGAGATATGACGATATATGTCATTATTTTATTTATTTTTTAATCAAAATTGAGATCGTACTACTTCCATTTACTACGTTAACATAAAAGTCAAAAAAAATTAGCAGAATCAAATAATTAATTTGAAAGTCGCGGAGTGTCCTAAACACATATGAAATACGAAGACAATAGGACCTTCCTATGGAATATAGCCCTTACACTACATTAGAAGGGTCTCCTCTCTCCGCCAATTTTCGTCCTTCGCGTTAGCAGGATTGAAGCCGGCTCTCGAATGACGTCACTCAATTCCGAGCCCTACACCAATATACGAAGGCTCTAACGTTTCCAACACAACGCACCTTTGACGTCGAGTTCGTTACACCGCCTTCGCGAGGCAAGAGGGGAATAGAAGGGGCAGGTTGACAATCGCCGAGGTCGCGGCTTGTCAAGAGGCCGTAGTAGCTCTTTCAGCACTTGAAGCAATACAACGAAAACGTATAGAGCGCTCTATAAATAGGCTATTCAGTCGCTTAAATGTATTCGCGTTTATGAGACAGGCAAATTAAACTTTTCGAGTCATCTTGCATAATCTATGATTATCTGATCACCGTCACAAAGAAGGAATATTTAACGAAATAATTTATTGTCGGCTGTCCAAGCACTTTCGCCCATTCGGGCATCATCAGGGCTTCGTAGTACCATCGCAAGGTATCAACGGGCCGTGGATACGTTAGATACCTTGTAATGGTGCTACGAAGCCCTGATGATGCCCGAATAGGCGAAAGTGCTTGGCAAGCCGACAATAAAAAACAGGAGAACAAGTCGCCTTGGTTTTCTCGATCGATGCGACAAAGCTACAACGAATAAATAATTTAGGTCGATTAAATGAAATACCAATAAATTTGAGTTTCTGCTTACAAATTTAAATTTCCATATACTGAGAAATTTTGGAAAAACGAAAATGTTCGGGAATTTTTTTTCTTCATCGGCTTGAGACAAATAGACCAGTGAATAGTTCATTTTGCATGAATGTGAAACGCTAATGACAATATCCGAATGCAGGGGTGACTAGTCCCCTATTTATTATCTTAATTGATTTGACTCTAGGTTTGAAAAGCGGACGTGTTTTGGAAATTTCCTATTAATGACAATCCCAGCCTTGTAAAGCTACTTACAGGACCCATTTTTAAAATTTTATGAACATGTTTCCTGAAGAGGCCTTGAATGGCGAAAGAGCTCGAAATATAGACGTTCAAAATGAAATAGCGTCACAGCTTTCACCTCAACCTCATCCCCACGTCGAATCAAATAGACATGCGACTAATCACAACGAACGGTTCGTTATAATCTTTACAATCCAAATGCAAAAACGCCTCACTTATAGACGAAGCGCATATTCCCCCATCGCGAAAAATTCTCATACCCGTTAAAATTTTCCGAATGACAACTTTTGAATTCGGCCGTTTGAACGGTCAACCGCAGAAAAAAGGTCGTGAAACGTCGCTGCAAATAGTGCGTTTAGTACAAATCTCAAATAAGGTCCGGGCGAGGTTCGGCCGGATATTACGCGGTCGTTTGCGTGGGCCCGCGGACTTCATTTTTCACCATTTAGCATTTTCATTTTGTCGTCTTTTCTCTTTTTTAGCCTCGCTTGAATTTTTAATTTCCTGTAGCTCGGAGGAAACGAGCGCACAGAGTGACAGAAAATGGAGAAACATGCTCTAACTGTTTACACCGGGAAATTTAACATAGATCGAGAATGAGCCATTCGCAGAATTTTTTTTTTTTTTTTTTTTTTTTGAATTGAAAATAGCAAGGTTCTATTTTGTTTGAAGAAAAAAATTAATTAAAAAACGCTGCAAATGATTGTACAGTGGTTTATTATTCGTTCGCTTCAATATTGATTTATGAAGACTATCCATTTGTGATAGTAACTATTCAGAACATTTGTGAATGTTCTCAACGAAAAACAGATGGTAACTATAGAGGAAAAATCCGTAGCAACTATTGTAATTTTAATCATTTTTATTTTTCTTAATTTCCTAATTAAAAACTAAATTTTTTGCCTAACGGTACAGCTGGAGAGAGTGTTTGACGACCATTCCAATGAGTATAGAACGATTTTTATAGCTCCAAGAACTCTCGAGTTATGCCCTCACGTCAAATTTCTGAAAATCTCCAAAGTTCGGCACAAAAGCTGCGATAACTCGAGAACCAATAAAGCTATCGACCCCGCGATGGTCTCATTCGATTCAGCGTCCAAAAATCTATATAATTTGATACCACGTACACATTTTTCTGAAAAACCTTGGAAAATATGAATTTTCTCCCCCTCAAAACCCCCCAAAAATACCCTTAAAATTGAGCTAGCAAGTTGGTTCAAGAATTGGGCCGTCGTAGGACCGAGATTGATTTTTGGTGAAAATTTCAAGAATTTAGCTATTATGGTTTGGCCGGAAAAGTGTTGACGGCGTACGGCGTACGGCGTACGGCGTACGGCGTACGGCGGACAGACAGAATTTTTTTTATTGGATTTTCGGATTCTACATGCCTTGAAACGTAAAACATCAAATTTTGAGGGGGGGTTATAAAAATTTTTTTCTTGGGCGATTACAATGGTTTATTATTGAATAATAAACCAAAAAAATTTTAAAAAGGGAATAATCGGAACAGGAAAAACTAGAAAAAAGGTTACAATTTTTTTTTTTCGATACAAAAACGGATTTTTGTAAACTTGTTCGGAAATAAACTGTGATAAAACAAATCTATCCTCGTATTAATGGATAGGATAAATTCACTGAAGAGAAAAAGTGCTCTTGGGACTTGATAAAATTGTTTTAAAAATACTATTTCAACTGATACTTACAGGTGACACCTCGATCAATGTCTTCGTAGTAGCCATGTTGTGCAAAATGGCTAATGACCGAGTGGGGAAGTCGCGATAGAGTTTCGACCCGTCTCAACCGACCGCAGATCAACTCGATGTCCCTACCCGTCCGATCCGAGGGCCTGAAATCAAAATGAAATTATTAGGACAGTTTTATATGTCTGCGATGCCCGAATTGTGGACAACTCTGCGGTAATAATCCGTCCGTGCGAGGACACCTTTCGCTCTGTGTATAATTTCATAGAAGTTGATCATTTTATTGAATTAATTTGACGTACAATTGAATAACCATCGGTAAAGTAGAAGGGCAAGTAGATCGAGCAATGGTTGCGTTAGATAATTATTGGTAAATAATCGGAACGGCTTGAAAATATCGGATTGTGACGTTAATAATATAATTTTATCAAATAAAAATCAACCTGGCTTGGATTATTTTGGAATTATATGGATTACGAGTATATTGGATACATTGAAATTATTGGATATTATTATATTGGATTATATTGGATTGGATATTGGAATTATATTGGATGGACAAAATTTTTTTATTAGGTATTGAATATTCGGATTCTACATGCCTTAGAACGTAAAACATCAAATTTTGAGGGGGTTAAACATTTTTTTCTTGGCCGATTACAATGTTTCATTATAGAATGTTGAATAAAAAGGCCCTAAAAATGTTTACGCATCAAATATAAAAGACTCCCTACTTGGCGAAAAATAACATCATTCACACCAGGAAGAATGATTTTAAGGACGATCAGAGTATTCGGCATTGGCCGAGCTCGGATGCAATAAATGGATCTCGAAGCACGTGCATCACAGCTGTTTTATTCCGATGCTATAAACTCAGCCGTCGCGTACCGACTTTATCGTCGGACGACTCGGCTGAATTTTTTCCATGACTCGGCGAGAAAACAGAATAAACTGCAGTCTAAAGAAGACGAGGGTTTCCCAAGGGAATTCAAAGGAAGCCCGAAAAACGTAATATCTCAAAGCCCCCGTTTTCAAGCGTAGAGAATAAGTGCAACCTTCTCTCATACATATCATTTTTATACTTTCCTCCGAAGGCTTGAGCCTTTCAAGGCCTCTTTAGGGGACATCATTTTTTCTAGTTAATAAATTTGAACAGTCATCCAAGTTCGTCACCTGTTGATTAGGCTAGTCATTTTTCTTCAAATCACTTTATCTGATTCAAATCTCGTTCTAGGGTTAAGTTTGATTTGGAAGGTTTTAAAAAATTGGCTGGAAAGAGACGCAGGAAATGATTTGAGACAGATTTTTTTTCATTAGTAAATCAGAAACAATCATTGAAAAAAAATTTGTCTCAATCATTTCCCGCGTCTTAGCCTTGAAACGTAAAACATCAAATTTCGAGGGGGTTAGGCTATTTTTTTCCTTCGGCGGTAAGAATGGTTTATTATTGAATAATAAAACAAAATCAGCACTATTCCGCAGACATAAAAGAAAAATTTCAAGTATCCCAACGTTAAAATATATTTATTATCAAAACTGTAAAAATCACAATATTATCAATATGTCAATATGCGAATAACGCGAAAGCTCGGAATGTACCACTCGCTATAAAAATGAGACTTCATTCACTCATCCTCCCAAACATTTCAAGACCTCAAAAAAAATAATAAAAAAATTTAAAGAACCCGCACAAGTGAAATAGTGACAAACCGCATTCCGTGGAAGTCCAGTGTGTGAGCTAATAGATATAAAAATCAAGCAACGCAATCAACACAACGATCATTCTAAAACCTCACAAGATCAACAATTTTTAATAGGTACATAGCCAGTGAAAATCAAATTAGGAAAAACTTCGAACGCGTATGTATCGGAAGTATTGGGTGTTATCCAAATTCCGGGAAACGGCCAAATCTGCACCATTTCCACTCATTCTTCAACAGAGATATGACGATCTTCGTTATTCTTTTACCAGAAGTTCACGGACAGATGGACACATAAAAATTTGTTCAGAAAGTGTTTCTGAGTACAGCAATATGAAAAGTTCTTCAACATTCACATCCGTCCGGAATTCAACTTTTCGAATGAAAACAAAAGTTCCATTTACTACGTAAACATGGAAGTATAAAAGAATAGTAAAATGACTTTGCACGAGTTCCAAAAAATGACGCTGGGATCATATCTTTTGCGGTACTGTAAAAAACGGCCACGTCTGCTTAAAATTGGGTGTAAAATGGAGGACAATTTCCGGGGAAAAATTGTTGTGGCCGTGCTCCAAAATCGTGAACAAAAAAAAAAAAAAAAAAAAAAAAAAAAAAAAAAAAAAAAAAAAGACGCGAAGGGTGAAAAATTTATAGCTGGATCAATCAATATCCTAACTTAGAACTAGAACTCCAAATTGAGTATATTGACCCAATTATTGTCTATAGAGAAATTTTAGAATGGCCCTCAAAATTTGAGATGAACGATTCATCGTTGATAGGTTAACGGGAAAATTCTCCATTTATGTATTATGATTATCTTCCATATTATGTAAAATATACCTACACATGATATTCGAATGGTTGAATAAACGGAAATATAGGGAGAAAAAGGCGTCTAGTCAACATAATAATATATAGTAACAATTTTTCCAAACGTTCACCGAAAACCGTTTTCGCGGCCAAAAATCACGGCTCAACAGTTGGAATAGATCGCTGAAAAACTTTCTGAATAGAAAAACATTTCTTTTCTTTCTGCGATTTTTTCCTTTCTGTGTAAAAATAATTTTCCTCAGATTTTCGGAAGACAGTTTTAGCTGCTCTCAGATCGCAACTTTGGATGTCGAACGTCCTCGACGGGAATCATAACCAGGCCATCAGTTCGGTTACAGCTTAGCAAACTCGGAAGGAGTTGGCTGACAATTCAAATGGTAGTGCCTCGAGATAGCGGAAGCAAAGATGCGTTGGTAGACAACACCTGGCCACGCCGTCAGCCCACAGACTCGACTTGGACCTCTTTTCTCTTCGAACCTGTACCCCCACACACTGTGTTTGTACGACATTGGCTATCAGCTAGTGAAGACTGGAAACATTTTTCCTCGTCGAATTGCATTTCTGAATGAGTGTATGAATTGTTGATTTGAATAGAACGCAGCAACGTGAGTCAGACAAAATTAGATTTGTTTCTGGAAGAAAACGTGTACCAAAGCTCATGATCTAGAGCGAAAATTGCCATGTTTGAGAAATGAAGAGATTTGACGAATCAGTCCACTTTTCGCCCTGAATCGATCGTTTGGGGATGAAAAAATGCAACAAAAAATGGCACAATTGTATGGAATTTAACCATGCTCAAATAAATGGACTAATGCACAATTCTTGCTGTTACACGAGATCTTCAACGAACTTAGTTTTGGGACAAACAAATTTTGTAAATTTACTCATAAGTAAACTGGTATAAATATATGTGATATTTGTAATATGTATGTACAAACTGACAATGCTGAAACAGGCGAAATAGAGTGATAAAACAGTGGTAGAAAAAATAGGGTTTTTCCAATTTATCCGAAATAATTTTTAAACCACAACCATTAAAAATACGAAGTTCTACAAATTTGCTCAAACTACAAAGACCAAGTTGAAATGAAACAAACGATGGACCATTAACGTCTATCATTCAATAATAATACAATGAATTATTTTTAAATGATACTCCAAACTGGTCGCCCAAGAAAAAAATTGAAAAAATGTACAATTATTCCTCGGCTTCTATAGTGATTTAAGAATAACCATCCATTTGAAATGGAGACTATTTCAAAGATTTGCGAACGTTTCTACGTAACAACGGATTGTAACTTTCGAATAAAAAACTCCACCTCGGAAACCTTTGCACGAACTAATAATACTTGCTCGACCAATACTTATTTCAAAGAGAGACTCAAGACTTTTAAACGAAAAATGCACACAGAATATTTTCGCAATTAATTTTCCGATTTCTTTGTGAACAATTCCCAAAAAATAAAACCGGTAGAGATTTTCCGATGAATTCCTCGACAGTAACTGTAGGGGAAAACCCCGAACCAATTAACTTCATGATAATTTAACAAATTTTACTTTTTCAAATGAAAATCTAATTCTTTTGCATAACGGAATAGCTGAAGAGTGTCTGACGACCGTTCCAACGAGTATAGACGATTTTTATAGCTCCAAAACCGATAATTGTATGAGTTTCGCAAAAAATGGCAAATAATGTTCATGTTTCCAGAATACCGTTAAAACGGCTGTGCCGATTTTGGCAAATAAAAACCTAATCGGCGCGAAATTAAATGGTCTTCAGAACACGTATGGATGACAATTTCCGTAAATGACAAAACTATAAAAAGTGTCAAAAATACAGTTTTTTGCGATTTTCTCGAAAACGCGCAAGGACATAATATCTGGTTCTTCCGGATTCGTGTTTCACCGCCCGAAAAAAGTTAATACATGTTTTTAACTCGGATAAATTACTGTTGCTGACAAATGACAATTTTTCTCGGCGGTTTTACCAAACTCTAAACGAATTTTCGTCAACGGCGAAAGAATGAGTTTCCCTAAAGTCCATGTTAGGATTTTGATCGCTTTCGGTAAACTTCCGACGTATTTTTAGCCCCGTTTGGGAGCGAAATCTCCGCTGTATCCCAAAGGGTCGGCTAGACAAGTTGAGGGCCTTTCCTCGCCTTTACGTGACCTGGTTAAGGCAGTCGAGATCTTAAGGGTAAACAAACAGGTGAACGTGGATAACCGCTTTTGAACCCTCCTAAGCGCAACATTACTTTTACAACGATTTTTATAGCTTATCGAGTTATAACATATTGCCAGTGGTCTTCAAAAATATCGAAAGAAGCATTGACAGTCTAATCCCACCTGACTTTTCCCATATGTGGGCAGGAAAAATTGATTTAATATTCTCACTTTTGTATCGGTTCTCACAAAATACAAGTTCCATTTTGGTTTATTATTCAATAATAAACCATTGTAATCGCCCAAGAAAAAAAATTTTATAACCCCCCCTCAAAATTTGATGTTTTACGTTTCAAGGCATGTAGAATCCGAATATCCAATAAAAAAAATTCTGTCTGTCCGCCGTACGCCGTACGCCGTACGCCGTACGCCGTACGCCGTCAACACTTTTCCGGCCAAACCATAATAGCTAAATTCTTGAAATTTTCACCAAAAATCAATCTCGGTCCTACGACGGCCCAATTTTCGAACCAACTTGCTAGCTCAATTTTAAGGGTGTTTTTGGGGGGTTTTGAGGGGGAGAAAATTCATATTTTCCAAGGTTTTTCAGAAAAATGTGTACGTGGTATCATATTATATAGATTTTTGGACGCTGAATCGAATGAGACCATCGCCAGGTCGGTAGCTTTATTGGTTCTCGAGTTATCGCAGCTTTTGTGCCGAATTTGGAAGATTTTCAGAAATTTGACATGAGGGTATAACTCGAGAGTTCTTGGAGCTATAAAAATCGTTCTATACTCATTGGAATGGTCGTGAAACGCTCTCTCCAACTGTACCGTTTGGCAAAAAATTTAGTTTTTAATTAGGAAATTAAGAAAAATAAAATTGAATAAAATTACAATAGTTGCTACGGAGTTTTCCCCTATAGTTACAATCTGTTTTTTGGTGGGATTGTTCCGAAATGTTCGAAATAATTACTATCACAAATGGATAGTCTTTCTAAATCAATATTGAAGCGAAGGAATAATAAACCACTGTACAATCATTTGCAGCGTTTTTCTGTTTGTTCCTGAAGACAATCTACATTCATTTAACCCATTTATATTGGACAGTGATCATTGGAGTGGGTGTGTACAAAGTTTCATAAGCTATGCAATAATTACTCTATTGACTCGATTGCTTCTGAAGATCAACACGTTGTCACATTTAACATCAAGAGAAGACAGGGTACAGAACGCCGAGAAAACTAGAAATAAATACGGTTCGAATGAAACGAAGATGATAAATTAAAAGCCTCGGAAAAGGTAAAGCTGACGAACTGTAGCCGCAAATCTGCAACCGCCATTCGGCTCGTCGGAAAACGGGAATTTCCTTATCAAGGGAAACGCGAATTCCAGAGGTTTGGGAAGACGGAGTTACGATGTGGAAGCTATTCGCAAAACGATCGACGACAAGGCGGAATTCCAAGAGCTAAACCGCCGACTTTCCAGAATACCTTCGAATTCGACGTCGCATCGAAATTTAGTGGTCTCAATGTTCCCACGCGGTGATATCAAAAATGCTAGTGCGACGCCTTATTGAGCACGATCGTTTCGGTCGGCGAGTTCACCTTTACGCGAAATCGGTAACTGGAGCGTGGCGGATTTTGCAGTTTCAGAGCCAACAGAGCAGCTAAGCCGTTTATAGACAAGGGCGGAGTTAGGTGTACCAACCTGTCACAACCGAGCCGAAGTTGACCCGAACATCCGTGACATTGAAAGGGCGTTCGGAACGATGGCAATATTTTTACCGAATAAACGAAGCGAAAGTAAGTTCAAGAAGTGTAAGTCGACGCCTTCTTCAGAGTAAAGTACGAAAGTCAAAGAGCGGATAGACAGAATTTTCATTTTCATCTTTTGGAACGTTCATTTTTGAAAGATTTTTAATTTTCTTTAAGGGGTATGAAAATTATTTTCATGCGAATGGTTTACTATTGAATAATAAACCAAAACACTGGCGGTTGCACTGTAGTAACGGGACAGGAAAATTAATTATAACAAAAAAAGTGGTAGCAGAGCGTTCAAGCTAAAGAAGAGAGGAAGGAAACTGGATACGCGTTTAGAATGGTGAGCCTAACCCCGGAGTGAGGGGATAAAGTTAATTTTCTGGGCGATTGGATAATTTACAACGATAATGGCGATTTTATAATTGGATTTATTTGTGGAAAATGGCGCACTGTTGTGCGTAATAACGGGCGTTATCGAAAATTCACACTTCTATGGAAGAGAGCAATTCTTCACTTCCATAACGCCATAAAAAATAAAAACGCCACTGTTTCTGAGTTTTGCTTTCAAAGAAGAACAACAGTTTGGCTTCAAATACCCATTCGATCGTCGCCGTTTTTGCGATTGGGGAAAATCGCGTCGATGCACGAATCAGCCCCAATGTTTAATTGGAAGCGACAGTGAATAATAGAAGAGGCGAGCAAATTGGAAACGCCATTCGCGGCCGAGTTGGCGCTCTCGAGCGGAATTTCCTACCCGAAGTACATCACTAAACTTGCGCTTCTGGGGAGCCGAGGGGGAGAAATGTATTCATTTCCATAATATCACCATAATTTCGCGAGGTAAAACAGGGACCGACTGCAATATCGCGGGGCCAAATTTATCGCGAAGATTCGAACATCGGAACCGTGCCACTATTTTTTATAATTTATTCGATTAATTGTGATATTATCTAATCTACAATCTAATCGGAATTTTAAATCGTTGACCAAAGAAAACCAGTGGTGTGCATAGATCACACAGTACTTCCATGTTTGAGTCGGTAACAGTTATAACCATGGTATAGTATGGTATGCGTCTTTCACTCGCCATTACAATGTTAAATACCTCTAGCGTCAAATATATTGATTTTTGCAGCCTGTAAAAAGCTCAACAGCGATAAACGGCGTAAGGCGGAAGTACGGTGTGTGATCAAAACAAGGATTTTGAACATGGTCGAAGTTGGTCATATTTAAAGCAAAGAGACGCGAAAGTTACAAAAGCGCTAGAATAAAATAACTGAAAATGCGTTTTACGAGGAAGTAATGCAGCTGCATGTGACCCAGATAATAAAAATCAAGCAATATTCAACTGTCATAAAGAAAACTTTAAAGTCTAAAGTATATTCACTCTTGCAGCCTACGAAAATCTCTAAAGCAAAAAAACGGCATAAGGTGGAAGTACTGTGTGTTATCCCAACTATACAAAACAAGTTTTGTGAACTTGGTCAAAGTTGGTCGTATATAGAGCAAAGAGACCCAAAAGTACTATAAGGCTTGAATAAAATAACTGAAAATGCGTTTTACGAGGAAGTACTGCATGTGACCCGGAAATTAAAACTCAAGCAATATGCAGCTTTCATATACAAAAATTTAAAGTCTCCCAGCCTTCATATACATTCACTCTTCCGGTCTATAAAAATCTCTTAAGCAAAAGAACGGCATGCGGCGGAAGTACTGTGTGTTATCCAAACTATACAAAACAAGTTCTGTGAACGTGGTCAGAGCTGGTTAAATATAGAGCAAACAGCCCCAAAAAGTCCAATAACAGAAAATGCGTTTTACCAGGAAGTACTGCATGTGACGCTGATAATAAAAATCAAGCAATATATTCAGCTGTCATGTAGAAAAATTTAAAGTCTAAAGTATATTCACTCTTGCGGTTTATACTTACTCTCAAAAGTTAATAAACGGCATGAAGCGGAAGTACTGTGTGTTACCCAAACCATGCAAAACAAGTTTTGTGAACGAGGTCAAAGTTGGTCATATTTAAAGCAAAGAGACCCAAAAAGTACAATAACGCTTAATAAAATAACTGAAAATCGTTTTACGAGGAAATACTGCATGTGGCCCTGATAATAAAAATCAAGCGATATTCGGCTATCATATAAAAAACTTGAGGTCTAAAGTATTCGCTCTTTCGGTTTATATTAGTCCCAAAAGCCGAAAAATGTCATGAAGAGGAAGTACTGTGTGTTACCCAAACTATACAAAACAAGTTTTGTGAACGAGTTCAAAGTTGGTAATATTTATAGCAAAGAGACCCTAAAAGTACAATAACGCTTAATAAAATAACTGAAAATTCGTTTTACGAGGAGGTACTGCAGGTGACCCCGATAATAAAAATCAAGCAATATTCAGCTGTCATATAGAAAATTTAAAGTATAATGTATGTTCACTTTTGCGGTCTATTAAAATCTCAAAAGTTAAAAAATGGCATATTGCGGAAGTACTGTGTGTTATCCAAACTATGCAAAACAAGTTTTGTGAACGAGGTCAAAGTTGGTCACATTTAAAGCAAAGAGACCCAATAAATACAAATAAAGTAACTGAAAATGGGTTTTACGAGGAGGTACTGCATGTGACCCCAATAACAAAAATCAAGCGGTATTCAACTGTCATATAGAAAAATTTTAAGTCCTCCAGCGTTCAAATATATTCATTTTTGTGGTCTATAAAAATCAAAATGTAGCAAATGTGCAAATAACGCGGAAGTACTGCATGTGACCCATTTGATAAAAATCAGGCATCATTCAATCGCCGACCCCATCATTTTAAGACCTTGAACGTTCAAATACATTGAGTTTTGCGGCCTGTAAAAATCAAAATACAAAACATGCACTAGTGAAATCGTGAAAAACGCTCATAACGTGGAGGCATTGTATGTGACCCACTATACAAAAAATCTAGCGTTTTCTGCTTGCCATAACCGACATTTCAAGCCCTCAAACGTAGAAAAATATTGACTCTCATAGCCTGTAAAAATCGAAACAGAAAAAACTTTGAACGCTTATATCTCGGAAGTACTGTGTGTAATTCAAAATCCGGAAAAACCTAATTTTGCACAATCACTGGGAAAACATTCCCTCAAAATTTCATAGGGTTTCATCCATTTTTCAGGGAGATATGGCGATTTATGTCAGTTTGTGACCACAGACAGACGGACACACAGACACACAGACACACAGACACACAGACACACAGACACACAGACACACAGACACACAGACACACAGACACTTGTTCAGAAAGTGTTTCTGAGTATACTACTATGAAAATTTCTTCCATCAGGACCTCGGTTCCGAATTCGACTTTTCGGACGATCTCAATACTTCCATTTACTACGTAAACATGGAAGTAAAAAAACGAGATTAAAGAGAAAGATTAATGGTTTGAAAGAAAAAAAAACTAATTTCTATCAATAACCGATCGAGTAGAACACACTTTTTAAAAAATGCTTTCTCAGATAAATAAACCTAGCATACGTCCCAGTTTTTGTCTGCTTTTGAAACTTGAATTATACAAAAATCAACAAACAGACGAAATAATCTTCACTTTTCTATGGGCAATGTTATGATTGAAAATAAATCCACTTTCATTCTCCAAAAAACGTTTTCGGCATGTTGGATTAGTTCAAATCAAGAGAAAACCCACGTATTTATAGTATACTACCTTATACTATATACTAGACCTTGAGTGTTCAAACAATTTTTGTGGCCAAAAAGAATTCTAGATGCAAACAATATTTTAATAACCGGGAATTACGTTATGTGACTTTAACGATAAAAATCTATCGTCATCCCCCCCCCCCCCAAAGAAAACATTTCATCACCTTTTAAACGTTCACCTGTATTGACTTTAGGGCAATGTGAATATTTCTGATTTAAAAACTACTGGATAGCACAGATGTACGGCGTGTGACCCTAGCGGTGAAGATCAGGCGTCATTCCCTCGCCATTACAAATATTAAAGACCTCTAGCACCAAATATATTGATTTTTGCGGCCTGTAAAAAGCTCAACAGCAAACAACGGCTTAAGGTGGAAGTAAGGTATGTGATCAAAACGATACAAAACAAGTGTTCTGAACGTGGTCGAAATTGGTCAAATTTAGAGCAAAGTGCCCGAAAGTTACAAAAGCGCGTAAATAAAATAACTGAAAATGCGTTTTACGAGGAAGTAGTGCATGTGACCCCAATAATAAAAATCAAGCAATATCCAGCTGTCATATAGGAAAATATTTAGTCTCCCAGCGTTCATGTATTCACTTTAGCAGTCCATAAAAATCTCAAAAGCTAAAAAAATGGCATACGGCGGAAGTACTGTGTGTTATCCAAACTATACAGAACAAGTTTTGTGAACGAGGTCAAAGCTGATTATGTTTAAAGCAAAGAGACCCAAAAGCTACGAATAAAATAACTGAAAATGCGTTTTACGGGGAAGTACAGCGTGTGACCCCAAAAATAAAAATGACATTGACTTTCTACTATTATGTAATTTTCAAGAGCGTTCTTAAACACCTAAAAACCAGAGTTTAAGATATAGCCCGTAAAATAGATTATAAAGGTAACTTGATAATCCCGATAATAGGTATAGGTATGAAAGTATTTCCATAAGGTTTCGAACCGTGAGTCTTTCCATGTTCAGATTTCTTGATGTAAATAATACTGAGTGATCAATGAACACGAATATGTTTTCGCTTGCAGCCTGAGTGAGAAACTCTCAAAAGAAATAATGGAAAAAATATGGACAAAAAGGGGGATAAAAATAGTTGCGTACGGGCGAATGAAAGACGTATAAGTGCGACCATCTGAAGAATTCATCCTAAGGTCTGGACGTGTTTCTCTGAAACGCCGGCTAAAAGAGCACAAAGGAAAAGTCACGCGAGATCGAAAAGAGGCGAAAGACTTTCCATTCTCGCCTTTTACTTCTTTTTTATCCTAATCCAATAAAGGGCCTAATAAGATGGGTTTTTTCTCCAATAAACACGTCACTCTTTGGGAAGAAAAGCTTTAGAAGTTTTCCCCCACGAAAGGATAATATAACTCTTCGAAATCAAGCGAAAGCGAAACAAGGGGATCGAATTATTAAATTATCAAGTTTGGAATAGAATGCTGCGTTTTGATAAATATTTTTACAACTTGATCTGGGAGTGAAGAGATTTAAAATTACCGGACTTTGACCAGCAGTCAAGACAGAACAATCCCTCGGAGTTGATGCCCTGTAAACTGGAAAATTTTCGAGCACATGGTTTTTACTTCCATGTTTACGTAGAAAATGGGAATATTGTGATCGTTCGAAAAGTTGAATTCGGAACGGAGGTGAATTTGGAAGACATTTTTATACTCACAAAACACTTTCTGATCAAGTGTCTGTCTGCCTGTCTGTGGTCAGAAAATTACATAAATCTTCATATCTTCGTGAAAAATGAATGATACTCAATGAAATTGAAATGAAATGAAATATCGTTTCGGTTTATTATTCAATAATAAACCATTGTAATCGCCCAAGAAAGAAAAATTTCTAACCCCCCTCAAAATTTGATGTTCTACGTTTCAAGGCATGTAGAATCCGAATATCCAATAAAACAATTTCTGTCCGTCCGCCGTACGCCGTTAGCAGTTTTCCGGCCAAACTGTAAGAGCTAAAAATTTGAAATTTTCACCAAAAATCAATCTCGGTCCTACGACGGCCCAATACTTGAACCAACTAGCTAGCTCAATTTTAAGGGTATTTTTGGGGGGTTTTGAGGGGGAGAAAATTCATATTTTCCAAGGTTTTTCTGAGAAATGTGTACGTGGTATCAAATTATATAGATTTTTGGACGCTGAATCGAATGAGACCATCGCCGGGTCGATAGCTTTATTGGTTCTCGAGTTATCGCAGCTTTTGTAAAAAATTTGGGAGATTTTCAGAAATTTGACACGAGGGTATAACTCGAGAGTTCTTGGAGCTATAAAAATCGTTCTATACTCATTGGAATGGTCGTTAAACACTCTCTCCAGCTGTATCGTTAGGCAACAGGTTTAGTTTTTAATTAGGAAATTAAGAAAAATAAAAATGATTAAAATTACAATAGTTGCTACGGATTTTTCCCCTATAGTTACCATCTGTTTTTCGGTGGGAACGTTCACAAATTTTCGGAATATTTAAAATGACAAATGGATGGTCTTCTTAAATCAATATTGAAGCGAAATAATAATAAACCACTGTACAATCATTTGCAGCGTTTTTATTGTATAACCGTAAGGTATTTAAAAGGTTTGCCTTGTGCACCGAACAAAGAACATAACAAAACTAATTTCTAAAAGAAATTCAACTTCTGAGTAAGATAGTATTTAAATAAAATAACACAATGACACTATTCTTGTTTTTACCTCGTACAAAGTTCAAAATAATAGGTAGGCACTGGTAAGTATACAATTTTCGATTCTTGAATAATTAATATCGTTGCATAACATCAAACCAGGAAATGACACTTCGACTCTCACTTGTCGTTCAGTACGGAAATCCCTCGTTTAAGAAGAAGATCCTAGTTTTAATCAGAATTCTCAAAAAAATTATAATTTTTCAGTTTCTCTCGGCTGATGCGGTCTTCCTCAATAAAACTTATTCTTACCATTATCGACGAGTAAACTCATGGAAACTATCCATTTGACGGTAATCAACAACATCGTAATAATTACGTAGTCGTTTCAACCAAGGATCAATAAGCGGTATCTAGAGATAAACGGCCGAACTAACGCGAAACTGATTCAAATACTGCGAAAGCTTTCCAGCGACCAACTCTTTTGAAAGAAAAACCGCTTCTTTTTCAGCCCTTGGAAACTTCTAAACGCGACTTATACGCCATTAATCACTCCGTTTCGATTCGGCCGGTGAAAAGCCGCTCGTGATTAATGGGGAAAACTCGGAAGAACTATGCGTCAGAACGAAATGTGAGAATCAAAACAAGCGAAGCCGGAGGATGGGGAAAATCCTTATTTCGCCGCTATCTGCGATGAATAAGCGGAAAGGGAAAAGGAGCCCCATTGCCGAAGGGTATAGAAAAGGGTGCGTGCCGAGTTGGAGCCCTCGCTACTTCCAAAGCTGAGTCAACATTGACAAGGAATGGAAGTTCTCAGCTTCTGACGCAACCGCTGTCGTCTTTATAGTGCGGAAGGAAAGCGAAGAAAAGCCCAAAATCACGCGACGACGAAGTTCAACACCCTTTTTTCCGAATTCTAATAACATACCTCCGAGGCTGAGCTTCGCTTGCCGCAACCGTGCTAACCTCAGAGAGGACCGGAAGCTTATTTGACCCGTCCCAGCAGTTCAGAGCGACAGAAGTAATATTGCCTTCGGGAAAGCAAAGACATATTTTCCCTTCCGAGTTCCGTACCGGCTTTGCTGCAAGAAGGCAATTTCTACCATTGGACTCGCAAAATTCTCTTAGGACACACTCATATCGCAACGCAATGCGAGAAGCAAACCTGCGAAGGGAACCTTCATCTTTGTTTCACATTCGTAGCCTTCTTCAAAATGGATATTTTGTACATTGGCAAACTAGGGATAGAATTATGCTAAGCACCAAAAGTCCAAGATCGATAAAGGGCTCATGATTAAAAAGACCGTGTGTTAAGATAATCAGTTTGAAGGACGCCATTTGCAAGCCACAGCGTTGCCAAGTGCCTTTCTGAAAATGCTCCAATACCTAGTTCGAAAATCCCCTGAATTGAAGAACGAATCCATTGAAAAGTCCTCAAACTCTGCAAAGCCACGGAAAATACTCGGGAAAACAAAAATTTAACTAGATGCTGGGCTTGGAAAAAAATGGGATGTGGTTAATGGGGGAGAGAAAAAACCAGTTGAAACCCAGTTGAGAGGAAATAAGTTTTTTGTGGATGTTGAAAATTGAAATTGAGAGCTTTGCTCTTGAATATTGATCCAACCTACTCTGAGGTCTAACCAGTTGGCTGGACCAGTTGATTCCTAATAAAGCACAACTGAAATACCAACAAAAAATCTCTTTGAGAAACCTCCGAAAAATTATTACCATAAAAAAAAAAAACTCCCAGGAAAATTCGCTAGATTTTTCTTCTCACTAAATTTTCCCCAATAAGAAAACAATCCCCATGATCTAGGGGGAAATCCCCTGACTTGGCAACAGTGGCCCATACTCGATGGAAAAGAATGGCGCGTGGAACGTGAGACAAAACCACTAAAGGAAAATATTGAGACGACCAATTTGTAATAGTAACTATTCCGAACACTACCTTGAAACATAATACATCAAACTTTGAAGGGTTTGAAAATTATTTTTATGGCAATTACAAAGGTTAATTATTGACTAATATATGAAAAGTCAAGAGTCATCTCGTTGAAGCGAAATATCTTTAGGCCTCGATGGTTAAAAAACAATAAAAAGAAAAAAGACTTATAGCCTGTAAAAATCAAAACAGAAAAAAAACTGTCATATCTCAAATGCACAGTGTTATCCCCAATTCAATAAAAGCTAATTTCATTCTCATTTAATTTTCTATCAATTATGGGCACATATTTTCTGGAAATTTCATCTAGTTTCTTTTTTCAAAGAAGATTATGATATTGTTTCACTTTTTGATCACATTAAGATGGACACACGGACGAAATATATGAAAATATTTTCCAAAATCGACTCTTCGGACATGGAAGTAAAATTAGCGTTTGAGGTTGCATAAAGTTACAGGACGAAAGTTGTTGCCGATTAATTGCAACGTCGACCTCTGTTGTAGGGGATTAGAATAGAAATTTCATCGGTGTTCCCTTGCGTTCGTGATTAAATTCCGGAACACGAGTCCGTTCAACGCGATTGGGTACATTTTATAGTCTCTCGAAAGCTGTATCCCACGATATCCCGAAACAGATTGACAACTGAAGAAGAAGCTATGTTATCTAATTGATGAAGTATCACCCGTCCAATAAATCGGGCGCCAGTTTTATTCTCATACTATGGAACGGTCGAAAATAATAATTTCGGCTCAGACATCTAGATTCTGAGCCTATCACGTCGCTCAGAATCCGCAGTCCCTCCGATGACCGTGACATCATCCAATTGTTCATAATTGCGACGCGTCCTTGTCTCTAATTCAGTAAAATGTTTCAAGTCGCGCGACTGCCTACAGGAGACGACCGACCCGGATTCTGCAACGTGTGAGAATGCGCGACAATTTGAAAAATAACGAGCCCGAGGCGCAAATAGGAAGGTGTTATTTAGACATTTTTAAATCTTTGCTATGGCACACAACATCGAAAAGCGTTATGAAAAACGCTGCAAATGAATGTACAGTGGTTTATTATTCCTTCGCTTCAATAAGGATTAAGAAGACATTTGTGAAAGTCCACATCGAAAAACAGATTGGTAACTATAGGGGAAAACTCTGTAACAACCATTGTAATTGTAACCATTTCTAATTTTCTTAATTTTCAAATAAAAAGCACAATATTATTAGTCTAACGGTACAGCTAGATAGAGTGTTTGACCAAAAGTTGGCCTATCACAGGGAAAAATGGATCACATACAATAAAATTCCCAGAAAATATTCTCCAAGTGAATGTGCAAAAGAATTGTTTCCAGATTTAGGGTAACACGCAGTACTTCCGAGATAACAACGTTCGAAGTTTTTGGTTTATTATTCAATAATAAACCATTGTAATCGCCCAAGAAAAAAAAATTTCTAACCCCCCCTCAAAATTTGATGTTTTACGTTTCAAGGCATGTAGAATCCGAATATCCAATAAAAAAATTTCTGTCCGTCCGCCGTACGCCGTCCGCCGTACGCCGTCCGCCGTACGCCGTCCGCCGTACGCCGTACGCCGTTAGCAGTTTTCCGGCCAAACTGTAAGAGCTAAAAATTTGAAATTTTCACCAAAAATCAATCTCGGTCCTACGACGGCCCAATTCTTGAACCAACTTGCTAGCTCAATTTTAAGGGTATTTTTGGGGGGTTTTGAGGGGGAGAAAATTCATATTTTCCAAGGTTTTTCAGAGAAATGTGTACGTGGTATCAAATTATATAGATTTTTGGACGCTGAATCGAACGAGACCATCGCCGGGTCGATAGCTTCATTGGTTCTCGAGTTATCGCAGCTTTTGTGAAAAATTTGGGAGATTTTCAGAAATTTGACACGAGGGTATAACTCGAGAGTTCTTGGAGCTATAAAAATCGTTCTATACTCATTGGAATGGTCGTTAAACACTCTCTCCAGCTGTATCGTTAGGCAACAGGTTTAGTTTTTAATTAGGAAATTAAGAAAAATAAAAATGATTAAAATTACAATAGTTGCTACGGATTTTTTCCCTATAGTTACCATCTGTTTTTCGGTAGGGACGTTCACAAATTTTCGGAATATGACAAATGGATGGTCTTCTTAAATCAATATTGAAGCGAAATAATAATAAACCACTGTACAATCATTTGCAGCGTTTTTCTATTTTGATTTTTACAGGCCATAAGAGTCAATATTTGAAGGATTGAGTCTTTAAAATGTCCGTTCTGGTGATATGATGCAATGATATCACTTTGACTATATCGCTAAAGCTCTAGAAATGGTAGGACACACCATACATTCACCTGATTCGCATTTTTCGTAATTTCATTCGTGTATCGTTTTCATTTGGGTCTCATCGCTGTAAAAATTATCCATTTCACCGAACCGTTAATGTAACGTTAGGCTCACACACCGTAACTCCACGTTATTTACCTGATTCGTGAATTTTTTCGGTATTTAGGTCTTTCTGCTACTTTTTCAGAAACAATATTGTATTGTACTAACGTTGCGGCCATTGAAAGGGTTTCTAGATTTTAGAGTTGGTTATAATTATCTGCCGATTCAAATATGTAACTACTGCGTGATCCCTATAGGGGATGAACTCAATTAAAGAAATTATGGAACCTACCTGGATAGTAAAACTTTCAAACAGTGAACAACTTTCAAAAAAAGTGACCCGATCGGACTTACAGGAGCTGAACGCCAGCGGACAACACGAACCGAAAAAACCCCTAAAGTCAACCATAGTAACCTCCTCCTTTTGAAGTCGGCGAAGACAGATTTTCATAATTTAACAAACTTTACTCCCAAGTTACACAGCATTTCGTCCTATTTTCGAGCATATTAAACTTGAATACGAGTCTTAAGGAGCTCCATATCTTGCAAATAAATCCATCGGCTAAAATTCTCAATGCCCAACACCGGCAGTCGATATTTTTATCGAATTACGCTCAATATATTGCATGAATAAAAGGAGAAATTCAAATAGCCGCCTTGAATTTCAGCCGTTGTGAGGTGAAATATTGAATAAGCGCGGAAAGGGAATAATTGAAATGCGGGAGGCCCGCTACAGCGAAACGGCATTCTTCCAACTTCACAATTCCCTTCTGAATATTTCAACTGATAAACCCCGGCTTACGAGGGGCGGGCGCGAAATAAATAAAGCAATTGTGATGTAAATCAGGTTCCCCTCAAGAGATTGGATTAAATTTAGAAGTGGAGGGTTTTCGATCTTCTGAGCTGTGAAGAGGTCTTTTCGAATCGGGCTGTCTAACCTCGGTTTCAATTTCACCCGATAAAAGCGAAGGGTTGGCGAAAATTCAATGGAACTCGCAACTTGACGTCTGTCCACAGAGTTGGTGAAATATTGGCCATCGTTCACCGTCGGAATGGCACCTTCGATATTTTACGGTGAAACCAACGTCACAGCTTAGATAATAAAGATTAACCCAAAATCTAGCCCAAGATATTCACGCTTCGTTTGGAAAGAGTGTCGGAAGTGTTGTATCTGTTTGATATAAAACTGAATCTGGTGAATTTGCTCAATATCCACAAAAATACCACTGAAATTGAGGTACTTAGCGATTTGGTTGAAGAATTGAGCCATTGTCAGGCCAAGATTGATATTTCGTGGAAATTTCAAGAATTTAGCTTTTATAGTTTCGACAGAAAAGTGTTGACAGGCTACGGCGGTCGGGTAGAATTTTTTTATCGGATATTCGGATTCTACAAGCCTTGAAACGTAATACATAATGAGGGGAGAGTTAGAACATGTTTCCTGGGTGATCACAATGGTTTATCATTGAACAAAAAACCAAAATGAACGCAATTTCCTTTCATCTCAGTCATGTCTACATAGTTGCGGCTAAATAAATTAATAAACCCCTACCACACGGTTCTTGTTGAGAAATTACGCGGTTCAGAAGTAGTCTTACACGAATTCTTGAAGAATCATTCGCCGATTTTAATAGCTTGTGCTAATGTCCACTAATAGAAATTATTTTAGAAAAACTTGACCTTAAGTCGCGATTTTCAGAGTCAAAGAACTGACTTTTATGACCCGCTCTTGAAATACATATTTATGTAGATTGATCTTGGTAACCGATTCAAAATCGATAGAAATTTCATCAATACTCGGCTCATGATTGGGCAAGCTATAGAGTTTATTTAAATTGTACTTATTTTGCTATAGCTCTGAAGCGAAAATAGTTAATTCTTCGTTTTTCGCTTGGTTCCAAGACTAATCATGTCCTGTTGTATTTTTAATTGGCCAAGCCCTTTAAAGCCACTAAACGAGTTCTTCGAATGAACAGCTGTTCAATTGGTCGCCTTAAATAGAGGCCAATTGGCTGGTCGAAGGGACAATGTTCCTCTTTGCTGCTCATCAAATAAATGAGAGAAAAAAATTTCCACCAGTAACAGTTCAATTAACACAGCCTTAAATGAACGCGCAAGCTAAAATATTCTAGCCAACAACTTTAACAGAGGATTTTCGAAAACCACCAAGTTTCTCTGTAGTTTCGACGACGATGCAAATAAATCGTCCGCCTTTTTACGCCCGACAGGAAGAACAATGGTGATACATCGTTTTTCAGAGCGAGCGTTGTCACCAAAATGGAAAGCCATCAATTCGCCGATTGCGTGGGCTCGGCGGTGCATTAATTTCCGTCGCCGTTTCATCCTCGAGAGCAATAAGGTATGAAATTTGCGATTGTACAGCTAATGACGCGATAGACGGCAACGATGGGGTGCGATACGAAGAACGAGCGTCTCGTAAAATCAATACCAACTCGAGTTTTGTTGCTATTCCCCTAGCTCTGTACTACTCACGCACATTGAACAGCTGTGCGTGCCGTATCTCCCATGAGTCACCTAATGAGACGGTTTGTTTAAGGTGAATAAGCCATTGCCGGCGATGAGAGCGCGTAGAATTGTGATCTTTTGAAAAAGTCGGAACTAAGGTGAATTCGGGGGAAATTTTCAAAGTACTACCCAGACACATTTTCTCATGAAGTGTCTGTGGTAAAAAAGGGCAAAAATCGTCATATCTCTGTGAAAAACGAATGAAACTCGATGAAATTGGCTGGATGAATTATACCAGTGAAATGAGCAAAATTAGATTTTATTGAATTTTTTATAACACACTGCGCATTTGAGATACGAAAAATTGAATTTCTGAGTTCATTTGCTCAACGTTCAACTAACGTTTGACCGTGAAATTTATACCTGAGGATACCAAGGGAGTTTTGGCCAAACGTTCAGTGAATAAATTGAATACTGATAGATTGATTTACTTATCTCAATAGACCGTCACCTTCCTAGTTATTTTTTACGCACGTGGTTTCAAACGAATTTTCAACGACCAGACAACGACCTTTGCATAAAGACTGCGCCGAAAAATGACGTTTGCTTCGTTCGTAGGGAAAATAGCAAGAGCTGAAAACTTCGATTCCACTCACGAAATACTTCAGCTTTTCACAAGCCCTCGAGTTCTGAGGGAATTATGAAAAATGGAAAAAGAGGGAGGAAGGGGAATTGGTTGAAAAAATAGGATTTCCACCCAAGGACAATACCTATCTGCACACTAGGGCAAGGCATAATCCGTTTAGGAAGACCCTCGGCTCGATATTGGCTCGCCCGAGCGATTTTTCCACTGCGAACGACACCCATTTATTCTCGTCTTTCTCCGTCTCGGAAAATTCCACAATAACAGCCTCTCTGTACGCGCGAATCTCGCTATCCATCTCTATCACAAATTCTGGGGAGGACATTCCGGTAATAAAACGCTTTGAAGTGCTGAAATTGATTACATCTGCGCCGGCTGATGAAAAGCCTCGTTTCAAAACGGAGAACGAATTTTTCCGGGCGCCAAAGAATTGTATAAACGCGATGAGGGCGGACCAAGCCATGTTATGATAAGCTAAGTTGATAAAAATGTGGAGATAAAATTAACATTATACGATTGTGAAAAAATACGTTGAAGCACGCGATGCGATAAAAGTTGTCAAACCAGCAGTATGCATAGATCACACATTACTTCCATGTTTGAGTCGGAAACAGGTATAACCAATTATAAAATCGAGAACCTTGTACAAAGGCGGCAACGTTAGTACACAATAACTGTTATTGAAAAACTAGCCAGGGGACTTAAAAATAGAAGAAAAAACCACGAATTAGGTAAATAAAACAGAATTGCAATATATGTGAGCCTAACGATACAGTTCAAGCTTTGTAAAATGAGAAGTTACCAGACCTCGAACGTCATTCACTCGTCGTTACAAACATTTAAAACCCTCCAACATTCAAACATATTGATTTTCGCAGCCAGTAGAAGTTACTTGCAAAAAAAACTCATAAGATGGTGTGTGAGGCAAAGATAAAGAACAGATCGTCTGCTTGTAATGAAGAAAACTTTAAGGCTGCGAACTATCAAAAATGGGAGAACATTTTCTGAAAATATTGGATCAAATTCCAATTTATTTTCTCGGAGCTATGACGATATTTATCACTGTTTGACCATAAACCTCGTGACAAACAGACGGCCGCAAGAACAGACGAACACAGAGACTACCAAAAACCGGACGCAAAGATAGTTGTTCAGAAAGGAAGCAGAGCACTCAGGATACAAAACGCTCAAGTAAAGCAGACAGAGGATTTCTTATGAATATCACCTTTTCTCAGCTAGTTTCCTCTTATTTTATTGAGAGAAAAAAAAAAAAAAAAACTTTACATACACAGTTTTACTAATACATGGTGCGTCTTGGCATTTTTCCCGCTTTATAAACGTTGTTGAACTATACGAATAATACCAAAAAGACGAGATAATTTACTATATTCTGTGAAAGATAGAATAATTGAAAATAAATTCATCTTCAATCCGTTTCTGTCATATATTCTTTGATTATTATGTAGGATCAGTTCAATTCGAAATGTGAACTCATCACAATGATAATGCGTTTCATTTAGGTATATCAATTTAAGCATTTGCATTACATAATTTTCAAAAATAATTCACCGATTCTAGGTGATAGTGTTAGTGATGATAAATAGGTACAGGGAACTAAGCTTGATTTTCTGCCGTTAACGAGCATTCTAGACCTTGAGCGTTCAAATAATTATACTGATTTTGCTGCCCTTAACACTCTAAATACGAACAATATTTTTAAAACGCAAAAGTATTGTGTGAGATCTATACACAGAAATATTTTTACTCCGCGTTGTCATATTTTCTGATTTTTTTCTTCAGGAAAATGGTCTAATCAATAAAATAAATAAAATAAAATAAAATAAACCTTAAGATTGCGAAGTCTGGAATCAATAAAAAACCAGTGGTGTGTAGAGATCACACAATATTTCCATGTTTGAATCAGTAAGAGGAATAACCAATTATAAAATCAAGAATCATGTACTACCTAAGGCAGCAACATTTTTTTCTACAACCGTTATTGAAAAACTAAGAGAACGCAAAATATAAAAAATGCACGAATTAGGTTAATAATGCGGAAGTGCAGTATGAGAGCCTAACATAAAATTACGAGTTGTGTAAAATGGGATAATTTCTATAGACAGCCAGCGTCTAAGATATTAATATTTCTACGGTCTGTAGAAATCGAATCGGAGAAAGAAAACTGCATAAAGTGGAAGTACGGTGTGTGATCCATTCATGACAAAATAATTTTTGTGAAATGGAGTCATTTTTATAGCAAGGAGACCCAAATATACAATGGTGCACAAATAAAAAACCTGAAAATGCAAATTACGAGTAGTACTGTGTGTGACCCCAATAAAAGAATCAAGCGATATTCAGCTGTCATATAGAAAATTCCAGTCCCCCAGCGTTTAAATACATACATTTTTGCGGTGAATTTTCTCCCCCTCAAAAATACCCTTGAAATCGAGCTAGCAATGTGGTTCAAGAATTGTGCCGTTCTGAGATCGAGATTGATTTTTGATGAAAATTTCAAAAACGTAGCTATTATAGTTTGGCCGGAAAAGTGTGGACGGCGTTGTCTTGGGCGATTACAATGGTTTATAATTGAATAATAAACCAAAAAACCCGCAAGTCAACCATGGTCAACCTACTTCTTTTGAAGTCGGTTAATAATCCAAACATGACGGAAAATAATTGAATAACAAACCACAACTTATCCGAAAAAGGGTGTGAATATGGAAAACACTCAGGGAAACTGCCTAGGTAGGTCGAGGAGGAATAAATTATTTTACCTTTTGTCAAAAGCGGTGATCCACTCGGTCGCGGCCATGGCACTCGGTTAACGCGGCGTAAAATTAACCCGGACACTAAAAGTTCATGGCGGGGGCCATGGCGAGCGGAAGATCGCGGAACTGATCTCCAATCGGACGCCAGTTGTACGGAGGGCGAAGTCTAAAACGTCGCGTACCGAGCGCGGGAACCGACTGGAACTGGAAGGAAGGCGATTGGCCAAGAGGTGAACGGGAGACGGGCGACTTTACGGAGAATGTCGAGATCGAATTTGAGGACATTGTACTGGCGAATACTGTTTCGGCGAATTTTCGAAAAATAATCGTACGATTGTTCACTGGATTATGATTCCTTTGCTTCAACAATAATTTTGCAAATGATTGTGCAGTGGTTTATTATTACTTTGCTTCAATAATGTAAGAAGACCATCCATTTATGAGTTTTAGTGCATTTCTTGAGTTTTGGTTACTTTGTTAAATCATACGTTTCTTATGGTTACCACCTAGAGGATGGCGTATTGTGGATGAAAAAACATTGATACCAAAAATACACATTTTTCTGGAAAATGTTGGAAAATACAACTTTTCTCCTCTTCAAAACTCTCAAAAAATATCCTTAAAATTGAGATAGCGACTTGGTTAAAGAATTGAGTCGTTGAGAAGCCAAGATTGAATTTTGGTGAAAATTTCAAGAATTTTATATTTTCGTTAGGAAAGTGTTGTCGGCGTACGGCGGACGGACAGAATTTTTTGGTTTATTATAGATAATTGTAATCGCCCAAGAAAAAAAATTGTCTAACCCCCTCAAAATTTGATGTTTTACGTTTCAAGGCATAGAATTTGTCTTTTTCTTGGGCGATTACAATGGTTCATTATCATAAAAACCAAAAACGTAAACAAGGAAGTAACAAAAAAATAGTATTTCCCTAACGGAGGATTACAGGCTTGTGCAGGTTATCTCGATACTCTAGGCCTAGGCCTTATCGCGTATTTTGTTCGCATAAAATGATGAGACTGAAAGTTAAGTCGTCGAACGACCATTCAGTCACAAAATACCCAAGGTAAGAGGCTTGATTGGCATCACAACAACCTTATTAAATAGAAATTCCGTCTTCAAAACCTGGACGAATTCGGGGCCCTTTCGTACACCAATTTTCGGGCTGTTCACGCTGTAATTGGATAATATTCAATAAAGCAGTTTCGTACTTACCATAAACTTCAATCCGACGGTCATTAACTGAAGAAACGATGGTGAAAAGGCACGAAAAATATTTTTTACCGATAGAATTGATACGAAAATAAACGCGGAAACGCGGGCGTCGCGGGCACAAAACACAACTAGTCAACTACTATCCTATGAAAGCAGGTTAGGCGGACAGCAGAGCACGTTGCCTGGCAACGCGGATTTACTGGAGAGGCCGAGTTTATAGACTGTCTTTAAAATCTGTGCGAGGGTACTGACTTCGGCGTACTACATTGTTAAATATAAACACGTCGTAGAATGTCTGTTCATGATGTCTTCCACAGCACTATCTACCGTTCGACCAAAGCATTTTTCCAAAAATAAATAAATAATAAGCAAATAAGTATGATAAAAATGAATTATTTTCCTTCTTGTCGCATTTCTTGATGTCCGGGGGTTGTGAGGTGGAGATAAACCAGGCGACTCATTTTCAGATTTTTTATTTGCTGGCCGTGCACTTTCGCCCATTCGGGCATCTTCATCTTCGAGGTGGAGCCAGTGGCTGTGGACCTCTATGGCTCCACGTCGCCCTGGAGATGCTCAAATGGGTTAATGTGCTCGGCCAGAGAATAAAGAATCGGAGAAGGAGTAAAATACAATCCACCTACAAAACCCTTTCAAGAAAACGCTGCGAATGATTGTGCAGTGAGTATAGAACGATTTTTATAGCTCAAAGAACTCTCGAGTTATACCCTCATGTCAATTTCTGAAAATCTCATAAATTCGACACAACAGCAGCGATAACTCGAGAACCTACCGATTTCAATTACAATTTTTTTTCCTTTCTAGAAAACACGGTACTATCTAATGATGAAAAACTAAAGAACTGACTTCGTATTATACTATTTATTTCCACAAATAAACTGATTTTCAGCAACAAAAAAGTGACAAATTTTTTCTTGCTCAGTATGTCACGCGAAAATCTGAATCTTCCACTAGAGCAATAGCGAATTGGAATAGTTTCCATTCAGTTGTTGACAGCTACGTGTTCCTTAGTAACTAATATTTTTCTAAATAAAACGTTCTTGTCGGCACTAAGAGGAAATTCGGGATGCTTTGCATTCGCTGACCAGCTCGGTACCATGTTTTCCCATCCTCTTCGGCTCCTATCGATATTCAGCTTGTCGAGAAGTCGCTGCGACAAGGATGGCACAATCGGAGTCAAAGCGATACCTGCAATTCAAGTGAAAATATAAACGTACGCACAATATGAAAAATTAGTGAATTTTTACCTCTGAATAGGCAATCCAGCCTTACAAATTGAATCATATTGTGTCATAGGAATGGTTGCACGGCCATAGAAAAAGTTCTGAGGCTCGGAATGGTTGAGAGCATCAGCTCCATAGTGCTCATAGCGATGTTCACCTCTATAGGGATTATGTTAAGACCAGAGGCCAGGTTGTCCAACGAGCCGGCCTCCTACCATTTGGCATTGACTGCATTTTATGGCTCTGAAAAAGGCCATAGAATGATGAGGTTATAGAAGGGTTGGTAACTGGAGTCGGGTCCCAGAAGGTCAATCGGGCGAGGGATGTGTTATACATGAGTTCCTTGGGCTGACCTACCAGGGCACCATAGGCTCATCGTTAAGTGAGCCGTTCATAATCTCATACTGTCTGAGACGGGAATCGCCGTGGGATAAACGCGCAGTCTATGAAAAATCATGAGCAGGAGTTGTCAGACTCGGACCGGTTTGACAAGTTGAATGTAATGTTCAAGGGACCGCATGGTTCGACAAGTTGAATGGGATTCGAGCTTTTGACCCATGTCAGTAACTTGCGGATCTACTTGTTATTATTTAGTGTCTTGCTCTCACAGCTTGGGGCAGAATTTTTGTCTCCTAGTCAGTTTATGTTCTCGCCTCTTGTACTGATTTGATCGTTCTTTTTCAAAGGATGATTTAATGTGCAATCTAATGGGATATTTCCCTGTCATTCTGACCGCGCTCTATGTTTGAATAGCATCTCTGTTAATTAGTGCAATATGCAAAGAACTGTTGAAATATGCGTGGGTTTCCCACAAAAGGACCTATTGTCCTGATAGACCAATGTAGCCCTTAAGATACCAAAATGGGGGAACGATCTAGGCAAATAAAAGAACAATGGAGAAAGACTCGCCAAGTATGTCTTCCTCTCACTCCAACAACTATAATTAAGAAATCTTCATTACCGGCTATTCGCAGAGTTTCCAACGTCAAATGAAGGACAATGTCAAGATGTCGTTTCTTTTCAGGAATTTTCCTCAATTCCCACGGTTTAGAATCTTCGAAAAATTTGTTCGCCGCATGAAGAGCGCTCATGATTTCGGCTATGCCACGGTAGAAATTCATCTCTTGGTAGCATTCGCCCGTGGATTCTGAAAAAAGAGATTTTAACTGATTGGCGACTTGCTGTTCAAATTCCCTCAATATTCAATCTATATACAGTCTGTCTCACGGGAATGACCCAAAAACAAATATAACTCCAATGATTTTTTTTTTGTAGGTTGAAGAAGCCCGAACGGGCGAAAGTACTCGGCTGGATAATAAAAAAGAATGGAGAAGAGGTCGCCTCGGTTTTCTCCCCCTCAACCTACAAAAAGAAGTAATGCGACCACCTGGAGAAGAAAAAGTCCAATGATTTTATTCATATTTTTTAAAAATCTATATTAGTTGGTAGGGAAATTAATGAAATTTCGAATTTTAAACATAACACCGGACAAATGGCGTCCATCTTGCTCATAGCAGGTGGCAAGTTGGATCAAGAAGTTCACGCGAACACACTCCAGCAAGCGTCCTTCAATTTATGCAACTTCTGTTGTTATAGCTCGCTTTAAAGCATCCAAAGTTAGGGATTTTGACTTGTACGAGGGGTCGACCCAAAAGTAACCAGAATGGGCTGGCGTGGGAAAGTGGAATAGAGAGGGGGGAATTTTGGTAGAGTGGGGTGAAGGGCAACATCTGACTGGTTAATGCAAAGTTTCATAACTGTGGGTGCAACGGTCCGTGAGAATTTTATTCGTGAACCTCCTTTGTTTGTTTCTGCGAAAACGAGTAATGACCGACAGACCGAAGCAACGCGCGGCAGTGAAATTCTGTTTCCTATTGGGGAGAACGACCACGGAAGGTCTTGCAATGCTCAACTATTTCACCCACTGAAGTCACTTGATACAATGCATGTCTAATTTTCACACATGAATATCAACGTAACACTAATAACTTCCCGACCTTGCAGCTTTCCAACGGCCGACATCAACGTTTTGGATGAATTCAAACAATATTCGTCCACAGCTGAAGGATCAAATGCGGGATAGACTTGGCCTTGGTTGACTGTCTTGCCGCAGCTACGGTTTAACAAGTTGCCCAAAGTGTCGCCAAGTTCGGCATTGATGAATCGTAGGATTTTAGTGTCGCTATAGTCTGCAAAAAAACATCTGCAGTAGATTTCCATTTCATATAATGGTATAAAATTAGGTGAATTTAGTAAGAAACCAATGAAGACTCACTACTGTCAGAATGCGGTGTGCCTTCTCTCAATAGGAAATATCTGAGCCCTTCAGCGCCGTAAATCTGAAATTTCCGTAATCTAGAAATTTCCGAATATTATTCAAATATTACTATCGCTTAAAAATCAGGAAATATGGAGATTTTACTGTAGGCGATGAGAACTCACAGAACAAGCATCGGAGGGTGATACGACGTTCCCTCTTGATTTTGACATTTTTTCACCTGAATATTAGAGATGGTACAATGATAATTAGTAAAATCTAAGTAAACATGGGGAATATACTGATATCATTTCACCTAAAAACAGTATTCTCTCAGTCATAATCTCTTCTACTCAAATAAAAAAGAAAATAACCTTCGACCAACCAATGAGAATGAACCATCAGACATTCAGGAAGTTCAAGGTCAGCTGCAAGCAGAAACGCTGGCCAGTAAATGCCGTGGAACCTGGAATCATTGGCATTTAGGGTTGGTAAAATAAGCACAACGCCCTTCTGAATGATCAAATAGGTTCAGAGGAGAATGAGCGACCAATCACACAATGAAATTCATTCAAAAACCATTCACATAATGAAAAATTCCAAAAAATACCAACTTGAGAATATCTTTGCCCAAAACTTGGACAGTAGGAGGCCACGAATCAGGGTAGCCAACGGTAATATAATTTATTAGCGCATCCAACCAAACGTATATCGTCTGCGAATCGTCGTCCGGCACAGGAATGCCCCAGTGGACGCGGGATTTGGGTCTTGAAATGGATACGTTTTGGTCAGCAACACCTTCGTTGAGCCAGAAAATAAGCAACTGTCGAAACTTGTCCGGCTTCACCGTGCCAGCTGAAACCACATTTTCATAAATTGCTCAAATAGCATTTTTCTTTTTTTAAATCTGTGTTCATCTGAGTTCAAGTTTCACGTGTTGTTGGGAGCTTCATCCAAAATTGATAGATTTCTCTGTCAACCTCGATCACTCAGATCTAATAGAGAAGGGACAAAATATACGTACCACAGTTCGCCCAACGGAGGAGTTCATCCTTAAAAGCGGGCAGATTGAATAAATAGTTTGTTTCTTCAACCCAATGCACCGGCCTGCCGGATTCGGCGCTGGAATACAAATGATAACCAGTTATCGCATAACACTGGAATGTGAATTATCGAGAGAGATCACTTACCTAACAAGCAATTCTTTCCCATCGCTCGATGCGATTTTTTTTAATTGCGACTCGGTCAAAAACATTTCATCCGCATCGCAGTACCAGCCAGCATAGCTGCCGTGACTTATGTGATTTTTATTTTTCAGCCTCTCCTAGAAAGTGAAAAAGCTTTATTGAACTAAAAATTGGATGTTGTGAGGGGGAGAGAAACCAGGCGACTCATTCTCCAATTATTTTCTGGCCGAGTTCTTTCACCTATTTATATTTTCGGCTGTGGACCCTATGGCTCCACGTCGCCCTGATGATGCCCAAACGGGCGAAAGTACTCGGCCAGAAAATATACAATTGGAGAATGAGTCGGCTGGTTTCTCTCCCACTCACAATCCACGGACATAAAAAAATGCGACGTCAAGAAAGAGATAAAAATTGGATTCTAACTAAATATTTGCCGCCCTTGTAAAGGTTTCATAGCAAATGAGGAGCAACCTATCAAATTGGAACATAAATTAATATCCATTGTCCAAAAATGTTCGAGAGGGTTGCAAAATGTATTCCGTCAATAGAGAAAAAGTTTTTGCGTGTTTTCTAGGTGCGATATTGACCACAAAAGTATTGCAGAACATGCCCCAGAGAATCAAAATGTTACACGGAAACCCCGCGGAGCATCACAGACTTGACAGAGTCTTCCTACAGCATCCCCGAACAACCTGTAAAAGTTCCCTTAACTTGGCATACATTTCCCGTCAACACCGCTTTTTTTGCTTAGTCAACTGGACTAAAAGGAAAAATCCTCAAATGCTTCAAAACCAGAAAAAATATCCAGCAAAAAGTACGTATATTCGATGTTGGGCTTCAAGAGAAATGAAAATTGGCTCCTGAGAAAACAAAGGGCCTGGCTAATGGGCTGCCCATGTTGAAAGTCGAAATTGGGAACTTTCATTATGAGTATTGATCAGTAATTGGGAGTCGGTGAACAATCAACAACTATGCGTAGAGGTTTATCCATTTTGATTGAAGTCGCTCCGTTAATTGGTCCTGGATATCTTCAAACGCAGAAATAGTGATATTTTGGACGGTGTAGCAGTTGATTTCTAACAAAAATAAAACTGAAATACCTACAAAAAAGTAAACATTTCTTCTAAAACCTCAAAAAAAAACCAGTTAAATAATCAGAATTTGTGCCGTTTGGATAGCAAAAATCTTAGGCTTATGTCAGTGCTATGTGAAAGATTCAGAAAATGCGGAAAAGCAATTTTTTCAAAAAGTGGATTTGTTCTTTTTAGAAAGATAACTCCTCAAATAACGCCAGAGCACGCTTTGACGCGTTATGCAAATATTTCTATGGCAAGAAAATGTATTACGAGTTGTGAATCAACAATGATATAATATCGCTTACCCAAAACCATTTAACTTTATTTTTATGCCTCTCGTCGGTCGTTCTGATGAAATCTGAATAATTGACTTCGGTCTGATTGAAAAGCGTTCGGTACTCAGACGAAATACGATCACAATATCTGCAAACAAATTATTTACAAATTATTTCGTATCGTGGAATGGGGGTGTCGTATCGTGGGTGTTTACGATGGGTAAATTATTGCTGGAATTATATATTACGAGCACTACGGTGCGCTCTTGCGAGGGGACACCCCTGGACGGAAGATTCTTCTTTCTGCAACCAACTATTCCCATAATACGTTGAGGGGAATTTAAAATAGGGTGGGAATTGGTCGACTTCTTACCTCAAATGAGGTAACCTCAGAACCTACATATCTGAATTTTCGTTACTACTTTCCAAGATTCCCATTTTTCCGAGATTTTTTCGTCCAGAAACCATCCCCGAGATGTGCTCGATGATTCCCAAGGTTTCACGGCGATCGCATAAAAAATTCAGGAGTTTAATGGTTACATATTTTCTGTTTTATATGATAAATAGAATACAGAAGGATTGGCAATTATGGAGCTATTAGGCTGGAGGGGAAATAATGAAAAAACAGCGTCTAGTGGCTCCCCCTCGGGAGTGGTAATAGAATTATGCGGTCGTTTGAAGAAGTTTAGTCATATTCCAGTGTAAAATGCAAAAATTAAATGATTAAAAAATTATTTTGTAAATATCATTATTAATAAAATGAATAACGTCGTACTATTTTCTCATTATACATTTTTCTTTTTTTTTCTTCTTCCCGTTCTATTTTTTGTAACAGTAATTTCGGGCGACGTCTTTTTCCACGAGCAGTAGCCCATATAGCGGAATCATTTCCTCCGGCTTGCTATTTAATTAATTCTATTTTTCTTTTGCACTCATTAATTATGATGTCTTTTAGAAACAAGAAATCAATACGATTATAGTAATATAAAAATTTCTTCCAAATTCACCTCGGTTCCGAATTCGACTTTTCAGACGATCACAATATTTCCATTTACTACGTAAACATGGAAGTAAAAACGCTGCAAATGATTGTACAGTGGTTTATTATTATTTCGCTTCAATATTGATTTAAGAAGACTATCCATTTGTCATTTTAAATATTCCGATCATTTGTGAACATTCCCACCGAAAAGCAGATGGTAACTATAGGGGAAAACTCCATAGCAACTATTGTAATTTTAATCATTTTTATTTTTCTTAATTTCCTAATTAAAAGCTAAACTTATTGCCAAACGATACACGCGATACACGATACGCTGGAGAGAGTGTTTGACGACCATTCCAATGAGTATAGAACGATTTTTATAGCTCCAAGAACTCTCGAGTTATACCCTAATGCCAAATTTGTGAAAATCTCCCAAATTCGGCACAAAAGCTGCGATAACTCGAGAACCAATAAAGCTACCGACCCGGCGATGGTCTCATTCGATTCAGCGTCCAAAAATCTATATAATTTGATACCACGTACACATTTTTCTGAAAAACCTTGGAAAATATGAATTTTCTCCCCCTCAAAACCCCCCAAAAATACCCTTAAAATTGAGCTAGCAAGTTGGTTCAAGAATTGGGCCGTCCTTGGACCGAGATTGATTTTTGGTGAAAATTTCAAATTTTTAGCTCTTACAGTTTGGCCGGAAAACTGCTAACGGCGGACGGCGGACGGCGGACGGCGGACGGCGGACGGCGGACGGCGGACGGCGGACGGCGGACGGCGTACGGCGGACGGACAGAATTTTTTTTATTGGATATTCGGATTCTACATGCCTTGAAACGTAAAACATCAAATTTTGAGGGGGGGTTAGAAATTTTTTTTTCTTGGGCGATTACAATGGTTTATTATTGAATAATAAACCAAAACAATCCAATCGAACTTACAGGGGCTGAACGCCTTCGGACGACACACAAACTAAAAAAAAAGATAAATCAACCATAGTTTCTCTTTGAAGTAGGTTAAAAATAGATCCAATGCAAATCGAAGGGAATCTATCTACATAGGATTGAAATCGACTCCAATAAAAATTATGAGCTTATACGAAAGCATATGATTCAAATTTTTCATATCACCAGTCACGTGGAGACTAGACCTAATAATAACTTAGGAAACCAATTCTAGCTACAGTTCGAGATATTTCGTGTAAAATATATTATGGAAATACGTTCCGCAAATGATGATACGGTCGAATCTATGAACTATTTCCAATCGACGACGCCTTCGCAGGCGGAGGACGATGAGCAGAAACAGGAGGCCACTAAGTAAGGACACGAGAGCTCACATTTTCTTCGCGTGTTTGGCTTTTTTTGATAGGACCCAAATGAAAATAGGATTTGCCTGTTGCTGATAATACGTGCGACCGTTAGCGGACCAGGATAACAACTTAACAGTAAAAATATAATTTAATAGCAATAAATGACAAGGAATCGAAACACATTCAGCTAAGTATATGTAGAGGAGATTAACGGGAGGATCGCAATAGAAAACCACTGAATATTATTGGTTGTTACCGGCTTTAATACTTTTAGTTGTCTTTCCTACAAACGAGTCAACCTAGGCAAGATTCTACTGATTCAATATTGGACGAATTTTTTAATTTAAGAGCAACAGTAAACCTTAAAATGTTTTGTTTTGTGTGTTCAAAACATTGGTCGCATAGTAGTTGAACTGTTTTTTCTCCGAATCAAGGGAAACGTCCGAGGAGCAAGAAACCAAAGACGATCCACCAACTGGGACATCAACGGAGCCTCAACCAGGTACATCGAAATCCCAAGAGCCGGCCACGAACCAAATCGAAAAACGCAAGGTGAAGTATGATTTTCTATTTGAAAATATGTCCATTTTTTATAGCAGGCAGGAGGAAGTGAACAGTGGGGAAATTATTAGTAGACGCACATGGAGGAATAATATAGAATTAAATTTTCCCCTCGACTCAGAAAAAAATGTTTTCCATTGGAATGTTGTTTCTATCCAATTCTAAAAGTCTTGAAATGTAATAAATCAAATAATGAGCAGGGTTCGATTATTTTCGGTGATTACGTTTTCTTTAACTAAAAAAGTGTTCATTTTCGAACGAAAAATGTACACTCCTTGTTTCCGATTGTGCCCTTAGAGAGAATCAGCCAACGTGAAATTTCCAAGGAAAAATCGGAAGAATAACCGCGAAATCTGCGTTTTCTGCCAAGCCACTGGTTCCAGGAAAGTGGCGGGGAATAGCCGGCTGAGCACTTCGACGCGAAGTTCGAAAAAAACGCAAAAGGACTCGACGAGGAAATCGCAAGAGAACGTACCAAAACGCGGAGGCAGCGCGCGCAATCGGCGGAAACGAGAGAATACAGAGCGAGATATCTCTTATTCGGAGAAACGCTGGCGCAAACCGAGATAATCTATAAAAAAAATTCTCATAGAAACCGAATATGTGAAATCTATAAACAAAATAAATTATGGACAACTTGAATATTCTCATTTTGCTATTGCTCCGAATATAAACGGACCCCAAGATAGCAAACCTTTCAAAACCTTAATGGGGACCAGAGCGTTTCATGCGAAATCCTTAAATATAACCGAAAGGGTATACTAGAAAATAAGTATTGTGCCGTGAAAATTTCAAAAGGGGTCATCAATTTCGGTGTGGAACACAGTGGGTAAATTTGTCTCTCTCAACCGCTCGTTTATGATCTCAGGCAACACTGTCCCTAAATGTACAGTAGAATGGCTCCAACGCCCATTCTGACTGCCTGTTCTCGACGCACCCGCCTGACAATCCGTCTTCTTTTCTCTCTCGTGTTAGCTTCTAGTCTCGAGCCCTTCAGATTTTCTTTTCCTTGTCTTTCCTTTTCTAGAAAATAAACTTTAATTTTTCCCAACATGGTTTTGTTGAATTATTTCCCTCTAACTTCTTTAATTTCTTTTGCATGGGTTTCATCCCCAAGTAGGTTTTTTCGTTTTTTCATCAAGTTCAAATTTTCTTATTGTACTGTAATATTAGTCAAAATGATAAAAAGTGAGAAAAGAGAAATAATACTGGTCCTTGTCAAAGGTTGTATAAGGCAAAATCAATGCTTGGCTCTTAAAATACCTCAACCAGCTTTGGCGACAAAAAAGAAGCATGTACTTTTCAAGAGGAAGACCGCTGGCTGCAGCAGCTTGCTGTACTTTAGTCCCGTGTTCATCCGTGCCAGTACAGAATACCGAGTTCCTCTTTCCTAAAAGTTTTTGGTACCGATGCGACGCGTCCGCGAGGAGCGAAGTGTATAAATGGCCAATGTGAGGAACTGAAAAATACAAGAGTAAAAAATTCAAAAGTTATATGGTCAGAAGAAACTCGTAAAACGGAAACAATGCAAATGGTAGTACTTTGATTTAATATTCCTTTTTTTGAAAAAAAATTATGTTTCAATGACCCGCTTGTGATAGTAACTATCCCAAAGATTTGCGGATGTTTCCACCAAACAGAAATTAGGAGCAATTAGGTGAAACTCCTTAGCAAGTATCGTAACTTAAAATTGCATATTTTCCTTGATTACCTCATTTGGAGTTTACAAATTTGCTTTCACAAACAGCTTGAGTATTTTTGAAACATTCCATTGAGTACCTATACAATGATTTTTTACCGCTCAAAAACTACATCGCTCAAAATCTAGAAAATTCCTCATAAAAGCTGTGATAACTCAAAACCATTATAGCTATCAACCTTGAGTAGTTATTTTTCGATACCAAACGCACCGTTGTTTAAAAAACCGGGAGAAATACGAATCCCCCTTAAAATCCCCCAAAAATAACCTTTAAATAGAGGTAGCAGTTTGGTTAAAGAAGTGAGCCATTGTCAGCCCTGGATTGATTTTTGGGGGAAATTAATAAAATTTAGCTATTATAGTTTTGTCAGAAAGACGGCTATCTCAATTTTAAGGGTATTTTAGGAGAGAACATTCATATTATCCATACGCTGAATCGAATGAGACTATCGCAGGGTCGATAGCTTTAATAGTTCTCAGTTTATCGCGGCTTTCGTGTTGTGTTTGCGAGATTTTCAGAAATTTGGCCTGAGGGAACAACTCGAGAATTTTTGAAGCTATAAAAATCGCTCTATACTTGTTGGAGTGGTCGACAAAACCCCCTCTTCAGGCTTCACCGCTAGGAGAATATGAAAATGAATATGAAAATAATTTGAATATGAATACGAAAATGAGGAAAAATAAAAATGGTTGAAATTATGACAGTAGCTACAGAGTTTTTCCTTACAGTAAGAAATCTGTTGTTATTTGGAAACGATCACAAAAATGTTCCGGATAATAGAGTTTTTGTTGGACGAAGTGAGGAATTTTGGTTACTTCGCTCAAGTGGCTAATGAATATTATCTATTGAACCGTCGATTGTGGTCACCATTAGTGTAATATGATTTTACAAAATAACCAAAACTCCTCGCGCTGACGTTTCAAATAACTCGCATAGAACAAAAACTTTCTAATTACAAATAGACGGTCTTCTCAAATATTCGGATTCTACGCGCCTTGAAACGCAAAACATCAAATTTTGAGATGAGGCGATTACAATGGTTTATCATTATAAATAATAAACCAAAAAACTCGCTTGCGCACAAACAGAAGCACTAAAACAAATAGGAACGTTTAAATGTTCAAAGCTTAAATGAACAAGCTGAAAGCAAGTTGGAATAATTTTTCTACGATTCATTTCTCGATACAGATTTGAATATGACTTCTTTGCAAATGTCTCGATTTTAATCGGCTAACTAACTGAGCTTCTAATACAATTCCGTTCCCTTACCAGCGTTGACATAATAAATCGGAGTCGTTATGAAGAAGTCAGATTTCCTTCGAACTCCACTCAAAGTTCTCGGACGTATACAGGAGAGCACGCAGTTCATATTGATCGCTAATTATACACACAGCGCATTAACTCTGTACTAAAACACTGAAGATAAGGCATAGACTTTCCTATTAATGGCAACCGCTTAATTGCAACGAACCGTACTTTAACCTTCATAGAAAATTTGTGCGCGAAATTCGAATTATGAAAGTACACTAGCACTGAATGAAAATTAAGTGACAGCTATAAAACAATAGGTAACGGTGAAATTATTTTAGACGGATAACTGCAAAGAAAAACACCGCCTCCGAAGTTGCATTGTTTATCAAGGGTGATAAAATTGATAACGGAACAGATAACCGAAAGATTCTGGAGACAGAACTGGGTACCATACTACTAACGCTGTCTAGCGATGTTTTGTCTAAACATGCACTGGAAGCCAGCCTGGATCAAGGCTGCCAAGTAAGGGGATCCTCCTCCCCGGATCTAGGGGACTTTTTTCTAGTGTGAAATATCAAGGGGATTTCGTTTTGACAACTGCCTTTTTTTAGAGGTTTTTTGTTGATTCTTTTATTTGTTTTTTTTTTTTTTTTCATGGCGACTTGTTTTTTATTAGCTTGCCAAGCACTTTCACCCCTTCGGGCTTCGTAGCACCATTACAAGGTATCCACGGCCTTTAATTTTTTGCAACATTTCAGTTAGATCACCATCAAGGACAAATTGTGAGAGGAGCAACTAAACCAAGAAGGATAAAGTTCAGTTGTAGCAATATTCATGATCTAAGTGCTCAATTTCAAAAGAACTCCCCAATTAATTACCTCCCAGGTTTTTTTTTCTCTTAATTTGTACAGATAAAATTTTATAAGAAGCCCAACAATAGATAGAATTTACGTTTTGCTGAATTTTATTTCCTATTTGGAGACCTTAAATAGGATTTTTGTGTAACAATTGAGCGAATTTCAGTAGATTTTTCAACTTTGTTTACATTTCTAGAAAGACTCTTGGCAACACTTGCCTTGATTAGATTAATAAGTTGTAGCTTTCCCCTTGCTGTAGAAAAGGAGGTAAAACACAACATTAGAAATTGAGTTGTTTGAGACAATGATTGAAATCTTGTTTATATCAGTTACAATTACAAATTATCACTTCCAATTAATTGCTATTGGCAAAAACTGAATCGGTCAATGCTTGGTCCATCCATCTCGACTCGGCTTCTTTTATTGTAGTGCGATCATCACCATCTTCTGACTCAGGGTCCACAAGTTCCGAAGGTGGTACTGCTATCTCCTCGTCGGGGAGAGTGTCTGCTCTCCACAAATAGTCAACAATATCCAGCAGCCGCCCCTCAGCTACTACCTGGCTGTCCATCTACAGTACAAAGAATAACATAGGGTCATCAAACAATGTAACAGGATGACTGGTGAAAGAGATAAGAAACTTGGGAAAGTTTTAGTACCGGAAACCAAGGAAAATAAATAATATAACTGTGGAGAACTACTTCACAAGATGAATGAAATTCAATGCAGGAAAGGCCAGGTTTGAGGTATTAAGTGGAACCCCAGTAGGACTAATAGGGGTTTAAATTTACCCCCATTTCTATTAAGTTTTCATGAAGTTATCCACACTTACACTAGGCCAGTAGGCAGTCTAGTTGACTAGCCCCAATCAACTGGGGCGAATCGCAAAACCTGGTACTGGAGCCAGTTCCGGCACCAGATGTAACCGTTTAACTGGCTCCAGCAGAACAAAAACCGTAAGGGGTAAGTCTTCCGACTCATTCTTCGATTCTTTATTGGCTGGCTGAGCACTTTCGCCCCGTCCACAGCTGTGGCCCTATGGCACCACGTTGCCCTGAAGATGCCCGAACAGGCGAAAGTGCTTGGCCAGCCAGAAAAGAATCGGAGAATGAGCCGCCTAATTTTTCTCCCCCTTACAACCCCTGGACAATTATCATGTTCTCAAACTTACTTCAAATCAAGTTAGCATCTACAACTTGACATGGTGAATAATTATATATGAGTTATAGTGATATTTTGATGTCGGCACCTTTCACATTGGAGGCATTCCACACCTCAGCGCCCGTGATTCAGTTAAAAAAAAAAAAAAAAAAAAAAAAAAAACACGATTATATTGCAGTACCAGACAGCATGCTTACCTCAGTCATTATGGCCAATTTACAGCTTTACCTTCGCCACAGCATAAAAAATAGCTTTGCCACGGTCACTTCAGAAAGTGAAGTTATTCAAATCTAAGCGACACGAAGAATTGCGACCCTGGATTTTATACACGAGAAAATCCATGCATTTTTCATGAAATCGACGTAATCTCGAGCCTTCCTGAACGTAACCTGAATCGTATTCCGGTTTCCGGAGGAGTCATAACATGAACACTTATCCAGAATTAAGAAAAATAAGAAACAATTCTTATCAGATAACCGTATGTTGGATAACGACTTCGATGTACTTCAAACATGCATTTCAATTTCAATGCCATCGATGTTTCTGAAACATCGATAAATTGATGGGTATCGATTCTCAACATCGACATTTTCACTTCGATGGTTTTCAACATCCTCGAATCTTTTTATTTAGAAGTAAAGCTATTTCCCCCTCTTGTGTAAATCATTCGATGGGTTAGGCAATCGGTGAGGAAATCGCCAGAATATTTGCTTTTGTCTTTCCAATTTCAGGTTCTTATTCATTTGAAGAGAGAAATGAGGGCAGTGCCACACTGACTCAATACTTATTGTTTAGATATCAAATCATATACCTAGTGTCGCGGCCTTGGTGGCATTTGAATATCGATATTAAACCGGTTTTGGCTGACTGCGTATCTTACTCTTGGGCTAGATCGTCATTATAGGTAATCTAGCTCTCCAGTCATCAGTTATAACAAACGAGAGGTTATTATTCATCATTTCTTCGTTTTTCCTTAGCTTACAAACTATTATTCATGGGCAAAATTACTTTCAAAATGCAATTTTAACAGTGATCAAATCTTTGGGAGATAAAAAAATATGTTCGATAGCATCGATGTTGAAATGATCGATTTTTAGGGAAACATCGATGTTTCACAATCATCGATGTTTGACAAACTTCGATATTTCACGATCATCGATGTTTGACAAACATCGACGTCACTATCACTATTTCTGTTTGGTCGTTCTTTTTTTACCGGCATGCGCCATGTGGACAATGGTCTAATGGTCGTGCTATATTAGAAGTAGCGGCGTGATTATTCTCTCTAAATTAAACGAAATTGATCATTCCAGGAGTTTTTTTTGAAAAAATTTCGTTAATTTTTGCGTACGTTTACTTAGAAACACGATGACTTCCGTGCTGCCTAAGTACTGCGTTCCAGGTATGTCGTGTGGAAATATTTATTATCTACTTTCAATAGCCGATAATGTTGATGTCATCCTTGTATAAATGTTACGTGCAATGGCCGAATTCGTACAAGCAATTGTGCTATCATCATTCTGTACAATGTGCACAACGAATAGATATTTTGTACGAAGCCCAAAACAACCTACATAGTGAATAAACTGCTAATAGTGCATAGTTATTACATACTTAGGTACTTAAAGACTATTCGAAAATAAGATTTAATGTAATTAAATATTATTTATTCGGCTGCAACTACTAACGAAAAATTGGTATACCTAGGTACTATCGACGAATACAAACGTTGAAAAACAACGGGCTAAAAAAACAACTTATGAAAATGAAATTTTATATGAGCTATGAAATTATATAATTACAACAATTCATCCGCTAATAGTTAATTTTGACTGACTTCAAAAGAAGATCAATCAAGTTGAATTTTTTCGGTATGTGTTATCAGCTGGCATTCCTCAATACTAATATTATACTTTACTAACGTTATCATTTGAATGAATTTCTTTAATTTATGCAAGAATGTCAAAGGGGGGATTTCTATTTAGTTTTTTTAATATTTATTCGTCATACCTGTTGCTGACTCAAACATTGAATTACTGTGTGATCTATACACACCACTGGTTTTCCCTCGGAGATGCAAGCCACCAATTTCTAATTTAATTGAGGGTTCTTCTTTGACAGTCACAGATTGTAATGATTGATTGTAATTTAATTGCATGGCGTGCCTTTGAGCAAAGGATCGGCACTAGAGCGGCCCACGTAATCTAGACGTTCATTGGACTGGCAATTTCGGAACATTAGAATTTGTGATGATTTATATGTTTGACTAGATGAGTCAGGACAGGAGTTCCAAAACAATTCGAGTTTTATACAATAGGAGCTGTCTTATTTCAACTCGTCGTACTCATTTAACTAAATAGTCACTCTACTGATGTCAATTCTTTGCGTTTAATCGATTACAGGTCAGCGATTATGTGCCTCAGACGAATCGCACATTCCAGGCTCTGGAACGTACGAATGGAAAGGATATATTCATTCGAGTGTTGCTGGACTAGTCAACCCGGTCGAAAAAGAAAAAGTAAGTTGTCTAGAACAATACGTAGATAAGCCGGTTTGAGACTGAGACTGAAATTTATTTAACCCTTTCTCCCCGACAGACGCCTAAAGGCGTTTGAAGTTTAGGGCAAGAGTAACGTGCTCTGGGCCCTACAGACGCCTTTAGACGTCTGCCTCTTGTGTTTCCCCAGTCCCTACGGACGCCTTTTGGCGTTTCATAGTTTTTCGCCCTTCTGATGCGATCTACGGCCTTATTTCTGAACTAATCTTATCCATTCGGTTACCATCGTGTGGGGGAGAAGTATACCTTTCATTTTCACCCTCTTCCGACAGATTTCGCGGCAGTAACACTATCGAGGAGGGCGAAACTGTCACCTCAGCCTATATCTTCTCCGTAACCTCAGGGCTCTTTTCCTCTTCGGTCTGACGATTGGAACTTCGTTTTAATTGTTTTTTTTTTTTTTACGGATAGCGTAACATGTAATAAACTCAAAAATAATTCAGTTGAGAAATGATGTTGAGTGAAAGTGGGCGAAAATAGGAGAGGAAGACGAAGAGAGCGAGCGGCCGGCAGACTGAAAAATCCTTCGGTAGGGAGTTCACAGCAAGTCGCTAAAGCGTCGGGAGGGGGGCCTCAGTGGTCGGGCGCGCTTTGGGGAGAAAGGGTTAACAGATAAGGTTAGGACCAGTTGGTCCTCTCTTACACCCTATCTGTGCCCTTATGCACTTGCAGTCAAGTAACTGAATATAAATAAAATAAAATAATCTTCTGAAGGTTGAAACAAAATAAAAATTATCTTATAAAAAAGAAATAAATTAAATATATTGAGCTTCTGTACACAAATATAAATATAGTCAGTAAACATTCAAAAACTTTTGCTTATAATTCTTCTTAAACGTTTTGACTGATTCTGACAGATCAAAAATTCGTGGGTGTGAGAAAATTTGAAAGTGTTACTGAAGAAACCTGAAGAAAGAAAGGAAAATCTGCGCGATGTTTAATTACAATTTATTGTATGCAGAGAGGATTTATCAACACACAAAAATGCTCGCTTTGCTCGTACCTCTTCATGGCACTAATTTCTTGCCCTTATAAATTGGGCAATAATTTAGGTTTTACCTTGAATTTAATTAGGGACGATTTTTCTTGTTATGAAGACCACCTTGATTCCTAGCTGATTACTGAATCAAAAGTAAATTTACGACATTAGAACCCTTATACTTTCCTTGTATATCATTGTTACTAATCAGATTTCTATTACGCAAATTTCAGGCGTTCGAAATAGGTATTCTTACTAATAAAGGTCATCATACGGTTCCAACCCCAGGAGACATCGTCACTGCTCAGGTGATTCTTATTTACTTTTTTTTCTCAAGCTTTAGAAAAACTGAGGGCCTCAATTTCAATGAACAATAAATTATATTATTATCATTTTTAGAAATTAAATGGCTTGAAGGCGTACAAATTTTATAAAGCGGTGTGGTGCCCAAAAAAGCGGAAGTAGCCACTCAACAAAGAAAATGAGGAACGAGTTGCCTGGTGTTTTTTTTTTCTCTCTCGAACAACGTTCAATAAATTTAATGCGAAAACCTTATTTACTCAAGGGCCACATTGTAAATTTTTGGGGGATAGGCGGGCCAGCAATATTTCAAGGCTGAAAGTCGAGCCCCCTCCCCCACCGCCGTACACCCAGAATTTATTTTTTATAATTGAGAGCTCGGTGGTTGTTTTTGAGAGTTTCTGACGTTCTTGCCACATAAGTGGCAAATTAGAGACGAGTTCTGTATTTATTTAAAGGTGAACGCTTAAAAAAGTATATTATCAGATAAAAATAATTTGTTTTTCAGTACGCTAACTTTCTGCGGGCCGTAAAAAATCTGTTTGCGGGCCGTAGGTTGGAGACCCTTGCTCTAGAGTTTTAATTTCTACTTTTACAGGTCACTGTGATTACTCAGAGGTACATCAGGTGCAACATACAGTGCGTTCGAGATACGCCTCTAGAGAAAACTTTACGCGGAGTGATAAAAAAAGATGACATACGTGCGACAAACAAGGATTCCATTGAAATTCACAAATGCTTCAAACCTGGTGACGTCATTCTCGCCCGTATCGTATCCTTTCATCATAAAATAATGATCTATCAAGAAAACGAGACGACAACGTTGTTGTAAACATTAGGGGTATTCATGGTCGGTGTCGAGATGTCATGAATATCCTCCCAGTGTAGCCCGTGTTGAGATCGAGAAATCGACTGCTCTATTAAGGGCTCCATGGCAACCATATCTTATCAGCTGAGAAACGTGCCTACCCGGAAATAAGTCAAGCTTTGTTAATTCGGCCGAATACAGACCGAATGAATTGTTTCACTATTCGGTGACAATTCCATTCGTTTTAGGTAAAAACCGTATAAGTCTGAAACGAGCCTAACTAACGCACAGTCGGCGATGGTTTGGCACAAAAGCAAACAAGTGACACAGAAAAATTTATAGGTATGTAACAGCAACTACCCAACAAGGGACTTACTTTGAACAAATCCCCTCCGATTGTTTGTATTTTCTGTACAAAGAAATCCACCTCTTTTTTGGACCACCGATAAATTGAAAAGATTCGCCGAAGAGCCGTCGTTTCGTGTTGTTGTTTACATTGATATTTGGCGCGAATGCCGAATCTCGATTTTTTGGATCGAATTCGATTTATCGATCGAGTTGTGAATGTCCGGTCAAGTTAGTTTCCATGGCAACCTTATCATTCTCGATGGTGACCATGAATATTCCTAATACTAGTTGATTAGACACCTTTACAGGGCCAGAGTTTGACTCGTACCAGGGAATCAATTTTTAAGCCCTTGCGTTGTCTCAACACTCAACAATTTTTACCAGTCCGTTGGAGTTTTTCAGGGCCTAGTCTGCAGATAGTTCTACAAAACAGCTTCGCCTCTTTATATAGAAGTGTGCTTTCTGTCTGAAGTCCTGTAGTATTCTGTGTTTATGCTATTTCTTTGCATCAACAGACCCCATTGGTTGGAACGAACTCACCCAATGTTCTGTTAGCAGGTTCTTATCGTTGGAATAAACTCCTTATAAATCCAATTATAGTTGCATCGAACAGCTCTGAAAATTCTGCAATAAAAATTGCAGTTTGAAAAAAAAATTCAATAAAAAATAGAAAATATAATTCAATCTTCTCCCGTTTTATTTATTCATTTTTTTATTTTCATCAACCAATTTTGCTTGAGCTATTGATTTTTTTACCTCCCTGCCATCTCTTGAAAAATTGATAACATGACCGTTCGTATTTGACTTCCGCCATTCGATATCATATCTCGTTTCCGGCGCCTTTTATCGTAAATGGAGTGTCATGCAGTTGGACGTTTTTCCATTTCTGCGCACACATGTTGAGATTGTGCGGTTCGCGAACCTTGTCTGACGGCAACTGATAGCTCTCGTAATTATTTCATAGGAAAAACAAAACCGGAGATGTTATCTTGAGCACGTTGGAGGTTGTGCCTCGAGATATGGCCGTTATTATATTGATGCAATACTCCATTAATTGAGAGTTTTTCTTCTAACGTGGAGTTTTATTTTTTGAAAACAGTGACTATTAATAACCATTAAACGTGTATGATTTTACAAAAAAAAACCTTACTTCTCATGTCAGGAGAAAAGAACTCCCTAATGAGTTCTAAGGCAAAAGACGCTCCTCTAAAAATAAATAAATGAAAATAGTTGCTCTAACATACATGTTAGGTTCGTCCTTCATTGCGTTTATTTATTCCTAACCAAAAAGTAGCTGCCCATCAAAGAACTTCAGTCTTATCAACTATCGACCGCTGAGGATGAATTGGGGGTCGTGATCGCCTTAAGTGAAGCAGGTTAGGTGATGTGATGGTTGATTATTAAAATCAATATTATCTGCTCATTGAAATTCATACACTGATTCTTCTAGGAGCGAACATGGTGCCCATTAGCTGGACGGAAATGCAGTGCCCGAAGACGTACGTGAAGGAATGGAGAAAAGTTGCCAAAATCATTCCTGAAGATTCGTAACTTGCAATGGAAAACGATTGATGAAAAAAAAGCAAATGTTTGTACAGTAGTTTATTCTTTGCTTCAATTATGGTGAAAGAAAACCATCCATTTGTCCCAAACATTCGTGAACGTTTCCACTTAACAACAGATTGGTAATTAATTATAAGGGCTAACTTCTTGCTGAAACTCGTAAATTCAAATATTTTCATTTTTCTTCATTACTTAATTTAAATTCGAATTTGTAGCTCCTCAAAAGATGAAGATCATCTTGCCAAATTTCTCCAAATCCAGGAAATTCTGCTCAAATGCTGCAATAACTTGAGAACTATTAAAGCTGTCGATCCATTTATAGTCTCATTCGATTTTTTTGGAAATATTCTCTTCTTCTAAATATTCTTTATTCTCAAAATACATAAACTGGCGAGTGCATTTTCTACACGATTCAGCGTCAAAAAATCTAAAGAAATTGTTATCGAACACACCTATCATTTGAAAGCATCGGAAAATATTAATCCCCCTCCTATTCGCTTAAAATTGAGATAGCGATATGGCTTTAAAAAAAATCGTGCCAACGTCAGGCAAATATTGATTTTTGGGGAAAATTCAAGCATGTAGTTCTTGTAGTTTTTTCAGAAAAGTACTGACGACGGACGGACAGAACTTTGGTTTATTATTCAATAATGTGGGAAATCCTCGGCGTTCTGTACATTGCCCCAGCTGTGATTAGACAATGTGCTGGTAATAGAAGAAAATATAAGATAACTGGATAAGATTGTTTTCAAAATTTTAGCTAGTTCGTCTCGTGTTGACAATTGTTGAATAGTTGAGTATCAGTTTAAAACGTTGCATTCAGAAGATAAATTACTGAAGAAGATTACTGTTTGATCAAAAAGTTGTAAGTTGAAAATGTGGTTGGAAAAATTCAGTTTACTTTCGTAAATAAAGTTCATGCGGCGTATTTGCTTTATCAAACCTCGACTGACCCTTGAAGTTTTTTTTATTATTGGATAATCGGATTTTTCATGCCGTAAAACTTTAAACGTGGAATTTTGAGTCTAGACATTTTTTTCCTGGATAATTACTCTATTACGTCGTCGACATAATTGATAATAAATTGTTGACGATGAGGTGCAAAGATGTTTTCGAACAAAACTCAACTTTTACAGTACCTACATAATTCCTTGTTTTTTTTTTTTTTTTTTTTTTTTTTTTTTAAACCATTCAACTATCTACTGATAGTTAGATCCTTCAGCTTAACAACTGATTTTTTTTCAATGAAATGAAATATTTCTCAACTTTTTAGCTCTGGAGATTGAGTGAATAATAATTTTTTTTTTCTTTGAGTGTCAAACTGAACCTATTCCTGACGCAAACGTATATTACTTAATACATTGAATTTTACTGCATGATTCTCTTCATTTTGTAATTTGAGCACAATTTTTTACTTCCGTGGTTACTTAGTAAATGGAGTATTGAAATCGTCTGAAGTCGAATTCAGAACGGACGTTTTCTTCTATTTCTCAAAGAAAAAATCCTGATGAAAAACCAGTTGGTACCCAAGTTCGAAATGCATTAATTTTTTTGTTTTTTTTTTTTTTTAATTTAATAACAGTCGCGGCGTTTGTACTAGTTTCTTGATTTTATAATTGGTTGTACCTGTTACCGACTAAAACGTGGAAGTTCTGTGCGATCTATGCACACCACTGGTTTACTTGAATGCTCATTACCAAAACTCAGTTTCCTACCTTTTACCTACATTTCAATCATTTTTCGTGTATGTGATGCTCTTATCAATTATGAGCCATTGCCTCGGTCGATCAACAATGAGGTGTCATCGTACTGGGGCATCAATAAAAGTATTGTAGTAAGCGTTCAGTGTGAACCATGATAAATCTATAGGTCACGACTCGAAATGGGAATTCAGCAAGGAGAAACAATTTGTTAGAAAGGTAGAAAATAAACTTTATTCAACTTATATTCTAGTAATACTTGAAATCTCGCGAAAAACATAACATGCAGCTACAAAGATGGCCTGATGACGTTTGGAGTTAGATTTTAACCAGGACTATCCATTTTGGAAATTAATATTCTTTCACCTCTTCACCGAATTGAATTCCTCCGACAATGCGAACATGTAATGTTTTTCATGGATCTGGCTAATGTTAAGGTTTTCAATCAACGACGTAATCTTGTGTATTTTTTTTCTGACAGCACTGCATAAGAATGAAATTTATTCAACAGATAGCTAAAAATTATCCCTCGTTGTTCAGAGTGATGAAATTTTCAGCTCGAATCTCATCCGATCTGTCGTACAAGCGATAGCACGATGCGTAACCGGATGGCCTGCGTCCTCCTTCCGGCAACTCTTTAATGCGCCTCGGTATTTTCAAATCCTTATACAGAACCACGGTCAACAGTTCCAAGCGACCGCCCTCTTCTAAGCGCCATTTCTTCAGCGAAGCTTGTGCTGCCGACCAGCTTTGACTTCTTTGGTCAATCACAGATGCCCATACTGATGATAACATGGGAGACAGGTTGTACCACTTGGACGGCCCGCAGATGCTTGCCGGTATAAGGTGTCCTGGCAAATCCCCGCTGCGACTTTCCATTATTTCCATCTGGATGGCAATATCATCGCTCATATGTGAACGATCGATCGGCTTGAACATTTTATTGTCCGTCTGGTCACAGCCAAGGTTCGCGTCTTGCGAGATGTCCGCCTTCACACCGAGCGGGATCCTTGCGCTTTTCGGACTCTTTATTTTCAAGTAGGCTGTGCTCGTAATTGAATGCCAACTTTCATCAGCCATCGATTGATCCGAGTTGAATTGGCGTTTGTATCTCTTGAACAATTTGTGCAACGATTGACATTGAATCCAAACCGGCGACTCGGCGTCTCTAATTTTCTGCCCAGTTTTGGATTTTTTCGCCGACAAGATCAAATTTTGAATAATCGTGCTCATCGAGCTGTTGTGCATCCCTTCTTCTACCGGATCGTTGACGGTGTAGAATCTTACTTCTGCAGAAATTGCGGCCAGTATCATGTTGCCAAAAAATAGCAACAAGATTCCCATATTCAGATGCGTGTAACCCATTTTGTGTCTTTGATGGAAGAAAATTCTTTTCTAAGTTCCTCAAGGTTGAATCTATGCCGGAATGATACTACTTTGATTGGATCGAGGGTGTCCAGACCCTTCGTCAGGTCCTGCAAAAAAAAGAGATTCGATATTTTAAAACGATATGGCGAAAATGTCTTTCTCTCATTTTTCAATAATATTATTTTTTTATTGCAAAATTTATATTCACGAATGTGGGCGGAACATTAATGTTTCAGATTAGTGCGTGTTATGCTAAAATATGGCTTGATCAAAAATACAGGCTCTGTATCACCCGATTTTCACGTCGATTTAAGTTGTTCCATATTTTGCTCCGCATATTGCCACGTTGTAATTCACCTTCCTGATACTAATTGAGAAATATGCCTATCCTTGAAGATATTATGTTCACTTCGGAGGAAAAGGATAGGGAGAATAAACTCGGCTTATCTTAGTGACGCAAAATCGATGAAAAACTGAATGGCGTACAAGTCCACAACTCGGACATTTTTATGTGCTTCGCCAGTGTAAGCAGAAATCATCAGGAATTTTTTCTTACGCTTTTCGAGTTTGTGTTCCATTGCAAAGACATAAAAATGTCAAAACATTTTCCCGAAAATGCGGATTTGTGCCTGAAAGTAAGATCTTTCAGTCACTGAAAGATATACGGTGAGGACACATCCTAAATAGTTCTTGCTGAAAGGAAGCTTGACTCTTATTGGCTAACAGAGGTGAATGTGCTAGAAAAATAAACTTTCACAGAAAGGGAAATTACAGGGAAATTTCTAAACCCCTCAAAGATATTCGAGTAGAAAATCGATAGCTGACAACTGTGTTATAAAAATTTGGCTGGTTTTCAGGTGGAGAGAGAGAAGAGCGTTATAAACATAATGGGGCAATTAGTGTTGTGAAGAGTGCAGAAGTTGGGCAACCTATGAAATCATTCTACATGCATTGGAAGCTAGATAGTAGCTCAATTCAGGAAAACACCTTCATAACACTTGTTGCCGACAAGAATGGTACAACACGTGTGTTTAAGCGGGAATAACTCATTCCCAGCGTTATCAACAAAGAAAAACTGAGGCCACCACGAGATTCGGCTTGAAATTCTGAATAAAAATCATCTAAAACCTCCAAACCCATTTTTTCATATCGCATGTCCTGTAGCCATCGAAATATCTCCCAAGGATTACCTCATTCGGACATTTCCCAGCCCAATCACCTTTGATGACTTCAAATTTCGCATGTACACCCAAAATGCTACTCTTTAGACAAAAATGAAGGAACCCAACCAACTATTTGCAAGATCAAAACTAAAATCACGGAAGTGCACCGGTCTTCTTCCTAAATGCCAATTTCGACCTGGAACGGTGTTGAAAATATAGCAAACTTGCCATTCAGCGGTTTCAGAACGCTTACCTTAGTAATGTGATGAACATCTTGGGTAATTGAAGATGGCGACTCCAAGTCTAACGGCGAAGACTGTCCTAGAGAATCGTTCCTCAATAATATTTCCATTTGGGAACGTTGCCCATTTATTTGATTTCTGATACTAGCATAGGATTGGATAGTGGGGATCTTATAGATTAGACGGGGTTTCACCAAACGTGACCGTTACTAGCTATTTATACGTTGCAGCGATCAAAGAACTCCTCGTTTGAGATGGAGGTCGGTGGGTTTTTATTGATTCGAAGATAACTGTTCTCTAGACACTGATAAAAACCGGATATTTCCCTACTGATTATCATACGCTGTCGGTTCTCATTCGAAGTTCGTTGAGATTTCAAAATAATGAGGTTTTCCTACCCGCAAAATGACCTCATTGGCTCCGGAAGAGTTACATTAGTTGCCATGGTAACGGTTTGGCTTACAATACTCCATAATTCCGTTCACAAGCTTTTTTGGTTTATTATTTATAATAAACCGTTGTAATCGCCCAAGAAAAAAAAATTCTAACCCCCTCAAAATTTGATGTTTTACGTTTCGAAGCATGTAGAATCCGAATATCCAATAAAAAAAATTCTGTCTGTACGCCGTAAGCCGTCAACACTTTTCCAACCAAACCATAATAGCTAAATTCTTGAAATGTTCACCAAAAATCAATCTCGGTCCTACGACGGCCCAATTCTTGAACCAACTTGCTAGCTCAATTTTAAGGGTATTTTTGAGGGGGAAAAATTCATATTTTCCAGGGTTTTTCAGAAAAATGTGTATTTGGTATCAAATCATATACCTAGATTTTTGGACGCTGAATCGAATGAGACCATCGCGGGGTCGATAGCTTTATTGGTTCTCGAGTTATCGCAGCTTTTGTGTCAAATTTGGGAGATTTTCAGAAATTTGGCATGAGGGTATAACTCGAGAGTTCTTGGAGCAATAAAAATCGTTCTATACTCATTGGAATGGTCGTCAAACACTCTCCAGCTGTACCGTTAGGCGAAAAATTCATATTTTAATTTGGAAATTAAGAAAAATGAAAATGAATAAAAATTGCAATAGTTGCTACGGAGTTTTCCCCTATAGTTACCATCTGTTTTTCGGTGGGAACGTTCACAAATGTTCGGAATAATCACTATCCCAAATGGATAATCTTCTTAAATCATTATTGAAGCGAAGGAATAATAAACCACTGTACAATCATTTGCAGGGGTTTTTTTGTAATGTATTTTACAATTACGCGCAAATGGGCCTTTGACTATTTCTTAACGTAGTGTTCCATGAAAGAAACATGTAAAGAACAAGAGCTAATACGACAAACCTAGCGTATCGAATTTTAAATGTTATCTTCCTCATGAGCGGGTTGGAGCACAAGGCCATGATCCTTCGTACCTTTTTTTATAGTAGAATAGTATTCAGACGACGGGCCGAGACCGCCCCGAACACCCTGGGCCATTTTAATACGCCGAAAATAATTACTTCGAAACGGAAATTCCTCCTCCGAACCTTCACAACAATATTATATCACAAGGAGGAAATATTTTTTCAATCCAAGGAGGAGAAACTGGAAGCGTCCTTCGTTATTCGGAATCTTACGCCATGAAAAAAGTGCCTGCTTTAGCTACTTGGAAATATCGGCCTCGACTAAAATATAAATAGAGGCGAATTAAATTGCCTGGTAAGGAAATTGCTCTTTCCAAACTTAACGAGTCAACTTTCGAAATTTTTCCGGAGAACCGAAAAACGCACCACGTCTTTTTATGGTTTTTTCAAACAAAACAACAAAGTGTTTTTAGTATTATAATTAATGTATCCCCTCTCGCTAGCACTAAATCTTGAAAGATTTAGTTCAAGATGTTGAGTAAAGTCTTTGGAGCATTTTCAGTTTTGTCATGTCCGGCTGTTCGAAATTGTCCACTTTTGAACGGTGTTGTCAAATGCCTTTCTGGAAATCCCCCAAAACCGAGTGGAAAAATCGTCTGGTATCCCCTAAAAAGTCCCGGAACCCTGCCAAGTGACAAAACTATCCAGTGGAACGTAAATTAGACCCTGAATTAATTAAATTAAGCTGTAAAAAAACCCAGCCTGGGATAAATATAATGTGGGGCTGTGTGGAAATTTGAAATCATGAGCTTTGATCACCGATATTTTTCCAACTATCAGAGTCGGTTAAACAAGCAACAACTCTGCTTTGAGGTTTATCCAACAACTCGGCTTTTTTAGTTTTTAGAGTGCCCACTTAATTTGTCCCAGATATCTTTCTTAGTAGCTGTATTTTGGACGTAGACCAGTTGATTTCTAACAAAGTAATACTGAAATACCTACAAAAAGGAAAAAATTCTTCAAAAAACCCTAAAAAAAGCTTGTCCAAAAAATAAAATCCCTAGATATTATCTTCCCCCAGAATTTTGCCCAATCAGACAAAAATCCCCAAGATCTAGGAGGAATTCCTGATTGGCAGCACTACTTCTCAACTCTTGTGTCATTGCCAAGATCATCCATGTTGGGCAAGAAAAACAGACTGAAGAACAACTAATTGAAACACGGCCAATGAAAAACTAAACCGGTGAAAATTCGGATTTATAATTCAGAAAATTATAGTACAATAATTAAAATAATACAAGGCATGCAATATATTTTACAAATAAATTATCGTATGACATTAGATTATACAACTTGGGAACTAATATTTACAATAAAATTTTTGAATGAGCGCAAGCTTTTTTTTGCCGAAGACCAGGAAAAAATTGTGAAAATTGATTAACACCTTCAGAACACCGTTTCATTTGGGAACTCGCCAAATTACATAGAGAGAAGAAGATCCTACACAATATCAATAGATCTGGGCTCATAATTATTTTTAATTATTCAACGATTATTTCGTCCAACATTCTTTTTGATTAAATTCCTTTGGATCACTGAGAGGGATGATTATTATGGTCACTGTTCTAGGCTATGAGCTAGTGCTGAAAACTCACAATTAAATGTTCACAATCCGAACTAGAAGGTAATATTGCATAATATTCCATGGCTACATAACAAGGTCAATATCAAGTGCGAGGATGAACCACGGTGTATCTTATTTCAAGTTGTAATTTCGATAATCTAAGCATAGTATTTATCTACTTTAAAAAACCACGAGTTTCTGAAATTGATTATTCACTCTCGAGTTTATTTTGATCTCTGGAGATGTTCGCCGCTTTTACTCTCCTAAGAATACCCAAGTTCCCATAGGCAGTTAGCGTATACCCAGCGTTGTCAATCGCATTTCTGGAAATCCCCCTAAACCGAGTTGAAAAATTCCCTGAATCAAAAGAAAAATCCCCAAACCCTTCAAAGCTACAAAAAAATATGCAATAAAAAAGAAGCTGTGAAGAAGAAAGATATAGCTATTATCATATTATTAGAGTAAACTGAAAATAATAACAAAAACCAAATTTAAAGTAAAATAACAGGAAATGTGAGTTTCATGGAAGAAATACGGTCGGCAACAATAACAATGAAATTCAAGCGTCATTCACCTGACATGAGCGTTCAAATATATTAGTTTTTATTGCCTGTAAAAATCAATCTAGAAGAAACGTTGACCGCAACGTTGATCTGGAAGTACTGTGTGTTATACAAAATTCAACAGCAGGTAAAACTTCATCGATTTTTCACTGAGATAATAACGACGTTAATACTCGTCGTTAACGACGATAATAAGTCACTTTTTGACCAGAAAGCGTTTCTGAATAATTTATTGTGATTTTTTACCTCCCCTCCAAATTCGACTTATAGGCACTGCTCTTTCGACATCCCAATATTTTCATTTAATAAGTAAACCTGAACGTAAAATTGTTTTCATCCAAATGTACCTTGGGAATTTTAGTTTGCAGTCGGTTATTTGCCATTTAGTCGGAAGCGAGAAGAAATTGACACGATTAAAATAATACAAATAGAAGTTTACAAAGATAGTGCATGCAAAATTTTGACTTCCGCCGGGGGAATTTCATTGCCGTACGAACTTGGCAAGTTGACCTATCTGATACCGAAACGTAGTCCGATTGATAATTCGAATTCATGTCCAACAATCTTGATGATTCTACAATATAAACAAATAGGAAGAGCACTTGATCTAACTACCTCGTTCTAGCGTTCTTTTTACATCTATCGGAGCCTAGGATCTAAAAATCGAATGCAAATAACTGCAAGCATCGGTTTACTTTCTTTTCTTGTGTTTCTTCTTTTTGTCAACAAGGTCGGGCTTTTTGCTAATGCAGCCCTGGCAAAACCAGTCGCTTTCGGGCGCTTCGAGAATCCCAACGCAAACATAGTGGTACCACATGTCGCAGGCGTCACACGCGATCATCGGGCTTCCGTCGTCAGGGCGTCCACACGCAGGGCAAATCCACAGTTGATTCGAATCGTCTGCTTCCGTTTTAAACGCCACAGGAGGCGCCGGCCTAGGCGGAGGAGAAGCGATTGTCAATGAAACTCCACTCTTTGCCAACTCCAAGACTTTGGCGTGATGGCTGGCCTCAGCAGTGATGGTCGCTGATTTGGCTGCTTTCAAGGAACCTGAAAAAAAGAAGTGAACGGTTAAACGGCAATAGTATTTCCATGTTTACTTTCTTTTCCTTGTCGTCGCATTTCTTGATGTGGGTTGTGAGGGGGAGTAATACCAGGCGACCCATTCTTCGATTCTTTATTGGCTGGCCGAGCACTTTTGCCCATACGGGCATCTTCAGGGCGAAATGGAGCCATAGGGTCCACGGCCGATTTGATTAGGCTAGAAGATACGGACGGGATCCCGTTCCAGATGGTAAACTCACTATAACTCTCTATTAGATGATTTAAATGAGAGCGCCGCTCCATCACTCTCACCTTCATCCGTAACTGTTAAAATGTTTGCTACGAAAGGTAAAGGATGCTTGATTTATAGTTTAGATTATTGAACTTCATGAATGAAGATGGAACGCTCTAGACTGGCCTAGTTATCCGCGGAAACCTAACGAGTTGTGAATGCTACACTAACCTTTGTGGTGTTTTGTTGTAGGTGTTGCCACTGGTTCGAGCGCATGTTTCTTCGGCGCTTCAACGACGTCTTCTTCCTTTTTAATAACGGGTTTGATAGTTATTTTTGGATTCGGTGACTGTTCTTGCTGAGGTTCTGGGCCAAGTTTAAAGGTGATCTTCGGCACTGAAGGACTATCGCCTCTTTTCTCTTCCTCTTTCTGAGCTTCCTTTTTCTTAACTTTTTTTTCCCGCTTCAACTTGAGTTTCTCCTGAAGTTTTTGCTTCTTATGCAGTTTCAATTTTTTCCTTTCGCTTTTATCTTTAGCTTTGAGCTTGTCTTTCTTATCTTTTTTCTTTTTTATTTTATCCTTGTTTTTCTTATCCTTCTTGTCTTTCTTTTTACTCGCAGGTGTCGGCGGAGTTTCTACTTTTATAGGAGACACCTGGCTGGGAGGGGTTGAGGACAGTACCAGCGGAGAGACTGGTACGTTTAAATTTTGCGGAGGAGGAGTAGGAGGAGGTTGAGCTGCTAGCATGTGAATCATCGGTAGAGGGGGAATTTTCGGAGGAAATGGCATCACATTCATTTGCGGTATCAGGGGATTTGACGCTAGATTGGGTGGAATCAGAGCTGGACCTGTTGGATAGCTTAGAAAAGGAAACGGAAGGTTGTCGTCAGGACTGTCGACCGTCACTTCAGGAGTTTTGGGTTTTGCTGACAAATTTTCATCAGAGGTTCTGCTGGAAACCGGGCTGCTGTTGAAGCGTTCGCGTTCTTTTTTATCCTTATGTTTGTCGCGTTTTTTCTTTTTTGAATCTGAGGCAACTTTTGGAATATCAGGTGTTTTAGGGGTCTTCGGTGTTTCTGCCATGAATTCTTCACCGAAAGACATCGATCCATAAGCAGAGGGCGAATGAATGTTTTCAATATCGACTGGTGGTTCTAGATTCTTGTCTTCCTTTATAGGTTCAACAACTGTTGAAAAGGCCGATGCTTTTTTAAGCGGCTCGATGATTACAATATCCTTTCCCTGTTTTATATGTTCATGAGAAGCACTTTTAGGCTCTTCATAATCATCTTTAACTTTTGAAATTTTCTTAAAAATGTTCAGTTTCTGTTTGTCAGGTTCGGTCGTCAGTTTAAAGCTGGGAAAAGCATCGTTTGCTGTATCGTCGACAATTATTCGCTCTTTGGCCTGTGATTTGTCAATTTTTGAAACCTTTGTCCTCCCCTGTCCAGTAGGATTCATCGCCGCTCCTGGAGAATGTGGTCTTTTTTTGTTTTTCTTTTCTGATTTCGGAGTTGAAGTTGATGAATCGGGCATGAGAGCGATAGCTTTAGTTGCACCGGGTTTCAACACTTTCAATTTGGACGTCTCTTTGACAGTGACTAATTTTTTGACTTGACTGTCATCTGGGAACAGCTCAGACTTGATCGACACGGGGGTTAGTGCCACCTGTCCAACGGGGTCTTCCTTGATCTTAGGCTCTTTTTCAGCTTTTTTCAAATCGTGAACTTTCTTTTTTCGTTTCTTTTCCTGTTTTACCTCTGGCTGTTCCACTTTGATTTCTGGATTCATAGGAGCCAACGGTGGCTCCTCTGGCGACTCTTCTGGTTCAGGTTCGTTCATCGGGATCGTCCTAACTTCCGGGAGTTTTCCCTCTCGAGCGTGGGATAGGAATCCAGATGTAGTCATCATGACACTGCTGATTTCCCGCAGAGGACGCGATTCTTCTTCAGCAAGAGCTCTTGCTCTGCGCAAAACTGCTGATTCTGCAGATAGCTCACTGCGCCGCTTCAAGCCACTACTAGGTGAAGGCGTTGATGGTGTATCATTACTTGTAGCAGCCGCAATCTCAGGAGGAGGTGGTGAATTTTCGGTCGAAAGCTTTGAAATTCCAGTTGATTCTTGTTCTTCAAGTTGCGGATACATGGGCGGCAAGTGTTCGTGCACATGTACGGGCCTTGTGACTACTTCTCTGCTCCCCGGCTTCAGAAAATTCCAATTTGATTCTTTCACTATGGGATACTGTGGCACTTCTGGGCAATTATTGTTTTCAAAATACGTAACATATTCTTCCAAATCGGGAATCGAAATTTTGAAATCCTCAAAAGCTAAACCGAGATGATCCAAATTGGGTTCGGTTTGGTTATAAAGCTGTGCGTAGTTGTTTGCTCTTTTGCAAATGCCGAGGATGTAATCGGAGAGCAAATCAGTCATGATTTCCAAAGGTGACGTTTGTATCGCAGACCAACCAACATTGAGGCAGGTTTGAGCTACAGCGACCTGCATCATTTTCCTCGTGTACTCGTCCATTTCGGAAACAGGAAACCTGAAAAAGAAGACAGCGAATGTGAATATAGCAATGAAGATCGTCCAGGCATTTTAGAAGACAACTAGAAGAAATGAGTAATTTGAAAAAAGAAAGAAAAACAAACGCTACAAATAATGATTGTACAGTTGTTTATTATTCTTTGGCTGCAATAGTGATTTAAAAAGACTAGATAGTAACTATTCTGAACATTTGCAAACATTTGCAAACCACCTAGAAAATGTTCGGTAATTATATGGAAAAATTTCTTGGCAACTATGGTAATTTTGTTACTATTTCTTTTTCTCATTCCAACAAGTATAGAATTGAGCCATCGTCGGATTAAAATTGATTTTTGGAGAAAATGTCAATAATTCAGCTTTTATAGTTTTTCCAAAAAAGTGTTGACGGCGTACAATTCATTTTTATTTTTTCTCTCTATTGCATGCCTTGTAACGTAAAGAATCAAATTTTGAAGGGTTTAGGAACTTTTTTCTTGGGCGATAACAATGGTATAATATTGAATAATAAATCAACACTTAAAGCGGTATTCCTAATTTATTAATGAGATTTAGCGATGATGGATGATCAAACCTTTTACAAGTTGTCAACAATCAGCGATATTTCCAGCCCGAGAATGGAAATATTTTCTGAAAGCTCGGCGATGGAGCAAAGTCGTCTCATTTGCCGTCTAACTGTTGCCTAAAAATACAAAGATGTTAAGCTTTAACACTCGATATAATAACTCCATGAAGTTAAACGCAATACACAATAATAAAATTAATATAGTAAAACACAAAAATTATGACTCGTCGTCTAGGCATTATTCCTACATTGGTCAGTATTGATGGAACATAGGGATAAACTAGAGATACCGAGAGAGATTTCAGGACCATTCAATTCGGCTCAATGACAATAATTACCTGCAGATTTTTCACGGCACATCAATACTGGTTTCTCAATAATTATGCGAATGTATCACATTTTCCAGCGAAGATGAAGTTAACATTATGTTAACAAAACAAAACAAGGAGTGACTGTAAAGTATAAACAAATAATCTATTGCAACCGCCTCTTCTTCTTCTCCATTTTACTCTTTAGATGTCTCCACGTTGGCAACACTGCTCAAACCGTCTTCCACCGCTAGTTCCAAATTTATTAACATCTTCCAGTCAACGGGGTCACAAATTTACATTTCCATAACGTTTAACTACGCGCGTGAGAAATCAACAGCTAATTCTCTTCTTTTCGTTCGATTTCTCAAGTTCAGAGAAATTTACGCATTTATCGATCCTAAAATATCGATGAACATACCACCATAATTAATTGCAAACATTAACAAATGTAAATGAAACATACCTTTTATAAGTTCGTTGAGCTATTTGATAGTTGATACTATCGTCTTCTAACACAGGAACTTGATACTCGGTTGTTTGATACCTACAGACACAAAACTTCCAACCGGCGTCGCCTGAACATTTAAACAACAACAACAACGAAAATAATATCATTTTGTTACATCGATGTATTAATAATCGATGTTCAATTTCGAAAGATCGATGTCAATGTTAACGTCGAAAGAAAAACATCGATGTTTTAAAAATCTCGTGGAATATGGAAAGAATGTGTTCCTGGACGCTTGAGCTTAGCTGAAAGGATCGCTCCTCAGAAACTGAACATTATGAGACAAGGAACAAATAAACAAGAAATCAAGTGGGGAAATATCATAATACGTGTGAATGAGAACTTGACTCACAAAAGCCCCACTTACTTACTTTCAAGGACGTCAAAATATTGCGTGTGAAAGAAGTCAACTAATTTACTTCCCCTCGACTTCATAAGGCGTTCTATAACACCACCCTATGTAGCTCCAAGCTGTGGCTTGATAGTCATTATTCGGCTCTTCAGTTTTAAGTTAAAACAAACGAGAGGTAATCATTCACCTTACGTCGATTTTCCTTTGTTTATAAAATGATTATTCATAGGCGAAATTACTTTCAAAATGTAATTCCGACCATTCGCCAGTTCGAAACATCGAATATTAAAAATCGATGTTCAAAATATCGATGTTTAACGGGGGGGAGACATCGATGTTTTTGGGCTGGACAGTGGACATCGATGTTTGATAAACATTGAAATCGCATCCCTAGCTCAGGATTGTTGCATTTTTACATCTTTGATTTAAAACGGTGTTCCTACGTTTTTATTTTGCTCTTGTTTTCGTTATGGAATTTCCTCAAGCTGGCGATAATTGCTCTGCTCCCGAATGCAAGTCTCTGGACTTTCTACCAGTCAACTGTTCCCATTGCGGTTTAGTGTTTTGTGGGACACATTTCAGCCCTATAGCTCATCAATGTAGTAAAGTGACAGATAACGTTCTTGCTGAGCCTAAGGTGAGGACAGTTCAGATCATATTATTATTACTTTGCATTGGTTTTAGAAATAACCATGAAAGATTTCTCGTTTTTTTCCGAGGATTTAATTACTTCCAATGCTATTTATAGTAAAAGTGAACTTTAGTTCACCGTGCTAGTTTCTCTTTTTTTATACCTGTATAATTTAATTCCCATGTATATAAATTCGAATTTGCTCAAAGAGACGAAAGCACTTCAACTTCGAAATTGAGATTCGTCGTAACTTCCAGCTGCAAATAATAACGTACTTTCTATTGACACTTTCGAGTAGAAATTTGAATTGTTCCAGCCGTGCTTATCTTCAAACATCGCTGAAAATCGCTCGAGTTGAGATAAACCTATTTACTTGTCGCGAATTCTTTCAGGTAGCGGAAGGTTTTCCGTGCCAAAGTAAAGGTTGTACGAATAGTTCGCCTATAGAACACAACTGCGAACGTTGCCATCAGCATTTTTGTGTATCGCATCGCCATCATGGTTGCACCGATACACCGCGCGTATCTAAAAGCGCTCATGCAGCAGCGTTGAGGAAGGAATTTAGAAAAATTAAAGAAGAAACGGACAAGCAGGTTGGTTTTTTTTCTAGTGAAAATTCTAACATTTTCATTAAATAATGTAATTACGATAAGTGTAATTCTGAGGTGAAATAGGGAATTTTCATATTTTTCCACCTGTGCAGGTTCAGGAGAGGTTGAAAAAAGCAAAGAATCGCGCGTTGGCGAACAAAATCAAAGTGATGAAAATAAAAGGCTCAGCGGTCGGGGATAACCATATTCCTGTTACTGATCGACTCTTCTTCGCTGTGGCCCCTCCTTTGTCAGGGAAAGAATCTGTCAGCGCCCGTAACTTATTCTTCAACAAGTGTTGGGCTCTAGGTTAGTAATTTCATTGCTATTCGAAGAGCACATTATAGCACGGTAAATATCTGGTTTCATATTGAACAGGGCCGTCACCATTATGGGACGGGCGGTGCCTCTACTCCTTTTTTGGTACCTGAAGATAGAAAGAAAAATGGTAGTAAAAAAAAAAAAACTAGTGGTGTGCATAGAAAAGTTTAAATAAATAAAACATGTTAGCATTTTTCAGTTACCTACTCTTGGAGGTCATAATTTCGTCATTCCGTGTTGAATTTCCAGCTAGAAGGAGCCTAAAGGTTCGATTTTTCACAGTGCGGGAACAGCTATGCTTTTATTATCCCATCATCTTATCAACTTGATTTTGGGACTAATAATCAATGGATAACATCGTGAATATTGAATAATCTTTAATTCGTTGATAATATTGTGGTTCAATCTTTAGATAGCTGTTAGAAAATTAATGTACTCCAACCATTCTCATGGCTTTCTTCTTTTTTTTAAGTTGGGGAATTCGAATTGGTGAAAAAATTTCAATCCCCCCATTTTTTATTTTTGCAACGGCCATGATGTCAATTAATATTTTGCTCAATTGGTAAGCCAAATGAACCGGCCGAATATACTCATTGAATAATTTTCTCATTCAACTGCGCAGGTAAAGTTGTAGACAGCGCTGCTAAACGTTTGAAAGCTGATAACAAGAATGACCGCCCCAACGAACCGCAGTTGACATTGTTCACAGCTGAAGGCCACATCCTGTCTTCTGCTCTTGATGTAACTCTGGAATCCCTTTTAGAAAGTGGACACCTTGTGAACGGAGATAATTTAATACTGGAATACGTTGCTCCGTCCTTGGATTCATCGAATACGAATGAATGTGTCAATGATGAACTTGTATTAGACCCCGAGTTGCTATTAAATTACAAATTTATCATCTAGTTAGAGATTTTGGAGTCATTATTCATTTTAACTAGAGCACCTCTGTGATACAATATTATGCTACAATTTATTGGTTTTAACTCTCATTTCAAAAGCCTTTATCCCCTTATTTGTAGTTTCTCTCTCGATGCTTTAAATAGTGTCCACTTAGTGTCAGGCTCTTTGAGGCAAACTTGCTTTTGAGAGACAAGAAGATTTAGGCAGAGGAAACAAATTGAACCAAAACGTTGGTGCTTGATGGTGAATTTATCTCAATAAATTCTGACTGTTTCTGTTCGTAAAAAATCAGTGCAATTCGTGACAATACTTTGTCTTCTATACTGGTGAAATGGGGTTCTTCAATCTCAGCGCGAGTTATTTATTAAAAATCTAGCCAAAGGTGAGATACAACGTAGGGAGGTGATATCGAACTCATCATGAAGTTGAGGGGAAGGTAAATTTGTTGTCTTGTTCTCCTCGCTAGAACTTGACGTCCGCGGACCAACGAGCCGACGGATTAACTTCCCATTTCTACTCAATAATGAGACACTTTCAATAACAAACTCAAGCGTTTCGTTTTCTCAGATTTTTTACAATTATTATTTCTCTAGTGCAGTCCCCTTAAAAAGGAACGACCCTTTTAGCTAAGCCCAAGCTTTTTCTCAAATTATCATTACACGATTTGTAATATTCCCCTAGGAAGGAAGTGGAGTGAATGAAAGGCTATTATCAGTCGTATCACAAAGTTTTATTGGAAACAAGTAACTCCATCTACCTGTTCTTAAAATTTAAAAAGTTTTCTTTATTCAATTAATGGATTACACATAAACTGACTTTTAAGTGGATTGAAAATTATATAAATTCCAAGTAATTCTGTTTTTGATGCAGAAACAAACGGAGAATGTAGATGGTAAAAAAAATCAAATAAAAAAAAATCAATAATCTAAAAATTAAAAGCGGATTGAAATGAATTTCCCATTTTTAATGGTATCTCTAAATGAGTTCACTTGAAAGAACTTTTTTGAAAATAAAACTGAAACAGAAATTGAGCAATGTAGAAAACTGAATATTTAACATCTAAAATAAAATAAACAATACTTTAAACTTCGCACGATGGGCTGGATTAACGGGAAATTACTCCGGAACCTCCGATATTATCGAATATCGATAATTTACGCCGATATAATATTGTTATCGATATCCCATCCCTCCACCAGAGCGCGCTAATAAGTATTTCAATTTAGATTTGCTCACAGGTTGGCGCATACCATTACGAATGTGAGAGAAAAATAGCTAGCAGAACGAACCTAAAATATTCACAAAGCAATTTTTCAAAACGAGCATAGTCTTTATAGATTGTGGAATGAAAATGCGGTTCACACACACGTGTAAAAATAAGTAGCGATGCCTAATTTTCATCAATGTTCACTAACAGAGGATAATAATCAGAAGGAATGTTATCTAATAAAAGTGATACATATATATAATATTTTTCTGATAGGGAAAATGAGCTCCTCGCGATATAATCGGTGCAAGGAAAAAATATATATCGTACAAATAATATTGCAAGGCGATCATATTATATAACCGAGGAAACGGTTATTCTAACTTAAGGCACATTTATACTGTGCAAGTTTCTCGCAGGAAAGTGAAGGTCATAATGATGTTGAGAGGGGAGCTACTAACATGGTCTAATAGGAGCTAAATGAGCGTCTAGATATTAGAGATTTTCCTTTGATTTTTTCTCAAAACTATCTATTCTTGTTTGTTCTTTGCGTGTACCCAGAATGAGACTCGATTTTTTTTATTACTATTCCAGGGCTAGTGGAAACAAATAGCGGCAAAGTCACACTGTTAGTCCCTATTTCCATTGCTCTATTTAAAAATATTTCCTTGTCTTGATAAATCTGGTCGTTATCGATCGGAAGTTTATCCAGTTTTCATGGAAAAAATTTAATTTTCTTCAGAGTCTTCGTTTCAAACATTCAGGCAAAAACGCCCGGCAGAAAACGTTTCTCGAGAAATGCTCATATTGCGGTTTTTAAATATTTGTCGACCTTTATCGGCTGCTTCTTATATGAAGTTCGACGAGTTTCTAGGTTTTTTTTTTTTATTTCCATCGGATGAGTATATTATTGTTGGTTTTTTTCTTCAATCATAATTATTCACTGGGAAAGGACGATTTTATAATAGCAACGCGATTTAATGAAAACCAGTACAAATATTGCGATGGTAAATTGAAAACGAACTGGTCGGAAATCTTATAATCGGTTCCAACGTTACGGACGTCGCGTACGATTCCATTCCGATCACCAATCAGACTCGTTAGTGGAGGGGGAGTGATGTAGTGACTACTAGAACTACTGGTGTTACTCAAGTTACGCCAGAACCGAAGTCTCGGTTGTCAAATATTGCTTAAATGTCAACTTTCTGGTTTCGGGATAGTTTTTTAAGTATTTGATCTCAATATTCCTCACCTCAAATTCTTCTATTCATCTTTTTTGCAAAATTCTTCAAAAATCGATCTTTCTGGGTAAACGCAAATTTGGTTTGCACAATGTGTTGCTCGCTCTGGTAACAGTTTTTCATGATTACATTAGAAAAAAAAAAAACGCAAAGAACAAAAACTCTATTAACAATGAAAAGATTGTACCTAAGCGCGCTTATGATTAAAATTGACGTAGATGTAAACTCTGATAATACCTGCCAGAGAAATATTTTACAATATTAAGAAAGCACGCCATTTATAAGCGAAAAACTACATTCTTAGTGATGCCATGTATAATATTGGTCGGAGAAAATACGGATTTTAAATAATTGTGAGAAGTGCGTCCGTTAATCTAATTATGATTGCTCCATATATCACGATAAACTTTTGGCCACAGCAACGATAACGGTAATCTTCACCTGGTAACGAAAGTAGAAATTTTCAAAAAAGACCACAGCAGTTTTCTTTCAGTATAGTCTGGCCTTGCCTTATTTTAATCGTATCGTGGGCCATTCCTTGTTTGTCCATTTCGGCTTCTAATTGCGACCATACTTCGACCGCCTTGTCAAAGGCGTAATCTACGTTGATGGCGTCTTTGGCGCTTGTTTCAATGTACGGTAGGTCACCGAATTCTTTACACCAGTTTCGAGCCTTTTCCTCAGTCACCTTTCTTTTCTCGACCGGTATGTCCACCTAGAGGGAATAAATATATTGTATTAATGCGACACTTTCCACCAAAATTTCTCAACAGGACAAAAAACGCTGCTAATGATTGTACAGTGGTTTATTATTCCTTTGCTTCCATCATGTTTGGAAAGATGGTACACTTGATATAGTACCTAATCGAAACTTTTACGAACGTTTCTACCTACAAACATATTCATAACGAAAGGCGAAGCCCTTGATAATTTTTGTATTTTAAAATATTTTTATTTTCCAAATTACGAATTTAAAGTAAAATTAGCCTAACGACACAGCTGAAGTGTTTGTCGAGTATAGAACGATATTTATACCATCCCAAATTATTTAGCTGTACACTTTGGCCAAATACTTCAAAATCTCACGTAAAAACTGCATTAGCTCAAGAACCATTCATTCTATAGACTCCGTTACGGTGCTATTCGATTCAGCGTTGAAAAATAAAGTGATATCAAACACACCTACGTTTCAAAAACCTTTGAAAGTTCAACCTCCCTCCCCTAAATACCCTTAAAATTGAAGAGCGGTATGGCTAAACAATTGAGCCGTTGTCGGGCCAAGAACGATTTTTGGGGGAAATTCCAAGAATTTAACTATTACAGTTTTCTAGAATGTGTTTGTTGACGTTTGGGATATATTAAAAGCACTTCGATGAAGTATGGATTTAATGAAAAGAAGTATATTGTTACGTTTTTACACTACGCGGATTCGTTCGGGTCAGACTTGGAAATTAAAACACACTTTAAGAACAGTTTCCTAATTTATTAATAACGCACAATTATTACTCACAGTAAACAGTCGAATTTATCACGCGCACAGTCGATTTATAACACGATTCACACACGATTTATAACGCGATTTATCACTGGTCGAGCGCCGAGACAACCGAAGTTAACTCAGAATGCGGAAATCGGAACGCGGTAGAAAACTGATATCGGAATAACTGACTCGCGGTTCTCGCTTGCCGGCTTATATAGGGGCGGGCGGTCGGTCTAGAAGCGGCGAGACCAGTCGGACCCGACCAGCCCAGCCTAGTCGAGCCCTCGCGGTCGAGCCCAATCGAGCCCTCCCGGTCGAGCCTAGTCGAGCCCTCCAGGTCGCTTCTAGAACCTTCTCGCGCTGCGCTTCTCAGAAAGCCGGCGGTCCCTTGCTCGTTACACTGCCCCCTCCTTAAGACTGTTCCGTCCCGGAACAGCATCCTCTTGACCTTTGTGGCGGTAGGGACAGCTGAACCCCTTCGTGCATCTGCCCTGGTTGAAGAAGAAGCAGTCGACTGTCTTTTGGAGTCCTTCCTTGGTCCAAGGGTTGAAGCAGCAGACGGTGATCATGATGCCGGTGTGCTGGAAGAGCTCCTCGAGCATATTCCGTACCACTCGCCAGTTCAATCCGTCCTTCCCGCAGCCGAGCTTAGGCACGTTGAGCTTGGTAATGTCGAGCCGCAGTAGATGGTCCCGTAGGCTGATAAGGCAGTTCCACAGGGTCCGGTAGCTGCACTTCTCATCGGGGCGAGTCTTCGTCACCAAGTAGAACAGATGCCGGTTGTTCTGCTCGCAATGCACAGTCTCTCCAGCAGTTCCCTGCTGGCCTTTTCCAGCCAAAGGCAAGCCTAGCTTCTTCCGAGCAACCTGACATAGTCCTCCTGATGACGCGATGTCCTGAGCAGCGCAGATGGCCAGTGCGCCTTCCGAGGGCGAGTCAAACAGGTCCAGCCTCGCCTCAGTCGTGACTCCATGACGGACCTTGCGTCTGAACTCCTGTTGCCGCATGAACTCTTCAAATGGCTGGTCTTCGCTGGGTATCCTGCAGACACGAACTTCCTGGTTAGCAGAGTCTCCCAGGTACGGTGTAAGCCGGTTGAAGTGCACCACCCTTGGCTTTCCGTTTGGTTTTCTCCTGATGCGGTAGACGACGTCGTTGATCCTCTTCATCACCACGTACGGCCCATCCCATGAGCGCTGCAACTTCGGTGATAGTCCTCGTCGTCTCTTAGGGTCGAATAGCCAGACCAGGTCTCCTTCCTGGTATCCTCCATCTTCAGCGTTGATGTCGTAGCGGTCTTTCATCCTGTCACTTGCGTCCTGAATAGATGAACGGACTCGATCGTGCATGGCGTCCAGTCTTCTCCGGAGGTTGGATAGGTAGTCATCTCCAACTACGTCTTCGTTGGGTCGGAGGCCGAATTTCAGATCGCAGGGCAGTCTTAGTTCTCGTCCAAACAGCACATTCGCTGGGCTTAGTCCAGTGGTCTCATGAATGGCGGAGCGATAAGCCAGCAGGAATAAGGGGAGGTGCTGGTCCCAGTCTCGTTGATGGTCAGAGACTACCTTCGACAAGTGCTTCCCGATGGTTCGGTTCATCCTCTCCACCATGCCGTCCGACTGTGGGTGTAGTGCAGTCGTCCTTGTCTTCCTGATTCCCAGCATCTCACACATGTTCTGGAATACGGCTGACTCGAAGTTTCGTCCCTGGTCGGAGTGAAGCTCATGGGGTACTCCAAAGCGGCACACAAGCTCCTTGACTAGTACATCTGCCACTGTTGTCGCTTCCTGGTTGGGTAAAGCATAAGCCTCAACCCATTTGCTGAAATAGTCCATGGCGACCAGGATGTATTTATTACCGTCGTTGGTACTCGGAAATGGTCCCGCGACGTCGATTGCAATCCGCTCAAACGGACTTCCAACATTGTACTGCTTCATGGGAGCCTTCCTTCGGCGATGAGGTCCATTGGCCGTGGCGCACACAACGCATTTCCTGCACCAGTCTTTGACATCATCCTTGCAGTTGATCCAATAGAATCTTTCCCGAACCTTTTCCAGAGTCTTGCGAACCCCCAGGTGCCCGCCAGAAGTTCCGTCGTGTAGTAGGCCGAGTATCTCTGGTATCCTCTTGGTGGGGACCACGATCTGAAGTCTGCTCGATGAGCCATCTTCACTCTCCAAGACTCTCTTGAGAAGGTTTCCGTCCAGGCGCAAGGAATCCCACTGAGCCCAATAAGACTTCAAGCTACGAGAGAGAGGCGCAACTTCCGCCCAGCTAGGTCTCCTTCCTTCTCTCTTCCATTTCAGCAGTATTTTCAGATCCGGGTCTTCTTCTTGATCCTTGGAGATCTCGTCGCATTTCCAGTTGTCGTCGGTTGCCGTAACTCGGCAAGCAGTTGCAGTTTTCTCCTCCAGCCGGCTGCAATGCCTACACTCGTCTGGGCAGGGTCTTCTTGACAGTGCGTCGGCGTTTCTGTGGCTCGATCCGGCACGATGTTCCGAGGTGAAGTCGTATTCTTGAAGACGTTCTATCCATCTTGCAACTTGCCCTTCGGGATTCTTGAACTTCAGCAACCACAGCAGCGCAGAGTGGTCTGTCCTCAGAAGAAAATTTCTTCCATACAGGTACTTGTGGAAGTGCTCCACTGACTTGACCACGGCTAGAAGTTCCCTGCGTGTCACACAGTAGTTGCGCTCCGGCTTAGATAGAACCTTACTATAGTACCCAATCACTCTTTCCTGACCATCCTGGAGCTGGGATAGGACGCTACCGATGCCAAGGTTACTAGCGTCTGTGTCGAGAATGAATTTCCCCTCTGGCCGAGGATATCCCAGTACAGGAGCAGCAATCAGGGCCTTCTTCAGGTTCTCAAACGAATCCTGGCAAGACGGGTCCCAGTCGAAGCTTCGTCCTTCCTCTGTCAGCTTGGTGAGTGGCTTGGCGATGTCAGCAAATCCTGGGACGAAGCGGCGGTAGTAGGTGCAGAGTCCCAGAAAACTCCTAACCTCGCTTTTGTCCTTCGGCCTTGGCCAGTCTTTGACAGCGTCTATTTTCTCAGGATCCACAGAGACGCCTTCCCCGGATACGACGTGTCCAAGAAAGTTGACCTTCTTCTGGAGTAGATTACACTTCTTGGAATTGAGCTTAAGATTTGCTGCTCGCAGACGTAGAAACACTTCTTCCAGATTCTTGAGATGGTCGGCGAATGATTTCCCCAAGACGATGATGTCGTCCAAGTAGACCAGGCAGGTTTCCCAAGACAGTCCTCGCAGAACGTTTTCCATTAATCTCTCAAACGTGGCCGGAGCGTTGCATAATCCGAATGGCATCACATTGAATTGCCACAAACCGGAACCAATGGAAAATGCTGTCTTATCCTTATCTTCAGGGTGAAGTCCCACCTGCCAGTAGCCACTCTTCAGATCCAAAGTCGAGAAGATGTTACACCCGACCAGCGTGTCGAGCGTGTCGTCAATACGGGGGAGAGGGTAGCTGTCCTTCCTTGTCACGTTGTTCAGCTGACGATAATCGACGCAGAAGCGAGTAGATCCATCCTTCTTCTTCACCAGAACCACTGGTGAAACCCAGGGGCTGTTCGACGGTTCAATGACTCCTTCCTGAGCCATATCACGGATCATCTGCTCGGCTTCTTCTCGTTTAGCTAAGGGCAGTCTCCTAGGCGTCTGGCGAATGGGTCTTGAGTCGCCAGTGTCGATCCGGTGTTGGACGAGGTTTGTTCTTCCTTTTGGGCCGCCTCCCTCCTCAAAGACGTCTTGATAGCGGTGAAGCAAGTCGCTTACTTCCTTGCGTCGCGTATCAGGGGTAACGTTCAGACACACTTGATGAACGAAGTCTTCAAATTTCTTCGAGTGTCGCGGTGGTGAAGCAGTCACATGTTCAGTCGGTCGAACTACTGAAGACACAGAGGAGCAATATCCCAGGCAGCTCCCCTTCTTGATGGTAACTGGGTAGTCGTTAATGTTCATGAGGCGCACTGGGATCTCTTTTCCGATGTGTACCAGGCCCTTTGCCACCAAGACTTTCCGTTCAGGCCCACAATCAAGTGTCAGAGGCTCCAGCATTGCAACATGACCTTCCGGAACCTCACAATCCAAGCTGGCAAGAGCCATTACCTCACTTCGCCCCTTAATTGTAGTGTCTTCAGCCAGAACAGCACGTGCTGACACCTCTTCATGTCCTTGTAGTACGACTTCTTCGTTTCCAATCCTGATCACGCCGTCTTTCAAGTCCAGTTTGAATCCAAATTTTGTCATAATGTCCATTCCGATTATTACGTCACGTTCGATGTCTGCTACCAGCACCTGGTGTTCGAAGCTGGTACTGCCGATGCGGAAGTGGGCCACTGTCTCACCGTATGTAGTCACTAAGGCTCCCGTCGCTGTCCGCAGAGTCCATCTGGTTGGAGCTATCTTTCCATTCGAGCGAGCGACATCAGGCTTCAGAATCGTCATGGTGGCTCCGGTGTCCAACAGTAGCCTTCTACTTTTCCCATTTACCTTCCCATCTACCAGAATGCTATTTGTTTGGCTTCCTAGTAAGGCAACGTTCGCGTGTGCTTTTGGGGCCTTGGTCGCACGGGTTGACAGCTGCCCCTTTCCGTCAACCCTTCCTAGTTTTCCTGTGGCCTCGTAGACTTCTGGGGCTTAGAACAACGACTCCTGACGTGCCCCAGCTCGCCACAGTTCCAGCAGCGGATTTCTCGTTTCCGGGTTTTCATTGCTTCGAGAAGTTTCTTCACTAATTCCTCCAGCGACGACGTACCTGAATCTTCACTGGTGCCCTCCACAGCACGCACGCGAGCTGGACCACGCACTGACTGCCTTACTGATTCGAATTCGAGGGCCTGTGACAAGGCTTCGCTGAGTGTCCTTGGTCGAGCGAGTTTCACTGCTTGCTGTGTCTCCACTTCTCGAAGTCCATCCAGGAATCTGTCGATTGCCAGGCTCTCGCAGACGTCGTCTGGCACGGTCGGGTAAGCACACTTAACCAGGCGCACGATATCGGCCTCGAACTCTTGCAGGGTCTCATTAGGCTTCTGATATCTGCTCTTCAGTTGCGACCTGTAGACATGCTCCATGTGCTTCTGGCCAAATCGCATTTCCAGGTTTTTCTTCAGTTCGTCATAATTCTGTCTGTCCGATACTGGAATGCTCTGAAGGACCTGTAGAGCATCACCTCGCAGAGAGAGACTTAGCATAGAGCCCTTAGTGCTTGCTGACCATCCGTGCACTGCAGCCGCAGTCTCAAACAGGGTGAAGTACTCCTCCAAGGCCGTTTTGCCGTCAAAGGTTGGCAAGTCACGTCCGTGCGTTGGTACCGAAGATGTCGATGTAGGGGGGCTGCCTTCAATTCTTCTGTTTAACATTTCAATCTTCCCCTCTACTTCTTTCAATTTTGAGTCTAATTTGTCGAGCGGTACCGATAATGCAGTTGGTGTAGAGGGGCTGTCTTCAATTCTTCTGTTCAACAATTCAATCTTCCCCTCGACTTCTTTCAATTTTGAGTCGAATTCCTCTTTACTTTGTTCAAGCTTTTGTTCTAATGCTGTGGCATTCTGGTTTATTAATGACTCCAGCGTAGCAGAATTTTTCTCTAGTTCCTCTTTCAGTGAAGCAGCTAGTTCGTCTTTCATTGAGGCAGAATTTTTCTCTAGTTCCTTTAGGGAAGCAGAATTTCTCTCTAGCTCTTCTTTCATTGAAGCAGAATTTTTCTCTAGCTCTTCTTTCATTAAAGCAGAATTTTTCTCTAGCTCTTCTTTCATTGAAGCAGAATTTTTACTCACCTCCAACTTCAATGAAGCCAAAGTGACAATCTCGAACAAGTATTGCTCAGGATCCAATCCCTCTTCTAGAAGAGCATTCTTGAGACGATTCTGTAGAGCACTTTTGCTGCCTGAGGAATCCAGATCTCTTTCTTCGAGTTCTTGTTTCAAGTCGGCCACTTTAAGTTCGTAGAGTTTTCTCGAAGACATTTTCCGACGCGTAAAGTTCACAGTCACTCGCGAAAGGTTCACAGTCACTCGCGAAAAGTTCACAGTCACTCGCGAAAAGTTCACCGTCACTCGCGAAAAAGTTCACCGTCACTCGCGAAAAGTTCACCGTCACTCGCGAAAAATTTTCGGTTCACTGCGCTTAAAGTTTCACTAAGTCTGACCCCACACCTGACACCAATTGTTACGTTTTTACACTACGCGGATTCGTTCGGGTCAGACTTGGAAATTAAAACACACTTTAAGAACAGTTTCCTAATTTATTAATAACGCACAATTATTACTCACAGTAAACAGTCGAATTTATCACGCGCACAGTCGATTTATAACACGATTCACACACGATTTATAACGCGATTTATCACTGGTCGAGCGCCGAGACAACCGAAGTTAACTCAGAATGCGGAAATCGGAACGCGGTAGAAAACTGATATCGGAATAACTGACTCGCGGTTCTCGCTTGCCGGCTTATATAGGGGCGGGCGGTCGGTCTAGAAGCGGCGAGACCAGTCGGACCCGACCAGCCCAGCCTAGTCGAGCCCTCGCGGTCGAGCCCAATCGAGCCCTCCCGGTCGAGCCTAGTCGAGCCCTCCAGGTCGCTTCTAGAACCTTCTCGCGCTGCGCTTCTCAGAAAGCCGGCGGTCCCTTGCTCGTTACAATATTATCGCACATGTACAGAAGGTCGTTGCAATGCAACGATTCGGTAGAGACTGATCTGCTCATGGTTTTGTAACCTGACATGGTTATAACATAAATGTATTTATTCTCTTTCAGATTTCACTGTCCAACACACCACCACTTTTTTTTATTGTTCAGAGTACATGATCCATAAAATAGAAATAAACAATATTTTGAACTTGAACAAAATTTGCAAAATTAAAATTTCAATTCGATTGGCCATGCAAGGCTCAAGTAAGATTATGGCATAATTAGTACAATGTATTACTTCTCATTGTACATACTGTGAGAAAACCGGTTAGGAGGTTTCCTAATCCTAGTGGGTCTGGTGGGGGTTGATTTTAATTTCGAACTGGTGGGAGTTGTTGATTTCCGGGAGTGAGTCGGATTGTCATCTTTGATATCAACATTGGGTGAATTTGGAGGAAACGAATGGCTAGATCCAGGAGTCGCAGGTGTGGAGTCTGACTTCTGAGTGGGAAATTCATTGGCTGATTGAGCGACGGTTGCCGCAATTTGAGAGGAATGAGCTGAATTATGGTTAAGCCACATTTGATCAGCATGCCTTTTCCATTCTAAACCCTCATCGGTCTTTACAATGAATGTGTTGGAACTCAAAATGTCAACAATGACACCGTGCGCCCATTTGCTGTTATTGGAACGATAGTCACGCGCCAACACACGAGCCCCCACGGCAAAATTCACAATTTTGGTCCGACGTTTTTGAGCAATCTGCGAATTTTGATTTTTCATAACGACATCTTGCGTGTCTGGGAGAAGATTGTCAAACATTGTTCTTGTCGGACGACCAAAAAGTAAAATTGCAGGAGTTTCTTGTGTTGTGCTGTGAATCGAATTACGATACATAAGCAAAAATTTATTAATTTTTCTCATCACATTCGATTTGGTTTCCGAATTTTTCTTTATGACACCCTTAATGATTTTCACGCCTGACTCGGCAAAGCCGTTCGATTCAGGGTGAAACGGAGCACCGGTTAAGTGGTGAATACCTAAGGATCGGAAGAATTTTTGCATCAAATCTCCGGTAAAACATTTGGCACCGTCGGTTGTCACACTTCGAGGGATACCGAAACGAGCGAAAGTTTCACTGAGTTTTTCGATGACTATTTCGGAGGTCATTTCATGTACATGGAATACCTCCAGCCATTTCGTGGTGGCATCCATTAAAACAAGAAATGATTTTGAGAAAATTGGCCCAAGAAAATCAAGATGGATTCTAGTCCACGGACGCTTTGGCCATGGCCATGGAGACAGAATTGTTTTGGGAGGGTTTGGTCGAACCTTTGCGCAAACCGAACAGTCGGTAGCTAAGGCCTCAATATTCGAGTCGAGGTTCGGCCACCAAAAATAACTCCTCGCAATACTTTTCATTTTAGAGGTTCCCAAATGGCAAGAGTGAAGTTCTTTCAAAATTTGCGGGCGTAAAATTTCAGGTACGATTACCCTAAAACCCCATAGCAGACAACCATGGTCGACAGTTAATTCAAGTTTGCGTCGACTAAAATGACTGAATTCGTCGCTAAGCTGTTTTGGCCAAGCTCCGGAATGGATAAATGCTACAATACGAGAAAGAATCGGATCGTTTCTGGTGGCTGAGCGAATTTTAGCCCAATCCAGCGCAAACGGCGATTCCTCATGAATGAAATTTATATAAGAAATCCTATTATTGGGACTTGAATTCGGTTTTTCTCCTGATTGAATTCTTGAAAGATAATCAGCCGGATTGTTTTTAGATTTCGTGTATTTAATATCGAAATTAAAAGCTGAAAGCATATAAGCCCATCTTTGCAATCTGTTGGCTGCGTAAATGGGAATGCCTTTATGATTGCCAAAGATGTACGTAAGCGCCTTATTATCAGTGACAAGACTAAATTTTCTCGCGTACAAATAGTCATAGAATTTCTTAATTCCGAATATGATCGAAAGTGCCTCTTTTTCGACCATTGAGTACTTTTCCTCCGTGGGAGTGAGCACCCGAGAGGCGAAAGCTATTGGTCTCTCTGAATTGTCAGAGTAGATGTGAGACAAAATTGCGCCCAAAGCTTTCGACGAAGCGTCTACAGTGAGTCGCAACGGAAGAGACGGATTGTAATGTGCGAGCACTGGCTTAGAAATTAAAATTCTCCTAATTTCTTTAAATGCTTGATCGCAAGATTTCGACCAATACCATTTCGGCGAATTTGCCAGAGAATGCAAGGGACGAAGAATGTGGCTTGCATTTGGCATAAATTTTACATAAAATGTAATCAAGCCGATAAACGATTTTAATTCTTCAAATGTTGCCGGAATCGGTGCATTTTTTATCACCGTGATATGTTTAGGCAACGTGTGCAAACCATTTTTATCTATTACATGTCCGAGATATTCTACGGAACTTTGTAAAAATTTACATTTTTTAGGCTTGACCTTGAGACCACTTTTGCTTAGAATTTGTAAAACTTTCTCCAACCTTTCATTGTGCTCTTCTTGTGAGCGTCCCCCGATGCAAACGTCATCCTGAAAGCAACGAACACCGTCGAGCTTCGAAAACAACAATTCCATCACGCGTTGGAACTCTCCACTAGCGCAATTTACGCCGTATGGTAATTTTGTATACCTGAAAAGGCCCCGATGCGTGGAAATTGTTGTCAGATAACTCGACGATAGATCGAGCTCAAGCTGTTGATAAGCATCAGTTAGATCTAATTTAGTGAAGAATTGGCATTCAGAGAATTCTGAAAATATGTGTTCTAATCGGGGTAAGGGGTATTCTGTGCCTTGTAGTGATGGGTTTAAAGTGACTTTAAAATCGCCACAAATCCTTACGGAATTGTCCGGCTTCAAGACCGGCACAATCGGCGTTGCCCAATCACTATTATCCACAGGAACAAGAATTCCTAAAGAGACTAATCTTTCAATTTCGTTTTCTACCTTGCTTTGCAATGCGAAGGGAATCGAACGTGGTTTGAAAAACCGAGGTTGCGAGTTGGGCCTCAATTTTAAAGATATTTTATACCTATTAAAGGTACCTGGTTCTGTACTAAAGACGTGCATATATTTTTTCAAAATGTGATTGACGGCTAAAGGAACGTCAACAATTGATAGAGAATTTTCCGTCGAAGATTTCATATTGAAACTTGGATTGACAATGTTGTAATGAATGAGGTCGAGAGTTTTTATACCATCACGCCCCAGAAGGGGTGGACCTCCATTGTCGATCACGTAAAAATTCAAATTGAATTTCTTTGAATTATAAATTACCTCAAGGTTAATTTTGCCCTTCGGTTTGAATGAATGATTAACGTAATCGTATAAAATCAAGTCATTAGGATTTAAACGTTTGTTCGAAAAATTTTTCGAATAAAAATCAAGCGAAAAGGTATTATACAAACAACCATTATCGAGCTCAAAATCGAAATTTCTATCTGCTATTTCCAACGAAACTCTAGCAGCTGGAATATGATTGTGCTTACTAGAACTTTTAGCTTTTGAATTGTCCGTGGAGCAGAAGAAGATCGAATCGGCGAGATCAACTGTGCCATCGTCTGAATCGGCGCCGGGAGCGGAGGATAGGTACCTCGATTTCGATTTGGTTTTCCTCTTTGTTTTCTCGGGACAGGCAGGAGCGATATGGCCAACCCGTCGGCAGATGTGACAGCAATAATCCTTATACTTGCAATCTGAGGTGTGGTGATTGTTTCGACCACAAGCTGTGCACGGCGATTTTGGAGCGACGTTTTGGGCGACTTGCCGCGAGTGAGATTTGTAATAATTTTTCTCACCAGATGGTTTTTGCCGGCTTCCGCTGTATTTTTGTCCATGCGAGAAGTACGATGGGCCAGGCGACGATGGTTCTGTCTTGACGATATTTTCACTTTGCCGATGTTTCGTCGCAAAATCTTTCGTCAATGCGATTTCGGACAATGACGAGATTGTGACGGTCGATTTGCTGGCGTCCTCCTCGAAAAGACGATCTCTCAATGGACCTGGTCCAAAACCGATTGCAAATATATCTCGCATAACTACTTGAAGTTCACTTCCAAACGAACAACGACCTGCTATATCTCTTAGACGGGCTGTCCATTGCTGGATTGTCTCGTCAGACCGACGGCGAGCGCTGTAGAACTCATTTCGCGCGACGAAATACGATTGAACGGGTTTGAAATGCATGTCTAATACCCGAATTAATTCCTCGTATGAGACGGATGTAGCGCTGGGCGATGTCGGTACACACAGGCTTTCAAGTAGTTTATAAGTTGATTGCGAGAGGCAAGTGATGAGCAATGGCTTCTTTTTCGCTGTCGGAACGTCGTTGACTTCGATAAAACTCGTAAGTTGAGTTTTAAAAATTGAATAGTCGTTCGTAGCGTGTTCGAAAATAGGCGGCGTACCTATTACCATGCAAAACGAATTTTGAGTGGTTTGCTTTTCTGCCGGATTCGGCATTTTCGGGAGTTTTTTTCGAACTGCCTCGTAAATGTAAACATAAACAAACGACTTATCGAGCGATAATCATTCGTGAGCAGGATGCGAACGAACAGTCGAAAGTGCTGGCTCAGAGTACCTTGATAAGGCTCGGGATGGATGAAACAAGCGCCGACAGTGCAGGCGCGTAAAGTCGAATCGACTCTTGTAGCTGCCTATGACGAAGTTCGAACGAGCGGCAAGATCCCCGAATCTGAGAGCAATATTTCGACGCACAAACTGATAGTCACGAATATGCAACGACGACACTTTCACAATTATCCTCGTCGCCAAACTGTTGACGTTTGGGATATATTAAAAGCACTTCGATGAAGTATGGATTTAATGAAAAGAAGTATATTATCGCACATGTACAGAAGGTCGTTGCAATGCAACGATTCGGTAGAGACTGATCTGCTCATGGTTTTGTAACCTGACATGGTTATAACATAAATGTATTTATTCTCTTTCAGATTTCACTGTCCAACAGTGTTGACGGCGGACGGTGGTTTTTATTGGAAATTCAGATTCTACATGCCTAGAAACGTAGAACATCAAATTTTGAGTGGGTTAGAATAATGTTTTCTTGAGCGATTACAATGGTTTATTAAATAAACCGAAAGTCGTCATCATAAACGAAATATATTTCAAGTGACGACATAAACAAAAATCAAAACGCTTACTTTATTCGCAACAACAACAAATGGAAAAGCAGCGCCATCTTTGATATCCGAATAGTAGGTGAACTCGTTTTTCCACATAGCCAGACTTTGAAAGCTAGCCTCGTCGTCGACGGCAAAAGTTAACATGCAGATGTCTGATCCACGGTAGAACGGCGTTCTCAAGCTTTTGAATCGCTCCTGCCCTGCAGTATCCCATATCTGAAATTGCATAGGATTAAGTATAACTTCGCAGCCAAAGAATGCTATTGATTTAGCATTGGACCAAGGTGAGCATAATTTGGTCAGAAATAGGCTATTGTAAGGTTTTCAACTATTCAGGGCGACGTAGAGCCATAGGGTTTATTGTTTGGTTAGAAAAGTGTGTACGGCGGATGTGTAGAATTTTTATGCTATTGGGTAATCGGATTCCAATGACTTGGACCGTAAACAATTTGATCGCTTGACAGGTGCTCTAGAATCAGTTGATTTGGCAGTGAGGTGATACCTGAGTGTACGTCCCCTTCTGCTTAAGAAATACGATTAAAACTATGATACACAATTCGAAGAAACAATTCGTCACCAATAAAATCCTTGTGAGGTTGAGGTGGAGATAAAAAACGCAACAAGTTCTCCTTATCATTTCTATTCATTCAAGCCCTTTTACCCTCACGGGCCACTTCAAGAAACATCTGGAATTGATGTATCCTGATGAGATGTTTCCTGAAGAGGCCCGTGAGGGCGAAAGCGCTCGAATGAATAGAAATGATAAGGAGAACTTGTCGCGTTTTTTATCTCCACCTCAACTTCACAATTATGTATCAGCGACAACAACCAATAAAATCCTTTTGCGGTTATAAGCTAGTGCCAATAGACCAGCTAAGTGATTCGGGGGCACTAATCGATCTAGTTACCTCCACAAACATCTTTTGCACCTATCGAAAGACTGCGAATCAATCGCATTACTCGTTAATAAAATTGTACTGACGCCACGTCACTCTGAAGATGCATGAATGGGCGAAAGTGCTCAGCTAGCCAATAAATCGG
>JASJUZ010000508.1:600000-781778 GCA_037159825.1 Tupiocoris notatus
CGCTGGCTAATAACGTTGCAGATTAAACGCGTTCGTGAAACGGTTGCTGCTCATGAAGCATCATGGTGCGATTGCATTGGAAAAAATTCACAAAACCCGTGTACCACGAATTTCACTTGAGACGAGCCGATTTTTTTTAAGTCAATATTCACGAGAATTCGAAATACTATATCAAATCGTCTCCAACAACCTGTATCGATGAGATCGCATCGAAAGGTGAAAATCATAATAAGTACAAGTTAGAATAATTGCTGAGCGTTTAATTAACCACTGTGCAATTTGTGTTCACATTTTTTTAAATGTTGCAAAGTATAAAATTACGTATTATGGGGAATAAACTAAATAATTCAGTCCTTTTCAATGGGTAGGTACCTTATTTTGAACCAATCATCTATCGATTTGAAGCTAATGGAAGTAAGAGAATGGCCATTCTATTGACGTTTCCAAGATCCTTTGTAAAGGCAACCGGATATGTGATTTACTCCGTTGACAAAAGCCAATTTTACTGATTGCGTAGGTTTTATCTGGCGGAGAATATAAATGAATAGTTTCGACCCAAGCATGGTTGATCGAGTTCATCGTGAAAGTATAGGTGGTTGAATAGAGAGAGAATATTGATTCCAGGCAAACGATTGTTCTTTATATTTCCCCCGACCGAAAATGTGGGTCTTTTTCAAACAGGAAGACGTTTTTTCTCACGATTCTTTGGCCATCGAAAATTGCGACCTCGGCAAACTTTATCTTCTGTGTTGAAACTCGGTGAGAGACCTGACAGCGAATATTCGTCTAAACGGATGGGCACTAATGAAAAGGAGAAAATTACTTGTCCCTGATGAAGTTCGTTCTTCAGTCTTGAACCCTTTTCGGAGACCCGAAACCAAGCTTTAGCTGATGTTTTTGCCCACGCCAGTACCAGGTCGATGGGGAGTATCGCCGACGTTAATAATTTATCTTACATCGCCGTTTCTAGGTGCTAAATTATCTTCAAGTTTTTCGAGATGAGTATTTCAGTAAACAATGTTGAACCTCGACGATCGCGAAAGTTCGCAAATTCCCGAGATTGTAGCTTATTATTTACTGAAACGAAGCACATTCTGGTAACGTTTATTCAATTTGTGCGTTGCTTTAAATTCGTGGAAGAAGAAATTATTTTTACACATCCCAGAAAATGTGCTGTTTTTCTTTATAATGTCAAGAAATTAGAACTTTGAAAAAAATAATAAACATCAAATGACTGTGCCGTGGTTTATTATTCCTTTGTTTAAATTGCAAATTAAGGGATTCGTCCACTTATAATTGTAACATTCCAAACGTTGGATAATATTTCCACCAAACAAAAGATTGGGATAAAGAGATAAAATTGGGAGAGAAGATAAAACTCCTCTGCAGATATCTTAATTTAAAACATTTTTTATTTTTCTTAGAGATAGATACGTTTAATTCATGATGGGAATAATTCAGAAGGCAAAACCGTACCGTCGGGTAAAAAATTCTACACAAAAGCTGCAATAGCTCGAGAACCAATAAAGCTATCGACCCCGCAATGGTCTCATTCGATCCAGCGTCCAAAAGTCGATAGAAATTGACACCTATTCCACCTTCATCTGAAAAACGTTGGAAAATTTGAATTTTCTCACACACAAAACTCCCCGAAAAAAAAAACTTAGTGTGAAGGTAGCAATTTGGATAAAGAATTGAGCCATCGTCATACCGAGATCGATTTTTGTTTTTGATTTAGCAATTCTGGTTTCGTCAGAAAAGTGTTGACGCCGTACGGCGGGCGGTCCAAATTTACTGAGCCCTGGTAAACTAACCTGGTGGCTCCGCCGCCCGACTCCCGTCGGGGGCTCTGCGCCCCACACCTCCTGGGGCTCCTGGGGTGCCATAGGTGTTGTTAGGGTTTTGTCCTTTTACCTTCCCTAATATAGTTCTACCCTTTGTATGGTGAGCCGTAATGTAAAGTAGTAACTATATTCAGGTAGATGCGGTGGGTTTTGCAGTATCGGGTTTTCTACTTGCGCAAAGTTTTAGCCGACGTAGATATTACATTTTCTCTCGTTTTCCAAGACTTTCACCATCGATAACTTCCGCTAAAAATCGTCTTTTAGATGTTTGAATACGACCAAAAGGAAGGAAATTTAATCGTTCACATTTTCGCTATGTAATATACCTATCTATTTCTCAACAGTTTATGTAGTCAACATAGTCGGTAAAATATACACGAAAAATCCCAACTTTCAACTTTCCACATTTTTCTCATCGATTTAGAGCGTAATAAACAAATAATGAAGCATATATTATTGATATACACATCACCAACCATCATTCTGCCAAATTTGAACGAAATCGAAGTCAAAATATTTTTCACAAAAACATCGAGGGGTACCCCTGCGAATTTTTCGCAGCGATCAGTTAATGATTTATTACTCGTCGCTCATAAAAGATAAAAACCTGAAATTTTCAGAAAAGTTGTATCTCACCAAGAAGTATTTTTGTGATTTTTTTCAATCCTCGGAAATAATCGCAAGTGCCCCAAAAAAATCAGTTTTTGAACTCACAAAAATCGAACTTTCATCGAGTTTTACGTGGTCAAAATTTTCGTTAACCAATAACTTTATAACGCAGGAGTCTTCCTTTGAACGCCCTAAACCCGAGCATTACAAAAAATTTGGTGAAAAAAATTTAAACAGCGCTACAGAAATTATTTTCCGTAAACCGCTCATGATCGGTCGAAGTTATTGGCGAGGGTGAAAAATTAAACATTTGATTTCGAGCGATTATGAAAGCTCTTCTTACAGGGAATTTACCGCTGAATCCGAATTTGACGTCAAAACAACCGAAGATTCGCGACAACTATAGATTTATATTCCATTTTTTGAGTTTAAGTGTTTAACGTTGTTCAACTTGAAAATTCGTTGAAAATACTTACAGTATGGCTAAATTTTGATTCGATACTCTCTCTTACAGGAAATTAGATGTAGAATTTGAATTTAATGTGCAAACGTTCAAATTCCAACGGTTTCGAATCAATCTTCAATTTCTCTACTTATGAAGTACCTATTAACTTCAGAATTTTTTTCTCCATGTTGGCCGATTTTCCAAAAAAAATTTCCGTTAGAAAAATTTTAGGAAATTTAATTTAAAATTGATTAAAAATAAAAAACATCACGGATAAGTTGCTATGGAGTTTTCCCTTACCTATCTGTTTTTCGGTGGGAACGTTCACAAATGTTCGGAATAATTATTATTACAAATGGATAGTCTTCTAAAATCATTATTGAAGCGAAGGAATAACAAACCACAGTACAATCATTTGTAGCGATTTTTATACGAGCATGGTGAATTTTTCATTTTTATATTACTTTTTTTATCATAAAAACAAACCGGTTATGGCTGACGAGCGATTTTGTGAAAATATATACGTTGAACGTCGAACTATCTCCCTTAAATATATCAGCTCGCCATAATAAAAAGCATGTTGACTCCTGCATAGCGTAGCCCGAAAGGAATCCCTCTGATGGGAGGGTCCGAGTCTGTGTAGGTTGACCATCATCGATCAGTGAAGCCACTACCATTCGCGTCCTACCATCAAGCCCCACTATTTCATCCCCTCTGAAACACATACTTATCAATGCAGTTCAGTTTCTTTGACGATTTGCACAGAACAAAATACGTTTTCCATTCGCCAGTCAACAGAGATAAATTAATTGGCGCTGAAGTTGAGTACGAAACGGCAATAGGTATAAGGTTACCACTCAGTGGGGAAAAACGTTTCCATACAAACACCTACAATTGTTGCATCAGATAATTTTCAAATAGATGTTCACTCAGAACAATCTCACTTTGACTCGTTATCTGCTCAATATTAGAGTACTCACATGAGAGATTATAATCTAATGGGAGGCATCAAGCTCTCGCTTAGTTTAAATTCGTCCAAAATAATACGTGGCGGGTTCTTTCCTCAAACATTTGATTGATTAAGAAAAACCCTCTGAAAATTGAGCCAGTTTTCTCGTCATCAACAGGCATAAAATTAGAAAGACACTCGAAATATGAGAATGAAACGGAAGAACGGAGTGTGCGCACAAGTCAATCAAAATCAAGTGTCTTCCACTTGCCATAAAAAACTTTTCAAAACCTTGAGCGCTCAAATATGTTGCTTCTAGGTACCTAACCTACCTACAAAGTTAATAAAAAATATTAAAAATTTTAAATAACATAAAAACCTTTGATGTTTATATCGTGGAAGTACTGCGTGTCATCAAAAAGCAAATTATACCCAGTTTAGCACATTCATTGAGAGAACACGTTCTGAAATATCGTAGAATTCGATTGGTTTTACACGGGTGCATGACAACTTTTTACCAAAGACAGAGGGATAATTGTACCCACCATAGTCACCTTCGTCCTGAGTTCAAAATTTCGGACTATATAATATACGTATAGGATTTCTATTTAGTAATAAACCTGTATATAAAAAACGTTGGAACTCTGCTCAGCAGCAAAATCACTACTTTTCTCTCGCGAAAGGGATCAACCGGTGGCAAGAGAGGGAATTGATTGAAACACCTCTCGGGTGTCCTCTTCCTCTTCAATCGTGGGATAGTAGATGTGGGATGTCGAATACCCGCCCTCGTCACAACACCCTTACTGAAACGGGGCAGACAGATGAGAGATTGGAAATGCTCTGTATCTGCGATGTAAACAGGTCGGACTTCGGCCGCTTCAATCCCGCCTTTTCACAACTGCGAATCGGGTACGAGAGAAAATCTTCATTCGCCCAGCAGTTCGAAATTACAATAATTCTCACTTTTCCCTGTCGTCGCATTTTTTGATGTCCAGGAGGTGTGAGGGGGAGAAAAACCAGGCTACTCATTCCCCGATTATGTATTTGCTGGCCGAACACTTTCGCCCGTTCGGGCATCCACAGTGCAACGTGGAGCCATAGCCTGACTGTGGAACCTACGACGCCGTGAGGATGCCCGAACAGGCGTAAGTGTTCGGACAGCAAATACAGAATCGGAGAATGAGTCCCCTCACACCTCCTGAATAATTCGAATTGTTAATCTGAATAGGTACGAGTATTTTTCCAACATTCAACAATGTTCCGTATAGTGTTTTTACTGCTTGCTCTAGCCGATAAGCCAAAGTGGCAAAAGTGCTGATTACTAATTTCAAAACAAGATTAGAGAAAGATGTAGGAACATCGTACTGCCACGTTTGAACTGGCGAAAAGTTGTACCTACCTAACCAATCATAAAAATCAAGCCAATTGTTTTAGAAGGGGCATATTAAATTTGATTTTTAAAAAAGTGGTGAAAATATAGGCGTACAACCATTACTCATGAAAATTATTTATATAAAAGTTTTGTAAAATTTGCGGTAAAATATGAACGTAAAAAAATAATCATGAAAATTATTTTGAGCAATTATAGCCCTTAAAAACTAGATCGGTCGTGAAAAGTCCTTCCCATATTGATCTCGGTTTTAATTTTATAAAAATTAGACTTTTTTCTGTACAGGAGATTCAGAAAAAGAAAAACGTATGTAGTAGGTTCATAACGCGGAAGTACGGTGTGTGAACCAAACGACATGAGAAGTTTTCTGCGAAATGGTACCAATAATTTTACCTAAAATAAAGAACCGCTTGAACAGAACAACGCAAAATGAGCTTGGAATTACGGTGTGTGACACCAACCATAGAAATCGAGCATCAATCATCTGCCATACAAAGAATATTCAAGTCCCAGAGCTCTCGAATATATTGGAATAAAGCAGAAATATGGTTTGTGACCCTAATGATAAAAATCGGGCATCGTTCACTCGCCGTAACAAATATTTTAAAACTTCGAGCATTCAAATATATATTGATTTTCGTGGCTTGTAAAAATAGTACCTAATACCAAATATGCACTTGAGAAACAACGGAAAAACTCATAACGTAGAAATATGGCATGTGAGTTATTCGATGAAATTCAAGCGTCACCAGTTTGCCATTGCGATCATTTTAAGACCTTGATCGTTAACAAATAATTACTCTTACGGCCAGAAAAAATCTAAATAGAAAAACTTAGAATGTTTATATTATGTATTTATTATGGACTTATGTATTTATTACTTCCATGTTTATGTAGTAAAGAAAATGGAAGTATCGAGATCGTCTGAAAAGTCGAATTTAGATAGGAGGTGAATCTGGAAGAAAATTTTGAAGTACTTAAATCAGAATCAATTTCTGAACAAGTGTCTGTGTGACTCTCTGTCTGCCTGTCCATGTGTCTGTGGTCAAAAAGTGACATAAATTGCCATATCTCCCTGAAAAATGAATAAAACGCAATCAAATTCTCAAGACATTTTCTCCTAATAAAAAATGTGCAAAATTAGCTTTTTTTAATTTCTGATATTGTGCAATAATTCAAAAGATAAAACCCGTTCAAATTTGTTTCTATTTCAATTTTTACTTGGCAATAAAGAGTAATTCTTTTTTAGCGCTTGAGGTTTCAAAATGTTTGTGAGGACGAGCAAATGACGTTTATTGGCTCACACTGTACTTCTACGTTAGAAGTTTTTTTCACTATTTCACTGAAGTCGTATTTTGAACTTTCAGGCCATAAAAATCAATATATTTGAAAGCTAAAGGTCTTGAAATGTTAGGGAGGTCCTTGTACTTCCGTGTTATTCGCATATTGACAATATTTCGATTCTTACAGACCAAAAATCAATATGTTTGAACCCTGGGAGAGTTTAATAGTTCAAATAGTTCTTCATGTCGCTGTTTTTCATTAGAACATATTATGTTCTATTATGTTCTTAGAACATATTATGTTCTAATAAATGTTGGGCTCGTAATATAGCACTTTAGCATTATCATTCTAATTCGGGCATTTTCCTATTTTCGTGTTTTACTTCCATGTTTGTTTTTGGTTTATTATTCAATAATAAACCATTGTAATCACCCAAGAAAAAAAATTTATAACCCCCCCTCAAAATTTGATGTTTTACGTTTCAAGGCATGTAGAATCCGAATATCCAATAAAAAAAATTCTGTCTGTCCGCCGTACGCCGTACGCCGTACGCCGTTAGCAGTTTTCCGGCCAAACCATAATAGCGAAATTCTTGAAATTTTCACCAAAAATCAATCTCGGTCCTACGACGGCACAGTTCTTGAACCAACTTGCTAGCTCAATTTTAAGGGTATTTTTGGGGGGTTTTGAGGGGGAGAAAATTCATATTTTCCACGGTTTTTCAGAAAAATGTGTACGTGGTATCAAATTATATAGATTTTTGGACGCTGAATCGAATGAGACCATCGCCGGGTCGATAGCATTTATGGTTCTCGAGTTATCGCAGCTTTTGTGCCGAATTTGGAAGATTTTTAGAAATTTGACATGAGGGTATAACTCGAGAGTTCTTGGAGCTCTAAAAATCGTTCTATACTCATTGGAATGGTCGTCCAACACTCTCTCCAGCTGTAGGGTAAGGCAAAAAATTTAGCTTTTAATTAGGAAATTAAGAAAAATAAAATTGATTAAAATTACAATAGTTGCTACGGATTTTTCCTCTATAGTTACCATCTGTTTTTTGGTGAGAACATTCACTAATGTTCGGAATAGTTACTATCACAAATGGATAGTCTTCATAAATCAATATTGAAGCGAAGGAATAATAAACCACTGTTCAATCATTTGCAGCGTTTTACTTCCATGTTTACGTAGTAAATGGAAGTATTGTGATCGTCTGAAAAGTCGAATTCTTAACCGAGGTCCTGATGGAAGAAATTTTCATAGTAGTATACTCAGAAACACTTTCTGAACAAGTGTCTGTGTGTCTGTGTGTCCGTCTGTCCGTCTGTCTGTGGTCACAAACTGACATAAATCGCCATATCTCCCTGAAAAATTGATGAAACCCTATGCAATTTTAAGGGAATGTTCTCCCAGTGATTGTGCAAAATTAGGGTTTTCCGGATTTTGAATTACACACAGTACTTCCGAGATATAAGCGTTCAAAGTTTTTTCTGTTTCGATTTTTACAGGCTATGAGAGTCAATATTTTTCTACGTTTGAGGGCTTGAAATGTCGGTTATGGCCAGCAGAAAACACTAGATTTTTTGTATAGTGGGTCACATACAATGCCTCCACGTTATGAGCGTTTTTCACGATTTCACAAGTGCATGTTTTGTATTTTGATTTTTACAGGCCGCAAAACTCAATGTATTTGAATGTTTGAGGTCTTAAAATGTTGGGGTGGACGATTGAATGATGCCTGATTTTTATGAAATGGGTCAAAGGCAGTACATCCGCGTTATTTGCACATTTGCTACATTTTGATTTTTATAGACCACAAAAATGAATATATTTGAACGCTGGAGGACTTAAAATTTTTCTATATGACAGTTGAATATCACTTGATTTTTATTATTGGGGTCACATGCAGTACCTCCTCGTAAAACGCATTTTCTGTTGTTTAATTTGTATTTTATTGGTTTCTTTGCTTTAAATATGACCAACTTTGACCTCGTTCACAAAACTTGTTTTGCATAGTTTGGATAACACACAGTACTTCCGCATTATGCCTTTTTTTAACTTTTGAGATTTAATAGACCGCAAGAGTGAATATACATTAGACTTTGAATTTTCTATATGACAGCCTAATATTGCTTGATTTTTATTATTGGGGTCACCTGCAGTACTTCCTCGTAAAACCATTTTCAGTTATTTTATTAAGCGTTATTGTACTTTTAGGGTCTCTTTGCTATAAATATGACCAACTTTGACCTTGTTCACAAAACTTGTTTTGTATGGTTTGGGTAACACACAGTACTTCCGCTTTATGCCATTTTTTAACTTTTGAGATTTCAATAGACCGCTAGAGTGAATATACATTAGACTTTAAATTTTCTATATGACAGCTGAATATTGCTTGTTTTTTATTATTGGGGTCACCTGCAGTACTTCCTCGCAAAACGCATTTTCAGTTACTGTACTTTTTGGGGCTCTTTGCTATATATTTGACCAACTCTGACCACGTTCACAGAACTTGTTTTGTATAGTTTGGATAACACACAGTACTTCCGCCTTATGCCGTTTTTTTGCATTAGAGATTTTTATAGACCACAAGAGTGAAAATACATTAGACTTTAAATTTTCTATATGACAGATGAATGTTGCTTGATTTTTATTATCGGGGTCACCTGCAGTACTTCCTTGTTAAACGCAATTTCAGTTATTTCACTTAGCTCTTTAGTAACTTTCGGGTCTCTTTGCTTTAAATGTGACCTACAACGACCATGTTTTGTTTTGTTTTGATCACATACCGTACTTCCGCCCTACGCCGTTTATCGCTGTTGAGCTTTTTACAGGGTGCAAAAATCAATACATTTGACGCTAAAGGTATGAAATATTTGTAATGGCGAGTGAATGACGCCTGATCTTTACCGCTAGGGTCACGTTTCGGCCTTCGTACGATTTTCTCGATTTTATAATTGGTTATACCAGTTACCGACTCAAACATGGAAATACTGTGTGATCTATGCACACCACTGGTTTCAATAACGGACGTAGTGTACTAAAGAGTTGCGGCCTTTGCACGAGTTCCTTGATTTCATGATTGGTTATACCTGTTACGACTCAAACATAGAAGTACTGTGATCTATGCAAACCACTGCTTTTTCAGATTGGGAAATTAGGGAAAACAAAAATACATTCCGAATGAAGCAAAATTTATTCGATGTTTTGATAATTTGCCATAGTTTAAATAGAAAGCTAAATAACGACCTACTGAAAAATGCGTTCAGCAGAAACTCAAGCTCAGGAATTGTATAACACAATAGTATTACAATACCCGTTACTTTGCAAGCTGTTCGAATCCTAAATTTTTCAAGGAAGAAATACAATACTTGACTAGAGTAGCAAATAACCGATTTGTTGGCGATAAGAGAACAATTATTGGGAGAAAACGCTAAGGTAGGAATGAGCGAAGAATTTTTTCTATGTACACTCGTTTCCATCAAACATGTTTTTTGTACAATTGTCCCAAAACAGAAAAAGCAAAATTTTATTTTGCTAGTATATTTACACTTTCTTTTACTTGGCATCATAAATCCAATCGGAGTGAATAAGACAATTAGGTTCATTACAATTACTTCCACTCCGCCATAATTTCCAAAGCTAACATCGTTCCAGATGGGTCAAATATGAACTTCCTCTCTTTCAAGTGAAATATGAACACTTTATTTTCCAAGTTTTTAACTTGATTGCCGCAAACCTTACCGGGGCTATTTTCCATTTGGAGTCCGGCGTTTCAATATAGGTTGATTCTGAGCAGTTGGGAATTGGACTTTGGATAAGAGGAAGATAGATGTCACTAGATATTGAAAAATGTTCAGAAATATGACGAATTTTAGGATTTCACTATACGCAACTGAGCGTTTGAAAATAGTTTAAATAAAACTCAAGTACCAACGATGTTTACAACAGCCAGTTGTACGAGGGAAGCAAACATTTCACTCGGATTACACACGTAAAGCAGTAGCAAGTGCTTGAAAAAAAAAATAAATAAATAAAGGAGAGCGAAACTGAGCTCAGAAAAAGTGGGCATTGTTTGAACTGTATGTGTTACAATTATTTATTTAGATGGTATACAAGAAAAATATCGTTTCCTGTGAAGGCGGATAAAAATTTCATTGACAAAAATTTGTTTACGAAATTATTTGGCAGTGCGAGGGTGCATTTATGGCGTTCATTAGTAACTTGAGAGATCCGTGAACGTTTCCAGCATCTCGTCTGCGATTTGTTTGTAGCGCTCCTTTTCGAGCACCAGCTCATCTGTAGGGTACAATAAAGAATCACATTTGAGGTTTATGCAGGGTATAAAAAAAGATGATAAATCAATTGAAATCTTCATTTGTAAGTGCGGATTAATAAAAAAGGTTGGCTACCGTACCAAATTATCTTTGACCAGAATATTGCGATTTTTCCATCTTAATTTAAGTGAAAAAAAAAATAAAATAAAAAACTATAATTAAGGCAAGATTCCAAAATTTAAAATACTTAATAGTACATACCGTGCAACAGCTTCCACCACCAAGCAGTCTATGGGCCAAGTCATGCGTGCATCTCTACTGTTGCATACAGCTAGATGATTTATTATCCGTACTGATTTGCCAAAAAATTACCAACATTTACAGTATTTACATATACTTACCAGAAGTAATAGGACTAATTAATTATTTTAATGAAAATCATAACCACAATATAGGTATCTGCTTCAGTGCTCAATCTTCCTATTGACTGGACAGAAATTCTTCGCTCCGGGTAATATCAGCCAGGGCGATACTCAGATTTTGTACGTTTTAGATACTTACCCAATGAGGTTTTACCAATTTTTGGTACTTACCAAAATGAACACTAACGGACGCCTGAACGCCTAATCTTATAAAAACAGAAGCTTATCAGTGAGCAGTGAACATGAGCTAATAACATTGCTTTGACACAGATGATTCGTGTTTGAACTTGCTGTTTTTGAATTGTGATTTTAAAAATTTATCAAGTCTTACTCAGAGACTTTGTTCGGTCAATTGTTTGAACTGTTCTTTCCCAGTGACCAGCTCATCTGTAAAGAAACGTATTGTAAGAATGGTTAAGACTATCAATAGAGTAACCGTAAGTGACCTCACACATAATTATATTTTTGGTGTGAAGATATCCCCAAATAAACTTCATTGGGCAACGGATAAAATACGTCTACAAAAATTCGTACTAGGTTTCATACGATGAGGCTGCATGGTTCATTTTATTCTTCGCGACTAAATACGTCTAGCCGTAACCCCTGAATATGATCACTAGCGCCTACAATTGGTAACCACGAATTTACCGGAAAATCGGTAGACCAATATTTCCATACGTTCACTTTGGGATTATTCCCTCACCACGTAAAAGGTAATCAATTCGGTCGTGACTTGACACTTGATCGCATGCCATACTGAACTGTGCAAGCATAAATATCATGATAACGGTGCAAAAATCAGTGCTGTCAAGATCGCTATGGCCAAATTCAAATACATCTATTAAAATAGACCATGCATGAAAATATCCCCAAATAAACTTAAATGGGCAGCGGAGAAAACACGTCAACTAAACTTCGTACTAGGTTTTATACGATGAGGCTGCGTGGTTTTTTTTATTCAATTACTCGTATTAGGTGAACTATGGAAAAATAATTGACATCGCAGTGAGTGACTCATTTCTTTTGATCAATTATTGTTAACAGTATTTAGATTTTTTCTAACTAATAGAGGTGCATGGTTGATACTAATCAGGGCACGATCTTTCAGCGTAACTACTAAACTAAAAGCTAAAATAAACCACAGTTACATGCAACGCCACCTAAAAACACAAGTATTCAACAGGACAAGGAACGCAAACTTGAAAGAAGTGCACGCTAGTTTTAAAACAAGTCGATATATTTTCTGACTTAGTTATGTATATTATGGTACATTGATTGGTACACGGCCGATAATATCTTAGGAATTCTGAATATTATAGCCCAATATATACAGCCAAACCAACGGTAGTTGACTAGCTCTACGTTCAACGACTTTTAACTGATGTTATTTAATTTTTTTTCATTGGTGTATGATTCAGAAAAAATAAATTATAATCGTAGCCACTCTCGCGCGACTGTCGATGTTAAACAGCGTTAACCTACCACATTTCTTATAGATCGGAGTGAAAAAAATATATTGAGGAAAGATATTAAAAAGTGAACGTGGAAGCAAAGAAGCTGGTAGAATGTGCGCATGCGCGGGATGCTCGAAGCGTTCAACCAACGAGCTCGGTGAAAGTTTGATCGAGGTCGTCGCAGATGTATTTGTATTTCTCCTTTTCCTGTACAAGCTCGTCTGTAATGATCCAATCAAAAAAGTTACTAACTCTAGAAAGCATCTTACACCTCTTAATCTTCTTCCGCACACGCTCCAATCCTTTGTCGTTATTCTGCAGAGCATCCTTTTTAAATACTAGTTTCTCTTTGATCTAGGTTCTAATTTATTGAACGAAAGAAATGCCAGAACACTCCTTTCCTAGTGACGTGACGTCCGGTTGTATTCAAGAATCCAAATGCTAAGTATTTTTTTCTATTTGAATCCTGGTCGACTGCCTATTTCGGAGCTGCTTCGTTGCTAAGATATAAATATACGTGTTCAGAGCACAGGATGAGTTGGTAAGCAGATTAACCGCATTCGACGGTTATATCCTCAAATAGCACTCTCATGTATCCTTGGAGAGATTTGTTCAACTGAAGCGTAACACTCATGCACCATGCGCAAAAAATAATTTAATTGAGTAAAAAAAATAAAATTAAATTCGTAGCTAACACATCAAGGGTGAGAAGCGGAAAAGTGAAAGAAATTATATATAATATTTTATTGACCTCTTTTTGATAAGTTCAATAATATAGCGTGGTTTTATAGAGAAATCGAAGGAACCAAAATCGAGTCGTACAAAACCGTTAACTGAAAGAGAAAAAAACAAAAAACGGCTGGCACAGATGCTCAGACCGAGTCTCGGTATCCTTTCAATATTTAATTACGGTCGTATGATATATGTCTTTTTTTATGAACGCAGGGAAATAATTATCATTCGGATGTAATTATTGCAGTGGCCGATTACATGTTCAATTCGATAAAACTAAATAAAACTGTAAACAGAGTAACAAACGAAAATAAGTGGGACTAACGATTATAAAGCTAAATATATTTCTGCATTTTATTGTACAATAAATTAGAATTTAGCTATCCGTGATTAGAATATTTATACAAAAAGAAGCTCTCACGTTTTTTCGTAACTTGATGATTGCGAAATGATAAGCTTGCACCAATGAAGCAAATGATAAAACCTCTTAAGCCGAAATACTGAAAATCTTGCCGACAAGTAGCAGGAAAAATTAAAAAATTGAAGGAGGCAAATGGAAAAAAAATCGTAAGCCTAATATATAAATCTAGATAATTTCATCTTGCAGTTTTCCTAAATCATAAATAAATATTCAATGTATTTCCAAACATTAATTCAAAATCAAACAAGCCGAGGGTTAGTAGAATTATTAAATAATTATACAGCCTTAAAAAATTGATAGTTCGCAAAAAAAAACCGCAAAGCCAACATTATTACGGCTGTTATCAAACATGAGCATCTCGTTCGGTATTTCAAGTTTGCAAATACTACAATTCCCACCAGTGAAAAGAGAGAGAGAAAAAAAAAAACACATTTATTGTACAATCGATAGAAAAGAGAATTTTACTATGCAAAGCTACGAAGATGCGGAAACCAACAAAAACGTGAGAAATTACACTTCAAATTCTAAGAAGTGCAAATTCGACTGAAAAATAACAACAAACTTAAGCGAAAATTATGTCTGTCGTGCGTGTGATAATCGGCTAACTAAGGAAGGCGGATTTATTTTATGTTTATATATCGATACAAATTTAAGCCTTGCACAACTGTAAAGCAAATTGTAAAATCTGCTGATGGCACACACGTCATAGTATCCCTGTTATCGCTTAGCGTTAAGTCGGTTTAATAATAATTGTTGGAAGGAAAAATTCGAGACTGCAGTTGAAAATTAACGTGTGTTTTGATGTATAGTTTTATATGCCGTAAAGCTCAACAAACGCCAGATCCAAGCCATCCCCAATTTCTCTGTATTGTTCCTTGGCCACCAGAATATCATCTGAAAGATAAGCAAAAAAATGATGAAGGAAGGGAGAACAGGATAGAAAGGAGATAAATTTGAACGGCGTTCGATGACAAAATAAATAATCGAAAATAAGATTTAACGAATATTAGGTAATAAAATAATATATTTATGATGGAACGAAGAGAATAGAAAAATAGAGAAAGTGAATGGGATGGATTAGTGTAAAGTGAACGTAGTGGTTGTTAAGAGAGGAACGGTGAAGAGTAATTGAGGTAAGCTAACCTGCCTGGCATCAGAGATTTGAAGAAAACTTGCGGAAAAAATAGATTTTTCGAAACATTTGAATTTCATTGTTTAATGCTTTCAAACATCACCATAGATGAGCTTCAGAGCTAACATCACCATCTAATAAAAGTTGTCGCATAGACGAGAGCAATTCGTTCAGATAAAAATGGTTCATTTTGCCCTCTTGGACTTTTCTAGATAAGATACCAAATGGGATTGGTGTATTGTACCCCAAACAAGAAGCCCTAATAATGCCCAAAGGAGCGAAAGGTGAATTGAATTGAATGAACGCAGAACGAGTAGGTATGTTTTTTTCTTCCCCTCAACCACCTTAGAATCACGTGGAACATTCTGTTAAGATGAAGTAGGGTAAAAATAACTTGGGAAAGATGCCAAATGGATTTCGCATAGTAAAATGAGAGAGTTAAGGGAAAAAAGCGTTACTTGAAGGCTCAACACCATAAACATACTACCAACAGTTTTGGAAATCCAACAATATTCGTCATAATGACTTGCTCCCCTTATTTCCCTTCAGATACGAATAATGATTCCTCGGAGCAATGTATTGAAGCCCTTAATGTCGATTTTAAACTATTCAAAAATTATCGTTAAAAATTATTTTCGAAGTTAAGAGCGGATAGTCATAATTTTTTCCAAATACAAATGAACTTGCTCAGGTATGAAAATAATGGCAAAAAATTGAGTTGTAAATAACCCACAGTTAATTCATACTCGCTTAATATCGTTTTGTTACGTAACCTTCGCTAATAATAATGGCACTCATAGAAAAATAAAAATAAACTATAAATATTTGCGATGTTACTATTTTTTTTTCGTCTGTAGCGCAAAGTATATCGTTATAATTCTACTGAAATCAACTCCAAGATTTCCCCTTGAAACCCCATGAACAAATCAATGTTCGATACTGAGCGCGGAACAAACCACCAATGGAAGTCAGAAAGAAAATAAAAAGAGATGGATAGAACGACTGATATTATGTCAAAATATGGAAGAAACCCTAACGAAATCTAATAAAGAAAAAACGGTGCATCGAACCTTGAGTATAGGAGTTTTAGCTGCTGTTAAATTGTGCTTGATGGAGTCAAAGGTGATCGGTAGTGAAGGAACGATGGGAAATCCAAAATTTTTTTGAGATGGAAGGAATTTTGAGAAAAAAGGAACGGTTAAAATCGCTGGTTTGTCGGGTGCTCAACGAATTCAACAAGGAAACTACAGGACTGGAAAAAGGAGGGAGTTTTTGTCGGATTCGATTGTTTTTTACATGTTTTGAATGTCATGAAGAGTCGTTTCCATTTCTTCCTGGAGCAGCTTGTTCTTCTCTTTTTCCAATACGAGATCGTCTTCACAATGTCAGTGATTTGAGAAGGGAGACACACACGGACAGACAGCGCAAAAACGGCAAACGCACAACAAAAAAGAAACAAGTTAGAGAAAACGTAGAAAACCATGCTAGAAGGAAAATTTCATAACTTATAAAACAATACCTACGCAGAAAATTTGAAAATAAAAATAGTCGCAAAACAAAAGCAAGGAAAAATATTTTCAAGCTATTTATTTGCGTTTCCAAGATATAAACCAATGCCAAAAGAACTGTAGTAATTTAGAAAAAAAATTGGTTTTCTAAAGAATAAATTAAGAAAATCTGAAAAATACACACTCTAGACAAAAGTTTTTTCTCTCAATACAATTCACAGTTCTCGGTAACTATACACTAGCTACATAGAACTAGGTGATCAACAAAACATAAAAAATAAATACATGGATAAAAAAAATCAATTTAGTCACCACTGCAAACGGGAGTTAGATTGTAGAAAGAAAACTTGCGCAAAATTCAACCTGTGCTCTGATACTTACATCTGTGCAGGCTGAACATAAGCTAATCAAATGCGCTATCACATTAACTATAGACGGAGGACTGGCTAGAAAAACTACGCATTTCCGAACAATCACATTTTTGAACATTTACATAACAAGATTATATACATCGTGTGGCTGAAAACCAAGATTCCCTACGTGGAAAAGTTTCTAGCTAAAAATCATGCCAAAAGTTTGAAAAAAGGAAGGCGCAAAAAAATTGTTTACTGTTTCTAAAAGAGAAATGACGTTCATCAATATATCTACTATATTGTATAGAAATTATAGGATGGATACATACTTTACAATAAGGGAGGAAAGACTTGATGGAATAATGCTTACCTTCAAGCCTGTCAACTTCCTTCTGAAGCTTCTGAACGGCACGCTCAGCGAACTCAGCTCTGACTTCAGCCTGTAATTATTAAAAAATTGTTATTCAACATTCCACGAAATATTCACAACTTCATGACCTACCCCCTTATTTCCAAAAGCCAAGATTTTCTGAGCTAAAGAGGGCTCTGACCTGCCCAATGAAGGATTAAAATTAGTACTTAACAATGCAAAGAATTAACATTCGATTTTCTCCGATGTAGTCAAGTTCGAATTATAGCCACTGTTACAATCGATGTCTACATACTTAAAAATTCTTCGTTCCCAAGGGACAAATAATTCATTTTCAGAAATTTATTAACTGCTTATCATTGGAGAAAGGAGAAACCATGAATATCATTAGAGTTCTAGGTACAGGCAGTTAGTTATAAACAGCGAATTGCTCAACATTCTGTCAATACTAACAACGATTCAGCCCAGACGAAGCCCGAGCTTGGTACGCGATGCGCAGGGAATACATTTTGAAAAAAAGAACGATACACAAAATGAGGATTTGCTACATTGTTCAGCGATGATTAAAATCTCTAGTCAAACAAACTGTTCTTTGGAAACTGGATTAAAAGAACGCCAGTAACTTGATAAAATTTCAATTTTAATAAACTAAAAAAAGTACATGATGGTCAACCGATAGGGCAAGATTCATGCAATGAGCTAATTTTGAATCGCTGCAAATTCATCCTGGATCTTATCCAGGATACTGTTGTCAGTATCATACGAACTGCAGTTAGTGAAGTAAAATCATCGTGCGCCACGAAGAAAGGCACTTGGTTATCAACGCACACAAACGGCATCTACCTTCTGCAGCTGATGTTGACGGTCAAGGGTAGGCAACTTAGGTTGCGCTCAATCCAAGTCCGACATTTTTGCTATAGTCCATTAGCGTAAGTCCAAGGGCACACACAAACCCAAAAACCATATAGAATGGACTTGAAAGTGGAAAAATTAGATTCGCTTACCATAAAGTACCAAGACTAAAACTATTACTTACTCATTCTAAGGATTACTGTGTTTTATAAATCGTTTTTCTTATACACGAGAATGGGGTAACAAACGAATGCACCAACAACGTCGGCGTAATTTTCTTTCTAGTCATTATAGTCTTCATCCCCCCTGCTATTTTAAATTATTGTACTGCTAATAGTTCTATTTTCCAAAATTTGCTCCCAAAGGAGAGATTTCAAAATTGCTTTCGGAGCTGTCCTTTTTTAAGGCCATTTTTTCAACCTAACGATATTAATAATATCAGATACATTTTTTGAAACGTCAAACTATTTGCCATTGACATGCTACTTGATTATTGACCCGTATGATTCTCCAACACGATTAATTTTAATCGCCAATGTTACTATTATCATTATTCCATGTCTTACGGACAAGTAAAGCCAAAATTTTCGCCTCGCTCTATTTCATACCAACTGCTGTATTCGTATTTTTTGATACTGGGCTTTACGAATGGAATTCCGATTGATCATAAAAATTACCTCTTTCAGTTGTGTAGAGAGCATCTTGACTTGTTCTTCGAACGATTCCTCTCGCTGTGTCGCCTGAGCGCGTGTTGAAGTATTAAAATTGAGTTAGTACAATTTAAAACAACACCAAACAAACATTAGTATGGAAACAAAAGACGAGTCGACCATTAATTCAAAGGGGGAACTTGTGAAAACAATTACAAATACAAACTCAAAAAAATGTAGTTAAGAAAATATCTAAGACGAAAAATCATTGGTTATTTCTCTCGCACGCTGACAGATTTATCTGATAGCCTAAAATTCACAAATCAAACGAAAGTGAGTACACAACGCGGATGCCTTGCAAACGGAAAACACGATTTCTATACCTCCTTGAGGCGGTTGTTCAAATTCTTAATTTGGTTCTTGTACTCCTCCTCGCGTTTGTTGGCCTAGAGTGGAATCACGAGAAAAAATTACAGATCAGAGTGAAAATGATCTGCTGAGTCGCAATTATTCAGTGATTCAATTACTAGGTACTGTAATGGTAATTTTCACACTATCCCTAACACATGGATAATTGAAGTGAATTGGTCGATGAGGAACTTGTAAAATATTTAATTTTATATTATCCAATTGTACCACCTATTTGTCACGAGCCTGCATAAATCAATTAATGATAACTAAATAAGATAATTGCAAATTTACCTTTTCTTCAGACACTTCAAGAGATTTCAAGTTGTTGCCGACAACGCGAAGCTCCTCTTCAAGCTCGACGATCTTCCTGTTAAATGTAAAACAAACTTCTGAACAAACTTGACAAAGTACTTCAAAGGTATTTGAAAACCGCGTAATTGTTCAAAGTCCTCCATGCAACTTCGAGGAGAGAACGCTTCCTCTGTCTACAATGAAAACTGCAATCTGCTTTTTGAATAACAGTTCAATTGAAATTACACGGATCCGATCGAAACTATATCCAGCTAGAATTTTTTGCGTAGATAATAACTTACAATATTATTCTTACGAGAAGACGCATACTATCTTCCAAACCTCACCTTATACAGAAAATATTTCAACGAAAAAATGTTAGCAGTTGGAATAAAATACAATATTATTCCAAATGCGACCAAAAACGACAAAACATCCATGCAGGTTGCACTACGTGTAAAATAATACTTCTACACAAAGCGTATGTGCGTGATCTGCAATGCAATGCAGCTATATATAGCAAAAAAAAAAAAAAAAAAAAAAAAAAAAACAATTATTAAATTAACGTATCAAGACGTATAAATTTCTCCTCGAATTAGACTCGTCAAAATAACGCGGAATTTCCTATTAATCGGTAGAATTTCATTAAATCGAACTCCATTTTTTCTTCTTGACAATAATGTTAACGATATATTATTTCATTGTTTTACCCTTCCTAGATGAAAAACAAAAGAATACCTAGCAAGATCTTCACCTCAGGAAATAATTGGCACCTGTAAGTCTCAAACAAACAAGATTGAAAACAAAGCAACTAGAAGAATCAATTCTCGTAGAATCAAGAAGAGTAGTTTAGAAGAAATCGTATTAAGTACCTAAGTAATAAACATCGAATCCCCTTATTTTTTTGAGAACGGTTCATAAAAAGTCGAATGTGAATGGAATCATTATGAAAAAGCTATTCTCGACAACTGACCAAATCAAATCATTATTTTCTCGACAAAAAAATCAAACTCACAAATCGCTATGTTCAGCTCGTTCTTCTGCCCTTTCAAGGTCTTGCTCCATCATAACAAGCTTCCTGGCGACCTAGTGTTCGGCAAATCGCAAAAACAGAAAGAAAAACAACGGCATGCAGTTAAGATCGAAGCACAAATAGTCGCAATAACAGCTACTGATGCGGGGTTTAAAGGTGGGTGGGTGGGAATTAAAACGCAAAAAGTGCCAACCTGTTAAAACAGCAAAAAGATCAATTATTGGTCTGTATTGAAAATTGGTAGATGATTCATTGAATTGACTCGCAACTTACTCTACGATTCGTGCACAAATGCAACTGAAAAGCTGGCATTTACTTTTTCTCGACAGACAAACTTGCCTTATCAATGTGTACCTCAATTGGCTAAGAGATGCTGGCGAAATTTATAGCTACACAACGCCTTCAATACAGACCACGTAAAAACGGCTAAAATACAATTACAAAAAAAATCAGTCGCAGGCAACGGATGATCAATTTTACTGCATAGCCAAACCAATTGCAGAGCTCAATTTTCAGTTCAAAAGTAGCACGGTTCTGAATACTAACTCGCACACGACAGTAATGATGCATTCCTGTGAAAAAATCAATATCTTACGATTCACCAGATTCAGCACGCTCTTCTGCTCTCTCCAAATCGGCTTCAACCATGGCCAATTTACGAGCGACCTAACCGTTTACCGAAACAAAAATTTTCCCTGTTATTGACAAAAATCAAAATTCTTTCAAAAAATTATTGACGATTTTTTTTAATGAAGTGAAATAGAAAAAGTGTATCAAATTACTTTGGATGGCTTAAAGAAGTCATTTCAAAGGATAGTAGATCTAATTTTTCAATTTTCTAGTTCCCTTTTCCATTTAATTTCTTTATTAATTTACTTTCTAATTTCCAAGGTTTTTCTCTCAGATTTCTTCCCATGCTTCTATTTTTTTACGATTCATATAATATATAATGTTTTCTCTCCCAACCAGAAATTTAAATCCGTTTTCATTTTGTTAAGAAACTTGTAAGTACCCCTGTAAAAATTTTTATTGCGTGTATTAAACCATTTCTGTTGAATACTGCGTGTAAAATTAATTACCCGAGATAACGCAAAACGAAGAAAAATTATTCCAACACTAAAAAGGATTGAATATACCCCAATTTTTGGCGAAATTTTATTCCGAATTCAACTCACAGATTTGAAAAATTCGAATCGAAGTAGCTCATAAATCAACAGTGAGAATAAAATTCCATTTATTTATCTCTTTTAGTCGTTCATTCTACATTTTGAAAAATAAATAAAATCGGGATACAATAACATTTGATTATAAAATTTGTTCAAGGCCTCAGAATGCACATAAAAGTATAAAAATATGTTTTTTCTTCATCTAATCTCAGGGAAGTAATTTCTTCGTTCGTTAATTTCACTTATAAGCCACATGGAATGCGACACGTAATAACTCTATATTAATAGTATACTAGAATCACTCCTACTGTTAAAGGACCATTGTGATTTGGAAACTGCAAGCAGTAGTGAAATTCACGTGATGGAAATGAGAAATTGCCGAACCTATAAGAGCTTCGTCGCCTTTGAAATCAGAAGCTAACATGAATCACAGTCAGCATAATTGAATTAGATAGATTTCGCAAGTTTAACAAGATAAAAGCTAACGAAAATTATTTGCTAACGGTAAAGAAACAACTGTTCAATTTTTGGAAGAACGCTAAAACAAGTAATTATACAACAATGATTCTAGTCCGACGGAAGGTAGGTAACAAGATACCTATTATTGCTCATTGATTAACATTAAATAGATATTATCCGAAAGCGAAAATGTTAATAGTAGTAGTGTTTTCTTCCTCGCTAGAGACGCATTTAACTTTAGCGAGACATGCGCACTCACTTAGAACGTGCGGTACGTACAACCCCCATCCAACCCCCACTAATTCGCGTACCACCCCCCAAAACCGAACCGCGCACACCGACATTCACCCATTCGATAGGGAATGAAAACGGAACGCACAAAAAAATTGCAAATTCTAGGAGAGCAATTGACGACACTGGAAAAGAAGCAAGATTACAAAAATGAACAAAATATTGGAAACAAAAGGAAAAATCGAGGAAAAGTGAAAATTGTTCGATTCGATAGCTGAAAATGCAATAAATTGTAAATTAATAGGCAATTTAAACCACATAATAATTTCAATTTGAATCACAGCAAACCATGCTGATAAGGAGAAGACACACAGGTGGGTTATGAGGTTAAATAGGATCCATTAACTATGAGAGCCTCGAGCTATTATTATTATGATACACTAGGATGCGTAATAAATAGTTTTATAGAAAGAAAAAAAAACAAGTTTACCACTGATGAGTGGACTTTTTTGCTAATATCCTATCTATTTATCAACAATAACTTGCAATAACCCATCTTAAGAAAATTGAAAACAGCCCCATAAAATAAATTCAACCCACTGGAAACGGACAACATAAAAATCAATGCGGTTCATCAACAATAATTAATAGAAACAAAGAAGAAAACAATATATAAAAAAAAGAGAAAAGCATAATAAAATCTAGCTATTCTCATAAACCAAAAGTACCCAACATAATCCAATAAAATTAATACGAAAATCAATTCGATTGATTCAACAAAAATAACTGTAGCGACCTCTCGAAAAAAACGAACGACAAATGAAAAGTAAACAGAATTATTAACAAAAATTTCGAAGTAAATTAATAACTACTATTAGAAAAGAAATCAATTGAACTCTAAACTTTAGAGAACCCGAAAGAAGCTTTGCATTCACAACGTAAACGTCATTATTTACTACATATTAAAATTAAATAAAAATGAAAGCAATCTGCTGCGTCAATTTTCTATTTGGAAATAATTTAGCATTATTTTCTTCGAAAATTCGCTAAAATCAGCTATTGCACACTTCAGTCACTACCTCAAAGCTCTCTAAGTCAATTGAGGGGTAAACAGTTTTCTGAACAGGAAAAACCAACTTCACCTCATCGTATTTCTTATCAGCCTCCTCGGCGAGGAACCTAGCTTCTTTCAGCTGGTTTTCCAGAGCGTCCATTCGCTCTTCATCTGCCAAGCTTCGGTTCTCAAGGATCTTGCGCTGTCTGCGAGTGAGGAACCAGTGATCAGAATGAATAGCCGGCCGAAGGTGAGAGGATAGGAAGAAAGGAAGGAGTTCAATGCACAATTGTCAATTTGACTGATTAGATCAGTAAATCGAGCAAGTTCTGCAATGAAATGACAGGGATACGAGGATAGGAGCCCATCCTGTTGTGATCCATCGAGCCATTTGGGATGGAAATAACTTCCCATTATCAGCCGCCACCTTTGTTTGCCGGAATCTCGTAACGTTCACTATTAGAAATTTTCCACTTGGAAAATGCGCTGAAAGTTTACATCCCAATAAAAGCTAAATAAAACTAATATACCCCATACATTCTTCATTTTCTTCTTATTATTAGAAAAAAATGTCCTCACTCGATAAATGAACGATTTTCAAGCATTTATTTTGCAGTAACTTTTTTTAACAACTTAGAGCTTGTCGAATTCGCCAATTTCAAATTAAACACTTTCTTTTTTTCAAAACCTCAATTATTCCAGTTTTTTGTACTAATTCAACGCATTTTCCAGTTGATAAACCAAATTGACCGTGCGCCAGTGGAGTTGCCTAAAAAGTTGGAGTTCGAGACTCACCTCTTCATATTTCTTATCTGATTCTTCAGCGATGATTTTTGCTTGGGCCAACTGAGCTTCGAGGCTACCGACTCGGTCGTCTTCCATGTTCGTCTTGTTTTCCAGAGCTTTCCTTATCCTTTGAAAAAACCAAAATTAGGGAGCGCACAAAAACCAAACGGTTATATGATTTTGTTAGGCAGTCCATGCAGGTTGAGGAAGAAAACCCTATGGCCAAAGGACCCAGGGCGATGTAATGTACATACTCCGGAAGATGATTTCAACATTATTTACAATAATAAACTCATTTTTGAGCTCTGCATGCTAATTCGATGACGAGAGTTTAGGAAATGGAGACTTTGTTTTTAATAGATCCGTATTTTTTATCTCAGTATACATTCTAGGTTGGATGAAAACTTCCTTACATGAATCGTTTGATGACGTCAGTATTAGGTATATAGTTCAAAAAGAAAAATAGGGCATCCCAGGCGAAAATTTTCCACCTCCCAATCCTTCGAGTCGAGAATACAAATCTGGGTCAAGTGACCTAACTAATCGTTTCCCGTCTATTAATAGCGAATTCTTAGCGTTCTTCTACGCGTCGCCCTCGTCACTCTCTTCCAAGAAATGAGCAATTTTTTTTTTAACGGAAAACATTAATCAGTTCAGCGCTAATTGGTCGAAACTGACGTCATATCTTTAAAAAAGCCTGACCTTTTTCAAAACGATCAGTTCGCATTGATTTATTTCTGAAATTTTGTAGTTCCACTTATGACGCTCTGTAACAATTAATCTTCCTCAGCTATAACGAAAAAGTAATTTTAGCCTCGGTTACGTTTCCGATTGTGATAAATTCAATGAATGATAGACAAGACAAGGTGGCAAAAAAGGCAATAAAAATGTCCAAGCTCTAATTTTCACTAATGAATGGATTCCAATTTTAGAAAAGGTGATTTGTAACAATACTTGGATTTTCACTTCAATTAGCTATGACGAGAGCTATTTCTATAACTCAAAATTCAGGCAATGAGCTTTTCAAGCGCAGTTCATTTTGGCGTTCGTTCTTATTATTGTGTAAGCGGCATTCCGTCAACAAAAGACAACAACAAACCGACGAAACAGCATTCAAAAAAATTATTTCACATTAAGCATGCTTGAAATGCACAGCAGTTTCGATTGCTTCCTCGGCTCAAACATTCGCAGAGATGTGTCACGTCAAAATTATGGGTTACATTGCATCAATGTATGCTTGAAATGTTAACTTGTTAATGTAAAGGTGGGTATAAAAATAAAAATATAAACCAAATCCACTAATGAAAACATTTGAGTTGAATTAACCATGAGATGATCAAGAAATTGTTAACAAACAATCGTGTCAGTGACAAAGCGGTTTCGCCAGGCGTACGGCGAAAAAATCATAACGGGTTATAGCGAGTGAACTCAAAAGGAAGACGGAAACAGAAGCGTTGTTATAAAAATGGACGCCGAGACGAGGAGGGCCCAGCCCAAAAACAATTACGTAATGCCAAGGTTAGTCCGCACTCGAGATACTGACCTGGGAGAGCGTGGGCAATTTCTACATTGCAAGTAATCCCAATCACCTCAAAATATTTGCGCAACAGGCAGAAACTGATAATGCGAAGTTATATTGGAGGAAGAGAAAATGACGGAAATCGGGTAACGTGTACAAAAAGTGAGAAGGAAGAAATGAGAAAAATGAAGGCAAAGGAATACATAACATAAATAAATAGCAGGCATACAAGATTCAACTGTGACTTCTTCCTAATCTCAAGTAAAATATTCGCGTGAACGTGTCAGGACTTGCAAGAGCGAAAATTCATGGTTTAAGAGCCGATGAATGTTTCTCATTGGAGAGCATAAAGTAACGACCGTTAAAAAAAATGTGATATTAAGCACATCTACGAGCACTCGTTTAATTGGGGACCAGACTGTAATTTTGAGTCGGAAGTGCATCAGAAAATTTTATCAATTTTTTTCAAATCTGAATGCGATTTTTTTCGTCAGAGCAACCGTTTCGAAGATACAACGCCCAAAATTAAAACGTTGAGGATGACGAGGTTTTTGGCAGCGAAATTGAAAATAGCGGCATAGACTAAGCGAATAGATATGAGACTTAAGTTTCTAGCTTGATTTCCAGTCAAAAAAGATTTCGTAGGCTTCTAATCTAAAACTGCTTGAATAAAGCATAGCATGCAAAAGTCATAAAAGGCTAATTGTAGGACAATAAAACCTAATTCTGAGCACAATTTTTTCAACAGCAGGCATTGTACTTAGTCTAATCCCGACCAAGTAACGGAAAAGGCAGTGGCATTTTATCAATTGCTCATGTCTTTGATAAGCAGAAATGTCTCAGCCGTCGCACATGTTAATATGAGAGTAAGAAAATAATCAAGTACTCTTGCAATAATAAGGTTTCAGTTCCTAAATATTTTTTTTCCTTATGAAGGTTTGTTCTAATGAAAAAATCACCAAGAGGAAATTTATAAATTTTACCACGTTAACTTTCAGACCTTTCCAACCCAGTTTTACTTGGAAATATTAATGTGTAGAGCTTAAGCTAGCTTTCAACCCTTTATTTTAGAGAATGGTTGAGCGAAATATTCAATACTATACTCACTACAAACACTACTATTGACCTAACTGTATCGAGTTCCATTAGAACCATTCTTGTTTTTATAACAATTTTCGTTGATTCAATAGCACTCACGTACAAGAATAGATAGAATCTATAGAAAACGTCTTCTTTAACAAGAATCTAAACATGCAATTTGAATGAAAATAGACGTTATTCGTAGATCGTTTTGGCTTTACCTTTCAGACTCATCGGCGGCCTGCGAGGCTTCGGCAAGTTTGGCCGTGGCGGTGGCCAACCTCTCTTCGGATCTTTCCAGGTCCTCTTCCAGAAGTTGGATACGCCTGTTGAGAGCGGCAACTTCACTTTCGGCCTGGAACAGACAATTCGGTAACGGTTAAGAAAATGATAATTGTTCGGAAATGCGTTTGGACTTTGAAGAAATGTAGACCTTACGCTAACATTAGCCTTCCATGGGTTTTTTTAATGCAGTCCAAAACCAATGGAAGAAAATAGCATAAAAAAAGGAACAAAAAATTGTACGTAACGCAGCAGCATCGACATTAGAGAATATTGGCACGCGACAGAAGATCGCCAACCGAAGACGTACATCATGCATTCGAACAAGGATGAACCCAATGAGCGGACTATACGCTGTGAATTTTAACGCAGACGGCAACGAGTGACTACGAGTACTGGGAAACACTGGACAGAGCCGACTGTTGTTTGCCCTGAACACGGAGGTCTTTCAGGAACACAATGGCTTCGTACTTCGCGGAGAACCCTAGCTTACGGAAAATTCCTCCTGGAACGAGTTACGAAGATTTTTCGACTCAGTTGCTTAAAACTTTCTTTCAAATCTTTTTCCACCGAACTTTCCCACACTCTTTTCAGGGATGTTGAACAATAGTATATCCTTTTCTGCCACTATTATTATTCTAGCGGTAAGCAAAATTTATACACAAAGTTCTCCGTCGAATAATGACGTAGAATTTGGAAAAAGAATAGGAGAGCAACTACACGGAATAATTGAAGGTAGAACAAAAATACAGTACTTTCTCGTGAAACTGTTGACATTTATGATATTTTTCCATTTTAAAAAAAACCTGGGTTGATGATAAAAATTTACCTTGCCAAATTCCACACTAAAGTTTAGTTTAAAATTGATGACAACATGAAGAACTGAATTGCCGCCACATAATTTCAACTCGAAGAAGATGAAATTGACCTGTCAAAAGGCCTGAGAATCAGCCCAACACTTTGATGGATGTTCCGTTTCATGACGATTGACCAAGGGTCCTTGGCCGATCAGGATGCGGTAGCTCCTCGAGGGAGACAACGATTCGTTCGGCAGTCTTGAACCAGGCCGGCCTCTCACCACGAATCACGTATCGAATTCCACTGACTTCCCGGACATATTGGATACGGCGTTATGCACCTTTTTACGGATGAAGTTCCACAGAGCAAATCAGTAGCATCTACTAATTATCCTCAAGACATTAATACCCTTTCCAGGAAGATATAAATCCGTTTCTGAAACCCAGGAAAGTGGGCCTCTGAGCTCATAAGCTTTCAAATGAACTATTATATATACCACTTAATTATACCGAAGGCGATTCTTCATTTCTACATTTTTCCCTCCATCATTGACTTGGCCCCTTCAAGAGGTGGCAGTTCCAAAGTTGTCGGTCAACGAGAACTAGAATTTTCAGCACTTGCTTCTGGGGAAAAATATATTTTCAAGGAAGACTAGTTAAAGATGCCGTCAAATTAAAAGGAACAAAGGGGTCTTTGGCCGTACGATTGATGACAACCTGTAACGGACCGATGAACTCACAAACAACGGGGAAAGGTGGGAGCAAGTGGGCCAATTTCTTTCGTTTCCTGCGTCTCCCATACTTATTGAAATAAGTGTACTTTAGTAACCTTTCCACAACAGAATATCACTTTGCGACCGACGAAGAAAAAAAGGTTGAAACAATGGGCGGATCAAAGTCCTGAAAATATGAACAATGGAATACGCGTCAACTTGAGAATACAGTGACTTGATTTCTTATTGGTTAATCGTAGACATTGGTTAAACTTTAGAAATTTGAAGTTAAAGCGTTTTTCGACTGTTTGATTCATAATTTAAATTCAGTTTTGACGTGATTGAGTATTGATTACTCTCTGAGAAGAAAAATAAATAAGACCATTAATGGTCGTTTTTTTGTACCATAAAGCTAGATTCGCATGACAACGGAAAACAACATAGGGGAATGATTTAATATGATTGGGTGATGTCAACGGCATTTGACTGCAGTCTTCCCTTTCAATTTTCTCGGTCGAATGAAGCTTGAGTAGTTTTCATTTTGAAATAACCAATCATAATAACAAGGAGACCCTTCAATAACTATTACTATATTATTTTACAAGAACCACAATTCATCCAGGACTTACGGCAGTTATTGCTAATGTATAATTTGGTTCCATCTAACAGCGCGGTATTAATAAAAGATGATAATTGAATTAAGCACCTCCTCACAAGTTAGGTTTTTACGTAGTTATCGCAAACTAGTCATCTTCACGGTTCCCGGTACCAAGGAGGAAACAGACAGTAATAAGTCTCAGGAGTTCGCCAACTGGAAAATGACTCAGGGCTGCCGACTACCGAGACGAGTATTATTCGGGTATTGAGGTCATGGGAAATTGAAAATAATGCGGATATTTCCATACGGACGCGTAATATGAGCACCATAAAAAGGGTGAAAATCAACTGTCAAGAGGTAATAGTTAATTATTTATATTACTTTTGGAGGAGGGGCTATTGTACCAAAATTTTGAAATGTTTGTTATTTTAGAAAAGCTTTATTATCTTAAAAGGCTTTATTGTATTAAAAAGCGTTATTTCAAAATATGAATAGATAGTATAGTTGAAGTCTGCACATGATTTCAATATCTGATACTAAAATAATCGTTTCTCTGTTCGATTTGATATAATTACGTAATAGAAAATAATTTATAAAAAAACTAGCTGCTTGTATTAGCATCGCAATTTTCTCAAGGTGCGAAACAAGTGACGCCGTTTAAGTATTCCTGAGATCCTAAAGGAGATCCTGTCAGGTAAACAGATCGCACCACCCGGCAACGTGACCAAGTAAGGAGAGAAACTTGGAGAGACGATCTCACACGTGGAGGACTCCGTTGCCGAAGTTAACCTTTCCCTTTCGCGAACATCACAACCAACCTCATTTGAGTTGAGATGAACTGTTCAGAAAGAATATCATCGTCTTCATGAAAAATAAACATGTAATTGGAATGGGAGCAGACGAAAAATAAGGGCCAATTAACTTGATAGCCAATGAGAGGGTCAGCACGTTTCGAATAACAGCATCTAAACGTCGCTTTTCATCTATTTTCCGAGTTCAAGCTAAATGCTGCAATGAGGTGGCGTATTCAAGGGAACACTCAAGTGCAAACGCAAAGAGGCGCTCCTGAACATTTTGAAATCGGAGGATTTCTATCGGCTTGTGAGGACGATTACAGAGCTTACTCTCGGAGGCAACAGAGGTTAAAAAAAATGAATGTATCTATTTCGAGCATGATGTTGAGGATAGTATAGAAAACTTCCGTTATAAGACACGCATCGACCGCTTTTGTCTACTAATGTGACTCATGACAACAGGCCTCGTCGGCTGTTCCCCCCTTTTCAGACAGTTCTGCAGCTTTGCGGACATTTGCAAGGCGTCAGGAACCCCATGTGGCCTTCTCCTGATCGTTATCGACGTCTGACCGACTGTCGGTCGCCGGCAGACGTAAGGGATAGAGTAGAACATAGGAGGGTTACGTTAGAGGAGTTCGTCAAAACAAATCGATACATAGCGCTCGCACCGTCGTGTGAAAACCGTCCAACCGTGAACGAGCCCAGTTCGCAGGAATCGGATCAACTGCTCGACCGGCGCCAGTGACGTGTCGGCAAGCCGAACATCGTCAAGTTAAAGGCCAGAAGTATTGTCCCGGAGTCCTCTTTCGAAGCGGAAACTCCTCACCAGATTTCTTTAGCTGAACGAAGTTTACCGCTATAGAATATAAAAATTCTATTGCTATTAAACAATTGGAAGTAACGATCCTCGTTCGAACCGGATCCAACACTTACTGTTGAGCCACATTATGTTGCCGATTCGGTTTGTAATCGTCCAAGAAAACACTAGTAACAAGCGAAGGAGTTGAAAAAAATACGACTCCTAGATTTACTGAAGGTGCTAAATTGACAATTAACAGGTTTAGGATTCAAATAATAATCTGTTTCTGAAAACAGCAGTTCTATCGTACCGAAAACAATAAAAAGCGAAAAATATGCATAATTATCTACTTCCTGCATTGTCACGTTTCTTTTATCGTTATTAGGTTACGAGGAGACTTTTTATTCTTACCACTTTATAATCATCTTCTCCATTAATATCCCAGCACTTATGCTAATCGGACATCTTCTATTGAGCCTTCTCTCGCGAAATTCGACCAATTTTCTCCTCGCCCTCGATTTATAATTTTTCTATTCTAATTTGGCATTTTTCAATGCCAGAAATTAGTTGAAATGCTTAATCATACCTTGTTTTCAATTTTCCTCTGCTCCTTCCGCATTGCTCAGTATCGCGTGCCCTATATCGCTTTGTATTCTAGGGTTAGCCTTATTGAACAGTACCTGGAAGTCCAGGTCGCTAAGCACACGCGTTTGAACTATGTCTTGGAGTTATGCCAGACACACAGAGTGACATTTTCAAGCACGCCAACGGCTTTCTGTGCTCGCACTCTATTGGGGTTTTGAGTTTGGCGACGAGCCTACTTCTGCCCTGTTCTTATAGCTTTACTTGTTTGATTAAATGAATTTATTTCCACTTATATTACTGGTTATCTAAACCGTAAACTTCTCTAGTAGCGGGAAATTTGTAATTTCTAAGTGAAAACCGAATTTCTACCAATAAGTATTTATTTTAGGCAACTACGGTACACAACAGATTGTTTAAATTTTTCAAGTTTGGAAAGCACTACTAGAGTGATACACGACTCACCCTCAAGTAACAACAGATGAGCAATTTGTTAAAATTACCTATATACGCTCTTAGTATACGGCAAAAAGCGCAGAAAGTTGAAAAACTTTCAAGCAACTATACTTGCCTTGCGAATACTATCCAAGCTTTCCTGACGAGAATTCGTGACCTTTGCTCTATGGACGTTTAGCGGTGCTCAAGACGAGGTTTGAAAAACTCTCGGTTTCGGTGCTATTGCCCCCGAGCATTCGCCCGCTGGAGCCGTGCTGGGTCGATGATTTGCGCCAATCTCCACCTCCGCTGTTCGGGAATTATTCTAGGTCACTTCCACCCTTTTGCCATTGTTACTCCTCATTTTTACCAAACGAACTGAGCTCTGATCCACCCGTTACAAAACCCCCGACAAACAACTCCTCAAATAGGGAATAACCGTATAATTACTCGTTACAAATAAAAATAATTCCTTAAGAAAGAATTTTTGTAGGGTTAGAAATTATCTAACTCGGAAGGAACATAATTATATGATTGGATCAGTAGAACGGGGGTAGGTACGTAACGATAAAAATATATAAGATCTTACGAGCGACAATTCGGAGAGACAATAATCAAAAGATTTCTCATTTTTCGCTCAACAATTGAAAACATTTTAGTATGATAATGAGCATTAAATATGAGCACTTCATACGATGAGGTATCAGAAAATTGTTTGCTGATACACAGACAACTTCTATTCACTAGGTAAACATTAAAGCAATCTGATTACCCTTGAAAAAAAATCTGTACCAATAAAGTACTAGGCATAAAAACTAACTGGCGTAACAAAACATTGTTGTGGGAAAACGTAGAGTTTACTCGAAATGAATAATTCATCAACTATTAGCGAGCCGCATGTCCGACGGCGTTGTCATGCGTTTGGAATTTGCCAATCAGGTAGACTCGATGGGTTAAATGGGTCTTTGAAAGATGAGCAAAAGATATATTTACAGGCGAGCGAGAGTGAGAAGGGCGAGCGGGAGGCTAAGAAATAACGGTACGTTTTGAACCAGCCCAAAACCAGCCTGAAAGCTTCCTGGCATCTTCAGGGACAATCTTATGCATCCCAGATGATACGATTTCTCGTTCGTCCACGATTGCAACTGTTATTTCAACTAAAGCTAAAATATTGATGCAAAAGGGCGCGCAAACCGTTGAAGCCTACAGATCTTGAAAATCCGTGGGATGAAACACCCACAACGACGTAACACATAATTCAACTGCTTACAAATGCGCCAGTAAAACCAATCTTATTTGCGGATGCAAATTTCGATTTTATAAAGTGAGAAGTACGAGAATTCGCCTTCATTCCTCATAAGGGAACGCTCGTTAACTACTGGAATTGGTTCTTGAGTGATGGGTATCATTGGCTTGATTATATAATCACAGCCCTGCCTCGCACTGGTCTCATCACACATCGACCAATATGAATTACAGGTTAGGATAAATACTTCATACGAGAAATAGTTGTTCAAATTTGACGACAGGGCGAAAACAATACGTGCTGATTTATCTGCGAAGCAACTTGCAGTTCAGGATGGAAATCGAGGTAGGTCTGACTTTTCGGAAAAACGCAAAATAAGTAGTTGGCGACTTATTTGGGAAAAAATACCTAAATACTTGGCTTTTTCAATAAGAGAGCAAACAATTTCAAGCAACACAATATGATATTCAGAGCGATGAATAGCAAAAGTGATTAAAACTACTTGTTCGACTCATTCGTTTCAACATAGTTGGAACTAGATCACAGCCGTGCTGATGAAAGTGAAACACAAGGAATCCGACCGAGGTTGAGCAGAAACCTAACCTCTCACTAGGGATTTGCAGCAAGGATCAAGGCATTCATAGAACTAGGTAGGAGTTGCAAAACTCGGTCGATCACGTTTCCTTAAGGAAGAACATGCTGTCCTCGATCGTAAGGGGGTTTCAAAGAAGCCCATCATCATTGATGGGATCACTGACCGAGCACTTCATATTCATAATTTTAGACTCACATCCTCGTCGTAAATGTGAAAGGATATTCCCGACTATGGCGGGGGTGGAAGTGGAAGAAGAGGCAAGTGGTTCCCACAAACCAGAAGGTTACCAACCTCTTTGAGTTCCACCTGCGAGGCACCCTGAGGGGGCTTGTATTCATGCACTTTACGAGGGGCCAACGGTACAAAACTGACTGCGGTATTCTAGCGAATGGACGGAAAATGAACGTGATCAACAGGTGGAATCATCGGAAAATGGTAATACAAGAAAGGAGTAAGTTGTTAGATTATAGTAGTCATTGTTAAAACAAAAAAAGGCGATGAACTCAATTGAGCAAAATTATGCGCTGATTGAGGCTGACTACTTATATACAAGCATGGAGATTTTGATCCTATAGAGACACTTCTTTGGATCAGTCAATCCAAATTCAGCTTCCAGAACGTGGGGTCTTTTTATTCAAATATTTTTTTGTTAAGACCAAACCAGCGACAATTGGGAAAATTTTCTAGAAGTAGAAAACCATATAGATGACAAAAAGAGAATGATGCGGAAGTAAGGCGAGTGGCTCAAACGATACGAATTTTCCGAGGAATCGTAATCACCAATGACCTATTACCAAAATCACCGCTATATCTACTCGGAACAATCGGGGTCAAACGGAATAAAACTATCAAGCACCGAAAGTGTACGAGAAAAGTTTCCCACAGGTTGAAAAGGTAATCAATCGTGGTCGCCAATACGTGAACGAAACGCTTCATTACAATAACAACCAAACGTCCGCGTGTTTGAGCCCCCTCTTCGGTCAGGTCGAACACTTCGGCAGCTCTGACAAAAAAGAATGCGCCTCGATGATCGTCGGCGAGTGAGAGAGCATGACTGGAACGTGGAAATCGGAACTACGACAGGAAAGGTGTGACTTGGTCGAGGATAAAAGAGTCGGTGGCGATCCTCCGTCCTGCCAACGCCCAGGAACTATCGTGTTTTGTGTCAATGGCTAACAAACGGGCGGAGTATGGAGTGTATAGGCCCGAGGACAACGGGGGCACAGGCTGAGAGGTCGGCGAGTGAATTCACGCATTATTATCAAACTAGGCGTGCACGCTCTCCACCGTCATCACAACTGAACCGAACAGCAGCCGTTTCACAAACGGGCTCTAGATATCGACGGCAATCTGCCTCGATTTCCAGGTCAAAAGCGAGTTCAGAACATCGAAATTCACAACGCACGTTTTCTAAAGAAGCTGGAGGATGATTCTAAGCTTCAAAAGCCATAGCAGCTATGGCATAAAAGCTATAGCCATACTTTCCCACCAAAAAAGGTTAAACGGTGAAACCTCAAATATTTTTAGCAAGTTATTTAGGATCACAAAAACTCACGGAAGGGTGATTTTAGGGCTTTACGATATTAGTGTCGATTTTCAGGCGCTTCACGGCTCCATAAACCAACTTAAGACCTCCGAGATTAATACCTATTGCAGCAAATAAGCTATCTTCCAGCAATAGAACACGAAGGACCTTTCTTAGGACGAAAGTGAGCAACGAGCTGAAATTTAAGAAATGTCGATTTTAGTTACTTGCCCAAAAAGTTGAATAACTGACCGGTGAAGGATGAAAGAAACAATAAATTGCCAGTTTGTTGAGTCAATACGTTGAAATATCACAGCGCTAAGAATCGCGTAATAATTTACTGACATTCAACAGAAGGCTATCAAATAAAGGACATAATTCAAGAAAAAAGTTTTCTAAAAAAATTTACTTCCCGGCGAGGGCGATTTAAATAAATTGTCATTGTTTTAATAAGACTGTCACAAGTTCATATATAGTCAGAGAAACTGTGGAACGACGTCAGTGCACAAAGACTACAAAAATAAATGTGCAATCAACCGAGGAAGAACTGAAGACCATAGAATTATCTACAGTACAAAAATAAAACGCGAATAACAGTGACGTAACGGAAAAGTAGTCCTGCGCTGAAATAGGTTAAATGGACGAAACCGGTATCGATTAGCACATTTCCATTATCCGAAAAACGTGTTCGTCTCGAATTCTTCGTTAATCGTTCAACCGGAGCACAAAAATCGACATGATCTTCAGTACCGTTTATTCAACAGACAAAGATGACATTCCTGGATCGCAACGTCATCATTAGAAAATGACAGGCGATAAGCGAAGTTGAAGTAGTCTTAGAAATGGAAGAGATATAACACGTTGAAAAAGCGGCTATTACGAGGTAAACGTTGAGTAAATCTGAACTCCCAAGCGTCACTACAATCATCAACTCAGCAACATTCGACTGAAATAGTCCTCTCGACAAACAATCGGACAAGTGAGTCAGATATGGGCGTAAAAAGTCGTGAGAGAATCTAGAGGCAATTTTCCGAGAGAATGATGCATGAAGATGCGTTTGTGCCAACGACCGGACGAATAGTCATTTCAACGTTCACGGTCTTGCAATTTAATTATGGTTTCTAGAAGAAAGTTCATTTTTATCGTTATGGTAACAATTGTATTTCAACATTATTCGCGATTTTTCGATAATTTTCTTGTACGTTTTTCTACTTTTGGGACCACTGGCAAGTTAAGGTTTGATTTTTACATGTTTCGTCATAAATCCATTAGGTATTCAGTACAAGCACAATTTGATTTCGGTGGACTTAGAACCGAACGAAGAATATAGTCCATAATACTCCACTCTAACTAGTCGTTATTAAGTCGGAGAGCTCATTATCATTGCGTTGGCAAGGTTTTGAAAAAATTGAGGAGCAGCTATAGTTTATTTAGGCTTCTAACCAAAGCCACAATTGGAACATGAGGATGAGGGATAAAACGCTGCAAATTATTGGAAATTACAGTGGTTTATAATTCCTTTAGTTCAATAATTACCTATGTAAAATGTTTTGATAACTTGTCCGAACATTTGTGAACGTTTCCACCAAAAAACAGATTGGTAATTATAAGGTAAAACTCCGAAGCATCTATAGTAATTTTAATCATTTTTATTTTTCTTGATTTTCAATTTTAAAAGCCAAGTTATTTGCCTAACGGCACAGCTGAAGAGAGTGTTTGACGAGCATTCCAACGAGTAGATATAGCTCCATAATTCTTAGAGTCACCATGCCAAAATTCTGAAAACCTCGAAAATTGCACACAAAAGCTGCGACAAAGAACAATTAGAGCTGTCGACCCCGCAATAGTCGCATTCGATTCAGCGTCCAAAAATCTATAGAATTGGATATCAAATACACCTTGGTCGGAAATACGTTGGATAATTTGACTTGTCTACCCTCAAAACCCCCCAATATCCCCTGAAAATTGAGGTAGCGATTTAATTAAAGAATTGGGCCATTGTCACACCAACATTAAGTTTTGGTAAAAATTTCAAGAATTTAGCTTTTATAGTTCCATCAGAAAAGTAGTGTTAGCAGCGAACGGCGGACGGGCAGCATTTTTAACTTGGAAATCCGGATTCTACATATACCTACCTTGAAATGTAAAACATAAAATTTTAAGGGGGTCAGGAAATGGTTTTCCTTGGGCGATTACAATGGTTAATAATTGAATAATAAACAAAAATACTACTCTAAATGAAATAGGTACATTTTCGACACCGCTAGCTCTCGTTCGAAATAAAAGCAAATTTCCTGTCGGTTCAATCCAGCGAATAAGTTTCAGTTGAAGGAGAACCGGAAATCTCAAGGTCGCCATTCTTTCAAGATAGGTACCTTCTGTTAACTTCGATGAAGACTTCTGAGATAAAAATTATTATTATTCTAAACGTTCAATGAACCTTGAACGTTACGATACGGCTATAAAACCGGGCTGCGATTGGTATTCCGTGTTTACAACTGGCTTCTCACACCGCGATGGAGATTCTGATAAGAGTGAACCAGCTCCTTGGAATTTTTCAATCGTCGAGCCGACATAGCCGAGTGGGTGGGGCCTTGGAGTTTATTAGAAAGAAATTCGAATTCAACTCGAAATGTATAAACTTATTCGACTGCATTTTGAATGTAACGACCGAGCGCGGTCGGAGAAGAAGGCGGAAAATCAATATCGCATTTTCGGGTCTAAGCATTAGGCAATAAAGAATCAACCGGTGACGACGAAAAATGTAATTAAGAGAGGAAGAAATTTGGGTTAAAAGCTAACTGAGAGAAGTACCTAAGCAGAAATCATAGTAAAAATCGCTGAAAGAGGAAGTTTTATCGACAGGAAGAGAAATAATGAGATTTATGTAAGTACCTCCTCCTATTCGCTCATGGTAAATTCGTTTGCTATAGATTCAGAAAATGGTTCGAGCGAGAATTATAAATTCCACCACTTACTTCCTCTCTTCGCATGACTTCGTCTTGGTATCTTTTTTGAAATTCTTCGCACTCCTCCCTGTATTTCTCCATCTCCTCTTTGGTATGTCTCATCTTTTTTTTTAGCACGTCGAGAAGTGTGCCTTGCTGCATATTCGTCGTCATCTTGGAACGGCCGGCGATAATCGAAAACTTCGGTCCTGTTTTGTTGAAATAATCGGACCCGCTCGAACGTTCTGATCGGGCGAGGGAACGAACGCAAAGAGAAAAACCGGGACACACGGACAACGAAAACGCAAGTTTTGCCCCCGGTGAAATCACCGTAAAAACACCGCACTTTGAATGATTTCCACCTCGTGAACGATATTCGGTCGACGAATTTACAGTTGGGATGAACCGCGGATCGAAATACTATTTCAAACAATGGCAAGAAATGGCCTGGAACGAAAGTATGTACGCGGATGTATCACCCGAAACAAACCAATATGGTGGAACGGCCAACTCGACTGTGCGGCGCTGCCCAGTCGTCGGTTTAGCTCTCAAGCATTAGCAGAAGCGGCTCTTCAGAGAGGGGAGTCGACGAGCGACGCTAACAATCGATTCTACAAAACTCGATTGGTTGCGTTCGATAGATCGCAAGATTCACGATGTGTCCCAAAACATTCTTTATCCCATGCCATCAGTAGATTGAAGAAATTATTGTGATGATAATATTATTATGAAACTGAGGTATTCATTGTTTAATAATATGCCAAGTATCTTATAGTTTTGTAATTTTTGTACGAAATTGCCCGCGTATATTATTAAATAAATAATATTGATAAAATAAATAATAATTACGAGTTTCCACCTAAGAATATAGACCATGAAACGAATTTCGGTACGAATCCTTTGTAAATCAACCAAAGAATATTGATAAGGCATTGAAATGGGTACGATGGCTGGCCTGGGGAAGGGAGGGACGGTTCAGAAACCTCGACCCAGCTACCGAATTACTATCAATTGATGGAGATGTCGTTTCTTAGAAGCTGTCGAGTTGCAACTCGTCAAGTTTCCAATACTGCCCAATCACACTCAACAATGTGGGTCACAATGGCTGGGCAGCAGCGGCAATAAACTGAGCTGATATACTTGCATGTTAAATGAATTCGAAGTTGAACTCACTCTCGTTATTCTTCATTAGAAATTGCAGGACCTATTGTCAAGATGTAAACAACTGAATATGGTTCGTTGTTGAGATTGAGGGGGAGAAAACCATGGCGACTTGTTCTCCTGTTTTTTATTATCGGCCGTGGATACCTTGTAATGGTACTACGAAGCCCTGATGATGCCCGAAGGGGCGAAAGTGTTTGGCAGGCTGATAATAAAAAACAGGAAACAAGTCGCCATGGTTTTCCCCCTCAATCTCAACAACGAAGAATGATCGATGCGATAAAACTACAACGAACTAAATATGGGAAAAACGAAGAAAACAAATTATGAATGAGAAAAATCTATTAGTTCACCGATTGCTTCCATATGCGATTTGAAGTTTCTACTTCCCTTCGTTTATGACCTAAACGCCTAGATCGACATGATCGCTCGTTTGAGTAATTTGATCTAAATTTTTGACTATCAAACCAAAAATAGAATGCAACAGGCAAAAAGGAGGTGGTGCAGAAAAAGAAGCAATCATTGCGAAGTGAGCTTCATTTTATGAACAACTGATTTTTTCTATATTGTATGGACTGTAATGGTGCTACGAAGCCCTGATGATGCCCGAATGGGCGAAAGTGCTTGGTAGGCCAACAATAAAAAACAGGAGAACAGGTCGCCGTGGTTTTCTTCCCCTCAACCCCAACAACGAAGAACGGTAAAAAGGACAAAGCTACAACGATTGAATAAAATAGTTTTTAATTGTGATGAATAGGCGGGGAGGAAGCGGCCGAATTAGAAGCATTTGGCTTGTCAATTTAAACTTCAGGGCGCCTCATTTAAATTCAAATTTTGTCGAGTGATTACACAAATACAAATAAAACAAACCTATCTGAACGTGTACTGAACGTCTACTTCACGCAGGAATGCCGTTTCCTATCGATATGTGAAACCGTTCGATTAATCGAACACGATGCCGACTAGGCGGCTTCTCCGTCCCAAGTAGTCCCCGCAGACAAGTGACCTCGGCAGTTTTTCATTCAATACATCAGACCGCCAGATGTACAGAAGCCGGGGAGATGGGACTGGAAATATAACGGAAAACTGGATGGCTCATCAGAATGGGAAAAATTTTATAAGGAGATTTCACGATTTTCCAAACGACGAGGGAGGTAACTCGGAAGGTGGTTATTCAGAGCGTCATCTTTCCTCGCCGCGCTTTTTTGAAAAAATCCGCCCATACACCGTCTCGTACAAACAAGGACAAAACGACCGCAGCGAAAGTGCGAACGGCTCCGGCCTCCGACGGGTGACTCATTTACCAACATAGGTGGAATTGCCACGTTACAGGTTCGCCACATTACTAACAACACTCAACCACGTAGTAAATTATCGCAATCCCCACAGGAGAAAATTAGTCGACAAAACACATACTAAAATATAGTTTAAGAACACTATTAGCGGAAATTCTTACACAAAACTCTGCAGGTATGGGTCGAAACTGGTAAATATAGTCGCAGAGCGTTTGACAACAAATTTTATTTCAAAAATATTTCTTAGGAAACGAAGAACGCCAAAGTCGAGAACAATTAATGCAATCACTTCTTCATGAGTCCATCAAACACCCCCTTGAATCCCTCAAAAATACCCTTATAATTGAGGTAGCGGTTTGGCTAAATAATTGAGCCATTGTCAATTTACCTATTATAGTTTCTTCAGAAAAGACGGAGGACGTACAGAATGTTTTTCATGGTCGGATTCTACATGCCTTGAAAGGTAAAATATCAACTTTTGATGGGAGGTTAGAAATTTATTTTGCGAGCGATTACAATTTGGTTTATGATTGATAATGAACCAAAACTGTAAAGGGATTTCTGCTTATTGGCTGAAAATTTAGTAAGCCTAAAACGAAATCAACACTAGGTAGGTAATTGTTGGGTAATTCTTCATGTAAAAGTAAAAAAAATCCTTCAAAAAATGAAAACAAGCGCCCAAAACCCGAGAAGAAAATTGTTTGAGCAGCTTCCACTTTCTGAGGGTGTCAACGGGCAATGATAAATGCTGTAACCTACAATTTTGTTTATTTTTGTAGGAGAGAAAAATTTAAATTTTGAAGAAAAAAGTGACGAAAAAATTAACTGGCTAAAAAAAAAAAAAAAAAAAAAAAAAACAGGAAATTGGCTGGTTAAGCTGAGAAGCCAACGCTTATTGTCTTCGTTTGTATGGCTTCAGCGGAGCGTAAATAGCCAGAGAGACTTGGGCCAAAGGAGAGGCTAGAATTTTAAGAAATCTGATTTTGAATCAAACACGCCCAACATGAGCTGAGCTCGTGAGTCAGAGTCAGCGCCTGAGTGGCGACTAGAGTTATGTAGCTGTAACGAAGAACTATCGATAAGCACACTTCGAGGAATCGATTCTCGTAGAAGCATTTCGATTTACGAAAATTCTTTGTGGATACTCTATCTCAGTCAAATTATCAATTTTACACGTGGGGCGAGTTGTACGAGTCATCTATTTTTAAACGGAATTTCAAGGTCGAGAGCAAGGTTTCGTAAACATACGTGCCTTAACCCAATCCACGAATGTCAGACTCGTTCTGGTAGCGAATGAAAGTTGATAAAGTCGAATATTTAAGCAATGAATGAACATTGCTTTTGAGTTTGGACATGCATCAATTTTTCATGCTCTTCTTCAACTATTTTCTCACCAATTTTTCATTTTTTGACTCGAATTCTAAAACTTGCCTCTTCCTAAACCTTTAGATTTAAATTTTTATTGACATCTCCCAGTTGTGGAGTTCTTTAATTTGGTTTGCTCTTCTTGTTTTTAAACAAGAGGCTGAGTGGTGAATTTGCAGTGAACAATCGATGGTTCAAGTTCGATAGCCGCTTCACGCACATCACGAAACTCACACATGGCCCAGCGGCCACCTGTTACGTCATGGGTGAGGGGAAGGCGAGGCGGGGAAGTTAGGGATCAGCTGATCGTCGGGGACAACGGGTAAACAACGCACGGTGACATTGTTTTTCTACAAAAATGAATAATAATTCAGTCACGAGCCAACCACGAAAAGCTGAGCCGAACGAAGAAATAGACCGCCTAAATGAAGAGACGGAGCCGGGAGAAAATTGCGACCTACTTAACGGACTGGCCAACTATGACGTCGAGATAACTAGCAAAGATACGCTGATATACGATGATGTTTTCATTTGAAACTCAACAGAAAACAAAGGTTGACAACTGTGTGAGGATAGTACCTCGAAATGCCACTATCGCATAGTAAATAGAGTAAATCCGCAAAATAAATTAATTAGGACAAATTATTAAGCGCTGCAGTTGATCAGAGCTCATGAATCGAAATTTCTCCAAAAAGGTAGGTATTTATTTTCTGTTCGTTCGAAAATAAATGTTCATACGAATAGGTCAATACCCACTCAGAACCTATAGTAAAATATGTACAGTTTTTTTTATCGCAAAACTCACCCTTTTCAGCTGAGAATTGAGGATATTGTGCAGTTCGTTTTTAATGATGTTCAATTTCATGATCGTATCGGAAGAAAAAACGGACGAGCCGAACGACAGGCCAGGGTAATCGGCGCATCGTCGGCGTTGACGTTCGCGACGACGTTGCTCTTCGGCAGCGACAACTTCCGTGGCAACGGACGGACACCTGAGACGCGATAGCTCTTCAACTTCGTGCTCTTCGTCGTCGGAAAGCGAGATACCGTCACCGGCCGATCTCTCCTCGAGGCCCGGACGCGAACGCGTATTCGCGGTACCATCGGCGCTGCCCCCGTTATTATCGTCGCCGTGTCGCGATGTTTCGGGTTTCGGTCGGACGGCGGCCGATGACGGTGGACTCGGTGATTTCACAATTTTCGACGACAGCCGTCGGCGATTTTTCGCCCGTTCGATCAGACGACTTGTCACGTCGTCAATTGGACGAGGCTCCATCGTCGCCCGATGTCTCGCTCACGACGTCGCACAGATGTTCCTTGTCCGTCCGTGCAGTTAGGCGTCCATCTTGACAGAGACTGCACGAGCACGACTATGAGCGATTGGAGCGAGCCCTAACGGACTTTTACCGAACTAGCGAGCTCCAGTTAAAAATCGGAGACGCCACTGGTCTCTAGCGGCTGTGTGTGGAACCGCTAGAGTCGAACGCTTTCCGCCGCCTACGCTATTTACTGCTCGTCCTCAAGTACTACAGGAATTTTTCTCAATTTTTTTTTTACGATGTTTTAGATTTTTACGTTTGGGAGTAAACTATTTTACCCCTTGAACCGGGCGTTCTAGTGGATTTATTCTGACTGGAAGGTAATTAGAATTCAATGAAATGCAAACCTAATTTATATATCTTTCGCAAAAAAATTGAATCAAAACACAAGTCAAGTTAGCAATTGGAGCGAATATAAATTTAATTAAAATCGGTACGACTATTTATACCGTAATTTTCTGAATGGAATAGGCAGATTCGATGCGATTTGGGAGATCTAAAGTACAAAAATACGTTTCGATAAAGAATTCATTTTCGAAAATTAAACATTACAGTGAACTCACAAGGAAGATTTTTAATGGAATTATCATTTCAGGGAAGTCCTATTTGAGAAAAAACCGCTTTGAAAATAATCGAATTTATTTGAATAGGACAGTAGACGGCGCTCAAAATCAAGTTCAGTTCACTATGGAAATAATCAGAATCAATCTAAGGCGGAGCTAAGAAACAATGGTAAAATGAGAAGCGAAGGCGTCGGATGCGCAGAAGCAACTAGAGACTTGGCCATATTAGGCCGCACGCTCATCGGATCTTTCTCCCCCAGTGCGATTTAAAAATAATCTCAGAGCAACGTGAAACGAGAGTCTAAATGTAGGAATGGGGTATTCCTTACGGATACTTCTGCCAGAATCCGACGAGGGAGGGGGATCAGCTAAGCCAGAGACCAACATTTCAAAACTGGAGCATGGGAGGCGAACAACGGCAATCGAAAATTCCAAAAATACGCTTTGAAATTAAAATTCAACGTCCAAGACAGAAGGCCGTCTTGGGCGATCAGGAAGACACCTGTCAAACCTTGAGAACCCTAGGAATCCGTGTTGGGGAAATCCGACCTCTAGGAAAATATCCAAAAAGAAAATCTTCTGCAACGGAGGATGGAGGTTTTCAACGGCTCAGGCTCAAACTTTAGAGCCATACTTGGCGAGACAATTTTTCGAAATTACTATCTTCCGAAAAAACCAAAAATATTATATAATTTAAAAAATGTTGGTACGTATTTAATGTTATGTCCGAAGGTTTTCAAACAAACTCAGTGAAATGTGGCCATTAGACCAAAAAAAGTGAAACTCTTAAGAAAAATTGAAAAAACGAGGATGCACACAGTGTGAGATTAACGATAAAAATCGAGCAACATCTATTTATTCATTAGAAACATTCCCAAATATTCAACGATAAATAATATACTGATTTTTGAGCATCCTGAAGAAATCAAAACAGAGATAAACTTATACTATGCCCTGCATGTTATCCGAGATCTTTTTTTGCACATTGCTGGGAGAATAAAAAACATTTCATTCACACAACATTTTCATTTCTTCCTTTTTTAAATTTATTATTATTCTTCGTTGTAGGGGTTGAGGGGGAGAAAACTAAGGCGACTTGTTCTCTTGTTTTTTATAATCAGCTTGCCCTTTATTATTTTTTTTTTCCGAACATTTTGTCGAACGTCACTAGTTTTTGTTTACTATTCATAATAAACCATTGTAATCACCCTAGACAAAATTCTAACCCCCTCAAAATGTGATGTTTACAGTTCAAGGCATGTAGAATCCGAATATTCTGTCCGTCCGCCATACATCCCATCACATCGTCAACCTGTTTTTGGTGGGAACGTTCACAAATGTTCGGAAAAATTACTGTCACAAATGGATGGTCTGCTAACATCATTATTGAAGCAAAGGACCACTGTACAATCATGTGCAGCGTTTAAAAACTATCTATAAAAACCAACGATAGCATCTAGAAAACCATGAAAAAATCTAGAGAGCCTAGTTTTTGACGATGTTATTTGACCTTCAAAAATAATAACTAGAGTAAAAATCGGTTAAATTTGGTAGGTTTTCAAACTTATAAATCTACGTAAGTTATTTAAAATTTTGAAACAATAACGTGTAAAATCATACGTCAAAAGTTGCGTATAATACTTAGAACTACTTCCTGCATTGAAAAGGATATTCGTAGTGTCAGTATTAAGCGGCATAAAACTATACAACAAACCCCACTTACACGAAGGTTAAAATATATATTTCTAAAAATAGTTTTTAATGGGCACGTTGTAAATTTTTGTAACTCACGTTTTGGAGGGCTTTGTCCTTCTCTTCCAGTTTCGTGAGGACGGATGTCAGCTGTTCTTGCGTTGTGTCCAGTTCGTTTTCAATGGTTTGGATCTTTTTTTGGAGCGAGCGCGCTTCTTCCTCAGCCTTTTCAGCTCGGAGGTTGGCATCTTTCGCTTGTTGTTCGCACATCAGAGCCCGATCCATGGCATTGTCCTTCTCCAGCTTCATCGCCTGCATCTTCTTCTTGATCGCGTCCATCTTGTATGGTTGTGTGTTTCACCTGTGAACAAAAATGAAAGCACCGAACGGTTAATTGGGAAGAAGATCAGCAATCGAGTGGATGTATACAATCAAGCCAATACAAAGCAGATGAGATTGAAAGACTTTCTTTAAACAACCCCAGCTGATTAAGTCCCTCACGAGTATGTTTTTTTTTTTTTTTTTGGAAAACACCTTCGTTATTGGGGTGTTTAGGTGAACATGAAAAAAAAAGGCGAGACTTGCTCACATGTTACGTACAATACGAGCGCAATACTATTTCCAGGAAATTATAACACAGAACGAAGATTCCTTTGTAATGCATTTTTCTTATCCATCATATTCAATTAGTTTTCATCAATGTACACTTATAAATAAACGATGGCATTGTTTATTGGGCTATGGAAGCAAAAATATTCTTAATGCCATGATTCTGTAAATATTATTTTTGCTAAAAAAATAATAATTTAGGCCGTCAAAGCTTGGAATGAAAAACGACATACTTTTCTTTTGAATTCAAACGGGGTTTTCAACGATTCGGGTTAAATTCTGACAATCTGAAACGCATGAATCCTGCGGAAACAGAGCGACAATAGTCGAAAATCTGGGTCAAAATCGTGCACTATTTTCCCACAGACCATTGAAGGACGTTGCATCCACGTGTGTTTCCGGCGCGAACATGATGTTGAGTCGACTCGAATTTTCAATATCCGCTGGGTTTCGTCTAGCTAATTTTTAGCACCATCGTATAGGCACGAAAAAACATCCTCAAATTAGAGCTTTGATCGTTTTCTCCCTTCTCATGACGACGTCGACATGAACAAAATGCAATTTAAGCCAATTTGAGAAATTGGAAAGCTAAGAATAACATCGACGTCGCAGTTTCACTGCTGAGTTCTCTAATCTCTTGTGTAAAATTGTTCCAATAAGTTCAGATGTGTGGAAATTGCATTCTAGGCTATTGACCCGCTCGTCCAAATCGGCGTCTATTGTTGTTAAATATCGCGACCTTTTCACATTAGTTGCATCTTCGCAGCCCTACAATCCTCGTAGTCGAAATTCATTTCACCCCAACCATTCCCGAGAACAAATATTAACCAAGCATTAGCATATTTTAATATTGTAGTTTTGATCGATTTCACTTGCCTCCTTTACTAAGTTCTTAACACTATGTGGTCCTCAAGTGTTCGGGGCCCAGAAAAACGTTATAATCTTCTTATTCGTGTTAGCAAATGGTTTCTTTTCCGATCTTTTTCTTTGTGAAATAGGATCTATACGTGGTTTCAAACGTTGCGAGTAAAAATTGACGATACGAAACCACAAAAAACTTATAGCTAAATAAGCATTTGATATTATTTAGGCCATCGATGTCCTTAGAAAAGTCGGGATGAGGCTCAAAACCGACAAATGGTCAAGGAAATCACCTAACTGGTTCCAGCTTTCATAGCCACAGAGGATCGATAACAATTTGTCGCATTCAATTCATCTTCAATTAATTATGACTTATGACAATCAACTGCCATTTTCGTCCTACGTAATCGTCCAACATTTAAAAAAAAGTGTGCGCTCTGGCAGAAAACACGCAATGATCTCTTAGTGATAAAACTATCACTGGTTGGGAAAGTATCGTTTACAGTGAATTGCGTTGAATACCAAGAAGATGCATTATAATAGCAGCCATCACGATATCTGTAACGCTTCGGTTATTAAGGATTTTTCTAAACGTCCAGTCACCCAATATACGCGGTAATACGCGGGAACGGCGAAAGCAGGTAAAATCGTGATTGGCATCCGTGAAAAAGTTACCGCCAGCAAAGCTGCATAATAGTGACAACATTCATTGTCAGATTGTATTCATAACTAGCAATCGAGAAACAATATTAAAAGTCTGGAAAGACTTGGTTGGCGATGGAGCACTTGCTGAAGGGGTCTTCCAATCGCCCATGGAAAGGTCTCCTATTGTTCGTGAGCCTTGCTAGATCGGAAAGGCATCGACCCAGATACACACATCAGCTCCTAGAGGACGAGGTCAGGGTTTGTCCTGCTCAGCTGTCAACATCAAACTTCAACTGAACAACTTCTGATTTACATCTTTAAAAAAATGCAAATAATCCTCCTCTGATGATTCATTTACCTGGGGGTTGTCTGTAAATTGGCTAAACATTTTCAGAAAATCACCCTCGCTTTCTCAAAACATTCACCTGGTATTCTAATATCTAATTTTCGCCCTCAAACTCCGGAAACGTGCAAATAAAGAGATCGCACGATTTAGTAAAAATGATGCTGCTCTTTTCCACACTTCATTTTAGATAAAACTCCCTATTTCAATTACAAATCAGGACTAAACACACATTTACGTGACAATATGACCACATAGCGGAATTTCTGACCAATCCAGAAACGCCACATTATAAAAACCCCAATTTAAACCCCAATTTCTGTGGCTATAATTCCACTCTCTGAAGAGGCTTGATAGCGCCAAAACGGAGTAAAACGTGAAAAATGCAACAGCCAATTGGAAAAAGATAACCGAAGATAACATAGCCGCCGAAGGTTGGTGCATGAAGTTGCATAACCTAGCATTATGCATGTCTTTGCTTATACAGTTTAGCTATAATTACACGACGGGAAGAGATTCTACATCGAATGAAGTCCCTGAAGACTCTCTCCAGAAGAAAGTGTAATAAGACACGCAAGATTGTGGTTAATAACTCGCTCGACTTAGGACTGAGGCCTATTAGCCTTGTCGAGGCAGTGTTTAATAATAACCGGTCTGCAGTATTGCGCACTATATCTATTCCCCCCGAATTCCAATTGAATCAGATATAGAAGTCGCTGGAAAAGCGAGGAAGCCACCGTATAGGTGCAGGAAAGTTGAGGCGGATTGATGAATAGTTTAACGGTCTCTCGCATACGAAAATCGTCGGCAATCTATCAAATTAGCATGAACAAGCTTGCGTGGACTACGCGCTTCAACCCATCTACCTATACATCTTTACAGCAGGCAAATTAAAAGAGAGAGTAATTAATTTTATTACCACATCGATTTGAAACGAGTATGTGTAGCGAAAAAACGAAAACTGCAGGAAAGTTTGATTATCTATACCTACGCTTTGTTTGTTATTGATAACGTGTGCCGCGTTTTAAATATTCTTAAGCAAGAGACTTTCGAAACGAATCCAATTTGCAGACGATAGAATCACAAAGGGCCTTTATTACATGCCTAAGGGATCATTATTGTGCTCATTTACTATGCACACTATTAGTTTACACCATTGCAAGACTGCACCACTAACGAAAGTACCTACTTCAGTAAAGTTAGTTCCCAAATCCAGCAAAAAAAAAAAACCATTGTTTTTATTTGCCACTAATAATTAATTAACTCATATACTTAGCATCTATGCTAGCTCGGAATACTCGTAAATTGTAATGAAGAATGTATTTTTAAACAAAATTAAGTATCCGTAAAACATCAGTCTTTGTGAAAAGTGAAAGCTGAGACGTTTAGAAATTCAACCACGTATTGTATCAGGTGGCAAGGGAACGTATAATAAAGTGCGCTGTACAGGAATAATGAGGTCCGAAAGTTCGGAGTAGGTGCTAGTATAATGAACCAGGAATTTTCCCATAGTTGTGCCTCTAACCTTCTTCGCCTCAATTCAAGTGCTAAGAGAATACTCGAGAGGAGGTTAGTCAGCATAAGTCTACACCTTTTTTTGCTTTGGACGAACAAAAGCTATTCCTACCGATTTCAATATCCTCGCCGGCACTTCACTCGATCAGGTTCACTATTAAGAGATACCTTGACAAGGTGTATTACAAAATTAGATCAGATTAGAAAATTGTAGTGCGTTGCGTGTTTTTTTTTTTTTTTTTTTTTTTTTTTTTTTTTTTTTTTTTTTACTTGGACGTAATTATAGGAGCTCAGGATGTTTTGTTAAATAATATTTATATGTTTCTTATCGTGACCGTCTAGTGAATGGCGGATTGTGGTTACCATAGGAGATATATATGATTTTACAAAGTAACCGAAACTCCTACATTCAAGTTATAAACGAAGTGTATTAAAACTCTCTAATATCTCCCTGTACTAAAGGTTTGAATCAATCAGAAAAAATATACGTTGAAAATTTGCTCGCGCGATGAATTTCAAGTTCTCGTAATACAACAATTAATGCGCGCAAAAAAGGGTAATATTGATTAGTTAGTAGTTTAATAATACCTGAAGAAAAATGTTCAAGTACTTATTTGTTTTATTTTTATGTTAGTTTTTTTTTTTTTTTTTATAGGTATATACCTATTTGGGAGCTGACCGGAGGAAGGAAGAAACTGGCAGAGAAAAAGGACTCGGTACTCCAAAAGTGAAAAATTGCTCTCTCCGAATTCCGTAACAAACGGCACCTTTAATCACGATTTGACAGGACTTCATGTGCCGCTTGTACGGGCAAAGTAGCAAATATTTTTAATCATGCGGCGACTAGGTACGTCAAGGTGAGTATATCATCTCGTAATTACATACCTACTCGCTTGGCTATAATTGGAATTGTAAGAGCAACATTTTCATACAATCCCGCTGCAAAAAGTCATCCTTCACATGGTACATGGCTCCAAACAATAATTATCTCACGTATTAGCGACCTCAAGCATTCTCGAAATGGAGTGCTCCATGTTACGAGCATATTTTGAGTACAGCCGTACGAGATGAAAGCCACCTTCTTTGGTAAGCGGAGGAAATATATTTGAGGGTCGTCCAGATCCAAGTATGGACAACAGGAGAACCAAGCCCTAGGGTAAAAGCTCGCGGAATGGAATGCTTCGAGGAATTAAAACCAGAGTCGTTTTATTTAGATCGACCATACAGCTTGCCTAGCGTTCGCAGTCAAGCTTGACGTTGAATGGTAAGCACATCTTTTCAAAAAATAAACTACTAATTTGGGCCTGCGTATGATACGATAATCATAGATTTGCGGTGCTGGACATGTGATCATTCATATTCGAAAGCTAAGTGTCAAAAAGAAAATTAAGAGCTCTTCTCTATGAATAGAAAAAGAATTGTACCATTTTTCACGCTATTCTTCTTTCGATTAGTAATTTATGTTTCTATGTTTGAACCGTGAACGTTCTATGGTTTAGAGCTGTTGTTAATATGATGCTGATCATTTATAGCCAGTCAAATGTGAAATAATTAGGTATTATTCATGTTAAGTCGGCCGATGTAGAACCGAATACCCTTGTTCACTAGCCTACCTGGTTCAGTAGTCTTAAGCCACAAATTTCTATTAGGCCCAAGGCCGGGTAGTTGAAATCTTAATTGTTCACCGACGTAACGAGGTGGACTCAATATATGTTTCCGTAGCAGCTTCCCGATGAAATCAAGTCAGATTAGAGTCACTATCTTCACGCAATTTGGCATCCAATTTGCCAAGTGATTCATATTTATTATAGTATTCAAAATTGCATAACAGAAACCAAAATTAGACACGTACACTGTTACAACTTGAGTTACCTAATTCTGGGGAAGACGAGAAAAGTCGTAAAAGCGAACTAAACCGTAGGTACCTATATTGAAGAAAGGAAAAATATTATGAATGGATTATGTAATAAAATAAGTGTAGGAAAGTGCGGTGTGAGCAAAACCATTTAATACAGTAATTATTGATTGAAACGTATGTACAGACAATTTATGCAAGATTAGTATTCGATAATGAACAATGGCTTAATTTTCAAGCCAGATCGCTTCTTCAATTTTAAGAATATTTTTATTTGTCACATTGTCTATTTTTTCTAAAACATACGCATTCAATGAGCTTCTTTACTTTTAATGCGAACCGAGGAAATAAACCAATTGCAATTTTAGTCTGCTCCCAGTATTTAGAAGAATCGTATGATTCAGAGGCAGGGAGAGATCCCCTTGACCGGATTGGGTTAAGGGGGCAACTTATGAGCCCGAGACCACTCGTGAAAGTCACATCACCAAGTATGGTTAGGCCGAGAAGTTTGTCTGCCATATACGGCTGCAGTGGCTATAATGCTTGCTTGGAGCACAATTCAAGGTCATTAGGAGCCTGGTCAATGTTATAATCTTCCGAGTCAGATCGCAGCCGTGTAGCAGGGACGGATTCTGGAAGTGGCAGCTGAAGAGTATCATAATGCTCCCAGGTTCGTGCAAGAGTTGACCTCACGATTAAGCACGTATCAAGCCTGCTGGATAAAAACTGTCACATCACCCATTATATCACAACGTGAGCGTTGGCCTAATATGGCCCGATATAAGGGTTAGAGCACTGTTAACAGTCCCTGTGATTCATTCCAACGTTAATAAATTTTATCCGACAAAACAACGCAGCATGTTTAAAATCTTCAATCGAATTTTCTTTTTTTTCAACTAATCTTCATGTGTTTTTTTTGTTTTTGTTTTTTCTACTCTCTTTCGCCCTTTTTTAATTGTATTTTATCCGTCGTTTCCCACTGTATTTCTGTTCGAATAAGTTACGTCGCACGGTTGGAGGAGAAATACGAACCAGGCCTTTTGTGAAGGCGTCTCGTGTAACTTCTTATCACCTGCAACGATCAATCGAAGGTGCCGACATGCGAATGCCAATTCGACAAATCTGTCAAAGAGCAGCGATTCTCAAGTGCGCCAAGAGAATTACAAAAAGACTACATACTACTAAGGACAGCCTCCGAACTCAAGAAGATTTCCAAGGGTGAGCTAAGCTCGCAAACGACAGTACTTTTATGGGGAATGTGCTCATCTGGACGAGGTCGCACGTCAAGTGTCTAGTTCGAATTCTATCGATCAGTCGATGTTCGATGACAATCAGGGATAGGAAATCTTGAACGTGTATAGAATAATGGGCTTTAGGAAGTACGAGCCGTAAGAAACACTCGGATATAAAAATCACTCCGTTGAGATGAAATGGTCGCGACATCTGGTAAACCGGTCAGATTTCCAGACCAATCCATGATGTCCTTGTCATGAAGTACGATACTTTCACGAAATCCCCTTGATGCTTCATACCAAATGAAATTTGGTAGCAGGTCGAAAAATTTTCTTGCTGCGTTTTTAATTCAATTCCGTTCTGTTTCCGCGATGATGGAGCAAACATGGGTCCGCATGAACAATGGAACGGAGATAAAGCTGAAACAGTGCAGTTATCTCTGTGTCAATTTATTGAACGGCGTAGTCCACACGTTGCTCTCTGTTGTATCGAGTTCGCCAAGCTTGAATCCGGTCTCTAATTATGGTTGATGTAATAATTATCGGCGTGGACAGAGGAAAAATGGAAGCGTACAAAACTAAAGAAATAAAAAGACATATAAAACTTTAAAACTGCGATTACGAAACCAACATTAACCATTAGTTGTTTTATTTTTCACTTCTAAATTATAAATGCCTGAAATTCAAATAGCAGTAATATTTAAAAGATGCGGCACATCATCCAGTGTTTAAATAATGTTGCGATTTAATGATTTGACGATAACTAAATTCTTGGAATAATCAAGTTTTATTATTTTTCTATTCTGTAACGCAAAAATATAAATGCGCTAAGGTAAACCAATTGCAAGATATTTGAGATCGAATCTTGCCCACAATTTTCGATACCAACCAAGTCAACGCGGATTAGCACTTCCGGCGCTAGCTCAATAAAAAATCGCAAGGTCTTCCTTGTGCGGACTGAAAGCCGGTGGACTAGGCTGCTCACAGCCGCATTCCAAGCAGGCGGTCTTTCAAGCATTCCTTCCTTCCTTTGTCAATTCTGCCAAGCATCTCTATGTTCTTCAATCCTTGTGACCTTGATTCCTCAAATCGGCTGACAGCGTTTAATGTCACTCAGACTTGAACTGAAATATTTAATTCATGATGATGCTGTGATTAACTGTACATATGACAGCTTCAGTGCAAACGCAACTGAATTATACAGCACGACGTCGAATCCTTCAAGCGCTTTGAATGGACAATAGTTTCTCCTTAGATGAGTCACTGGCTGTTCATCGAGTTCTGCGAACGTCAAGTAGACGCACGCAATAGCTTCCGATATTCGACATTCAAAAGCGACAATCAAGGGTCGATAGAGATTTCGAACAGGTACGGAGGAAGGATGTTACTCACTTCCAAAAGTTAGCGATTCGGAAGATTGTTGATTTTCAATACTGGTATGATTTTTTTACACTATTTTTTTATAGGTACGTAGTCGAACAAAAAATGAAAAAAAAAAACTTTCAAGTTTGATATATAATGGAAAAAAATGATGCAACGATACGACAATAATAAGACTTGAGGAAAAATTGTGACCACAGGGTAATTTTCTCAAATGTAAAAAAAAAATAGCGTAATTCAGCTCTGCCTCCAATATCGTTCAGTAGGCTAAAACGAAACAGTAGAAAGGGGATGAAACGGAACCAGAAATCCGGTTCACGTTTTGCCAGCGGCATAGCCCGAAAATCAGGTTTCTTAACCCAACGACGACCATCCACGAGGCAAATAAATTCAACTATCGGTCTAGTTCCATGGTTTAGGAACATGGAACGTTTCCTGTTAACATCAGCAGTAATTGTCGATCCGAAATTTCTCAAATTGGAATAAACGGGAGACACTGAAGCAACAGATTAACGGGGAAAAGTTACGCCCATTTAGTTAATTATTCTACGATAAATCTTTGAAATCTTCAAATTTTCATAATTTCAGCAGTTTTCCGATCATTATTGAAGAATGTCAAGGTTCGCACGGGCGATTGAATTTCAGTATACTTGAGCTATATTTAAGCACAAATTGTGACCGCTGGGGGGGAGGCTTGCTTCGATACAGATCTCAGTTGGAATCGAGCCAATGTTGCGTGACAGGAATAGATCGCAGAAACTCCGGGTGACTGGACCGCATTAACTGACTCAGAAAACTCTTCGAGCCACTGATTATTCTTCAACAATACCGATTAAAAACACTTAAGAGTCCCTTTGTTTTTCGCTGGCTCTTTTTTCGATAGCTAGAGTTGATGGAGTCATGTGGATGACGTTCGAATGTCAACATTTGCAAATCCTGAGTTGACAGTGAGGATAGCCAAAGGCCGACTTGGGAACAGCGGCTAAAGTATTCCAGATGCACCACGATGGTAACTATCAGCGTGTTGTTTCAAGTCTTGACGTCATCGGAGCGTTCGTTTTATTCTAAGCATTTATCCCGGAGAACGCCTTTGTTTACGTAGAGGTTTGTTTGAAACGAAAGTCGAATTACTCCACCGAGTGCAATTTGTTTGAACTCGCGGTTATTTTTCCTTTTCAGTTTCTGCCACAGCTTTATTTTTCGAATTTCCGTTAGGCGGTGTTTTAAAATGTCTTCATCTGAATCGTACTCAGTACTTGCTATTTTAGATGCAAAAATCCGTACAGGTACTCAAACGCACGAGGTTTTCAATCGTAATTAAAATGCGAAAATTTAATTAGTAAATTTTACTACAAGTAAAGGTCCCTCGATTTTTATCGTCTGTATCGCATACGTAACGTGCATGATTTATCATTTTCCTTGCGTTTTCTCCACCGTTCTTCTGGTTTGAAAAATTGGCCCAATTTTTAAACCAGTTTCGCCACAGCTTCGCGCTCAAAACAAGATATTTGAGAAAACATTCACCAACAGTCTTTGAAGTATCTGAGAACGAGATATTTTGCATCCAATGAATTTCAGCTAGATTGCAAATACCGTTCATCTGCAATCTCATCGTCGACTATTTCCACTTTTTCCAATGAAGACCTTTTAAACTGAAAAACGTTTAATCCCATGCGTGTTGAAGTTGTCAGACGTATCTCAAAACGATTCGCCAAAGGAGTGGAACCGTTGGAAAGGGATGATAGTCAGAAGTTACAAATTTTACGACGCTGTTCGCATCTCGTCCGGGAAAGAACTCGATCGAGAATGACTTGGACTATTTTCGCTCAGCGAGTGCTATTTGAGAGTCCAACTTCACGAGCCTGCGACCGGTTAGGGCTCAACAACGGCAACTTTCCCGTTTTGACAACAACAACTTTCCTCGCATGTTATCTTCAAGCGAACTTGACCTAAGCCGATGAGAAGAACGGTAACGGTCAATATGTATAATAGTGAGACTCTAATTTTAAATCATGGAACGCGATAGAACCGCTAAATCGATGGTGTAACTCCCGTGTTAATGGTGGCAAATCTTCCTTCAAATTGTTGATATGAAGATAAGCCAGAATTAATTAGTTACAGAAGGCCAAGAATTTGAAGACGCTGTCGCTATAAACGAGATTTGTTTGAACTATGAACTTCTCTCGAAAACCTTTCAGTTCAAATACACTCACGAATCTTCTTCTTTGACACATTGTTGAACACAAATTTTCAAATGGTACAAAAGTAATGCAAACACATCAAAATTTACAATTAAAAAAAAGTTTTGCCAGCTTCAACTTGAAGAAAAATGTTGAATACCGGGTGTTTACTTCGCTCTCTTTAATCGATTCTGCAACTGGGAGACTACGGGTACCCAGAAAAACACCCAAAAAAATCAAATAAAAAAATAAAAACTATCACCACTCAATCATTAGAATGAAATAATTTATATTCGCTCCTTCCGCCGTCTACTGTCAACATTTGGATGAGCTACCTATTAGAGCTGCACGTATCGAGTACTCGTACTCGTACCTGCTCAATAAACATAGATTTCGATTATTTAGCAGTCTATGCTGTTAATTGAAAGCGAGCGCGGCCAATACTGAGAACATTACTAAAAGTAGGAGTCGATTAAGTGCTGACCCTGGGCTACATTATAACCACTTATGGAACAATTATGGTTTCCGGGGGAACGGGGCGATTAAAGATCTTTGGAAAAGAGTTATATATGGCATATTGGGGCATCGTAGCTTCGTCGGGAGCAATGACAGTTTGAAACGTCCACCTCCTTAATGACTTCAACGTTGGCTCCATTACGTTTTGATGACCTCAATTAAAGACAACACCTTTGAGAGACGTTGCCTTTGAAGAGCTCGTATTTATTGTTTTTGCTCGATTGTCCAAGGCCTTAGCAGAAGAATTCATAAACAAAATATTTAATTTTCTTGGTCAAGTACGTGAGGCCTCGTTTGTTTATAATATTAGTATGAAGAAAGAAAAATACTCCTGACCAGACTGATAATGAATGTGGCTGAATATGTTATTACTCTACAACAGCCGCAAAAACGCCGGCAGTAAGAAAGTTAGATAAAATTATTTGAATACTATAATTATATTATATTGAGACAATAAGTGAACGATTACAGTTCATTTTATAGAATTTTTGAGCCAAAGACCTAGGGATTTATATTTGTAACGAAATCCCACTTTCTTCAAATAGAAAAGTTTATGTGGACGTGAAGCATCCCCCATGTCGACATTAAAGAAGCGGGAGATCGTCGGAGTTTAACGCACGGTAAGGCCTCCGGCTCCAAAAATAAAATTCAACGGGTAGAGTTACAATGAGGCCGAATGAGGTGAGGAGCTAGAGGAGATTCGGACGAAAAACTGACTAATCCCACGAGCCAAGTTGACGATATTAGTTTATTTTCTTGTACAAATAAATTCATGTTTATCGAAATGGCACTAGGTCAATATGGCACTGGTAGTAGTAGTAAGTTCCCAACGATCGCCATCGAAGATTACGGTAAAATATTGATAGAAAACTATTTTATGATTAGTAACCCGCATTTTTAGTCTTTCAGATTCGTGCTAAAGTTGATACGACAAGAAACTGACTGCGACGAATCATTATACAGTTAATGATTAATTATAGGCGCCAGTTCTTAGTGTAAATTAACTGGTTTATTTATGAAAGGGCGTTCCCGGTTCGTGAGCAAATGAGGCAAACGAAGTTGTCGTGGGTTACCGGATACCACTGAAGACAATAGGACATTGTAAGTTATAAGGATAGTAAGTATACTCGACGAAAACATTTTAACCCGATCAAGATCTAGAGTATCGTGCGCAATTAATCAGTCGGGCCAACGAGGGATTGTTCTTAAATTCATGTACTCAGACTAGACCAAATTCCTTTCTTTTGAGCTTATTCCAACATTTTCTATACTTTCAACTGTTCTTTACTTGATCACTTTGACGTTTTTACACGTTCTGAACTTCTCTTATTCTACTCCTTATTCCACTCGTAATTTCGGCCTCTTCAAAATAGGTACAGACATCATTCAACATCGCAAAAGAGGTTAAATAGATAACTTGGCAGCCGTTTTAACGGAGGGCGATTCTGAAGAAAACTCGAAAGAAAAAACGGTATTTTCCGAAGCACAAATCGAGATCAATCATCCCATTAAAAGGTTTAGACTTTTCCCACCGTTAGGATGGTCACGGAAAATGGAACTTTTCACATATCCAGATCAAGCCTATTGCTAAACTTGTAGAGTACATAATAAAAGTATTAGAGATGGACAGAAGGAATTTCGTTTGACACAGGATCCTGTAGGTGCAAAAGGGAAAATACTCCTTCGCTATCAGCAGCCAGTTTTAGGAATATTACTGTCACGCTTTAAATAATATCCATTGCTCACACGAGATAAAATTAAGTAATAACAAAAATACCTAAATAACTACCGTAATATAAACCTATGTTCTCAACAGACTAAACTCTGTAAATGACACTTCTCTAATCTAATTAGTAGAAAAGTAAAAGCAAATAGGTAAATAATTTAATCCCATTAGAACTTTTTTTTTAAATTTCTTATTAGTTGTGGAATTTTCCAAAAAAATTTCACGCAGCTGCACTTCGAAAACAAGAAATCCCGAGAAAAACCCATATATCCTATTCATCATTTTGCTCGTTTGTTCCTTTCTTTCCCTTAATTTATGTACAGCCAGAACTTCTTTTTTTATCGCCATAGAGTAGGGAATATTTTTAACTAATATCCAGATACTGTCAAGATCTTATAAAATTCTACAAGTTCTTTCTAGGCAGAAAAATTCAATTGCTTCTATTAATTGAAGAAAAATATGATTTAAAAAATGTTCATGTTTAAAACCACTATTTCAGATAGGTTAGGACCTATAACTGAAAAAAATACGTCATCTGACTTACCGAAAGGGCGAAGAAAATGTGGTATCGAGGGGTGATAGGTGAGTTTTCACACTCGCGAGGTGATTGCTACGAGAGCCGACAGCGGACTAAAGAGCGGTCCAAGAGCGAAGGAAGGCTCGGAAAAGGCGCTAAGATGCCAAAAGAGCGAGGAGGGATGTGTGTAGCTCTCAAACTCGGCATGAGGCGGGGAGTCCGTCTATCCGGAGCACCAATGGAAAATTATTCAATCGGTGCGACACATAAGCTGAAAGCAAGCGATTCATTAATTTTTTCGGCCAATGAATTTATTATTTAGTTTTTATTTTTTTATTTTTCATTATTCTTTCATGTTACCTTCAAAACTTGTGCTTCATGCACTGGCTTCATGGGACGAGTATAAAGGGTGTTTCGAAACAAGTGTGCAACCGGTCAGGAATTAATTCTAATACTGATTTTAGATTAAAGTTGTGATATTCATTTTATCCAAAACCTCCTAATATTTTACTTATCCACATAAATCCACATCTGCGTGCGATACATCTCAAAGGGTGTGATGACTTTTAAAGTAGACAAGCGATGACCGTTGGGTTGTACTAACTAAAATTCGGCTTACTTGGTTTAGTCCATTTGGCACATTCCCGACTATTTTTAATGATAAACCTAATGGTAAAAAATTGCATCGCCCTTTTTTTTTTACATACCTAGGTTGTTCAGTTAATTGGTCAACATCTCCAGGTACTGTAGCTCAAAGTACTTCTAAATGAAAAATTGTCGTATGGTCAAAGCTCCACATAGTTTGGGAGTAAGCGCAGAAAATTTAGAAATCTTTGTATGGCCCGATTTTGTTCAAGGGGCTTCAAAATAGGAGCGCCCCATGAATGGCCGAGAAAATATCTAGAATCCTCTCTCGTCAAAAGGGAATATTAAACTTGGGGAGTAGTGGCGACATCGCGGCCTCCCGAGTATAAAGATAGATTCGGCACTGTTGACAATGTTCCGAACACATTTGGTTGAAGTGTGGCGCCTATTGTCAATCTTGCAACAATCGGGTGGCAAAAAACAATAGGGGGTCCAAAGTACAAAGCATACATTATCCCCGAGCACTCTATAGATAATTAAAAGTAAGTTCCTAGACCAGCAGTGTAAATTCCTGAGAGATTTTATATCCTTGATATTCCTGCAGTGGTTTATTAATTTTTTCGTCCTTCGGCTATCGCATTTCGTCTTCCGTACTTGGGTTGAGCGGAGAAACACCAGGTGACTCATACTCCATTTATTTTATTTGGCGCCAAGCACTTTCGCCCCCTCGGACCTCATCAGAGCATTGTAGAACCATTTGGTTTATAACGTACTTATTCTAGATTCAATAAAAAATCAATCGTAAACTATCAATCATCAATAAACTCTGAAATGGGTGTCAAAACTAGATATGTGGACACAGAAAACACAGCTGGTCCCCTGGAGAGCTTTGGATGGTATACAGGGATTTTTTATTCATAACATGAAGTACCTACCTATATTTTGATCATTAAAATTGAAAAAATGGTATAGAATTAGTGCACTGATGGCTATATCCCCTGGAATATAGTTACTGCCGGATAATACCTACCCTTACGCTTTTGGTGTACTACTCGCGTCTCCAAACAGACGGTTCTACCTTCTGTCGTAGACTAGCCGTTTTTTAGACGCCCAACAAGTTGACAGTTGAGATCGTAGTGGCTCTCCCACGAGGCATTAAGGAGACGACAGAAGGCGTAGCTGGTCCATTATGAAGATCCGTTATCCTAGTCGATCTCTGCCAATGGTCTTTTATATTTGATTCTGTATAAAATCGCTGTCACTCGAAATCGAAAAAAGTAGAACAAACAGGATCGGAATCAACGGCTCGTAACATTTTGCCTGCCACTGCCACAACGGGCCAACGAACCCGTGCCGGATTGATTTCCGCTCACGTCAACCCTGAATTGTCACTATGAACTTCCTAGCCAAACTTGCCCAATTTTGTCGTTTCTTTCAACAGATTTCAAGAAAATTTAATGCGTACGCTAACATAAACTACGTTAATTATGAATATTGGGTCACTATTCGATCTCGTTAGGACTGAAACTAGTTTTTTTGTCGGTTAATTAATTAAAATCGACTATATAGCTAAGTTTTTCTTTTTTTTAAAATAATATTGTAAAAATTTGTAAAACAGAGGTTGATTCAAACCCCAAGTGCAAGCCCGAGCAAATGTAGTCTCGCGGGTGAGACAGCCTCTGGGCCTAAAAATAAACCCGCTAAACTTAGACTGTGTCAAAGCTGTTCTACACTACTGATATAATGGTATAATTTTGATCACTCGCACTGAATTAGCTCTTATATACGAATCAAAATTCTATTTGTGAGTAACGTTCCCTACCTATTCAATAGATACCTACACCTACAACCCATAGTTCAATTATGTAATGGATTCCTAGCAGAAACCAGTGGTGTGGACAGATCACACAGTACTTCCATGTTTGAGTTGGTAGGTATAACCAATCATAAAATCAAGAAACTTATACAAAGGCCGCAACGTTATTATTTTACAACTGTTATTGGAAAACTAGCCAGGAGACTCAAAAATATAAAAACTTATGCAAGAAAAAAGCAAGAATTAGGTTAATATTGTTGAAGTGCAGTATCTGAGTTAAACTAAAAAAGCCAAGTTTCGTGAAACGGATCATTTTCATAGCAAGAACACTCAAAAATGTACAACCACCCCAGAAAACACCAAAAATATTCGAATACCTATTATTTATTATACGGGCAACTGAAGAAACCCACAAAAAAGCTCATAACATGAAAGTACAGCGTGCGAACCCAAGATGATGATCAAACGTCATCTGCTTGCCAGAAAGAACATTGTAAGACTTTGACCTATTAAAAATATTGTCTACTATAGATTGTAAAAACCATAATAAACAATATGGAAGAATATTTTAATTTTCGAAAGTACTGTGTGATAGGTATGCGAAATTCAATCACGTCGTATTATTTTCGATTGGGAGAACATTCACTGAAAATATTGTAACACTAAACTTTCGTTGCTAAAGTATTGCATATTTTAAGGATTTACAGATAACCTAGAAATTACTTATTACAAAAATTACTGATTGGAAAAGTAGAAGCGGCTCGCCCACAGTCATATGGCAATTCAATAAAGCTCCAAATCAGGCCGCGATTCGACCGTGTGCAAAAAAAGGTCCAACTATTCAACAAGTGACTCACCGCCCACTCGACAGAAGGACACGCTACAAATCACGGCTTGGATTGCTAAGCAGGTGGAAAAAATAGCGACAAGATCCGAAAGAACAACCTTATTTCGAAATTAAATCGCTATACGGTTAGTGGAGGCTCTTCATTTTCCTTACGTAATAAAGCTATTTTGGGTGCTCAAATTGAATATTATTACGTCACTTTAGAAAAGAGACTCCATAGTTTCTCTACAGCTTCTATGACAGTTGTCGTTCCTAATTCCTTCCAACAACAATTTTATATACCTACTATAATTTTATAGTTCATTACAGAACAAACAATCGACTAATTAAATTTAATAACATACAATGGACTTTATAGGAAACATACAACCAACCTCAGAACATCATTCTGCAGAGACATCATAGAGACTTATTAATGGACATACTTTCCGTTTTCGTTATTCTTACATTTACGCTATTTTTTCAACTGCCATAAAAAAAAAGAACTACTCGATCAAATTCCAGCAATACGGAATGTATAGATCCAAACATCTGTAACGCATTTAACGTTCGTTACGCGAAATCACAAGCGTGAAAATTCCTCGGTTCTTACCCGGCTGACTTGAAAAGGACTTTCCCCGAAGCCGCGCGTCCTGAACCAGCGATCTACCGAAGGTTTCTTCGCATGCTCGCCTGCTCGACAGGCTATTAATTAGGCAAGGTACCTAACTCAAGATTAGCTATTCCCTAGGCGCCTACGATTCGTCTGAATGATTTAAATAACAAGCAATGAAAGCTACGGTTGAACTATTACTTCCGCGAAAGCATTTTGAGTGAAATGATGAGTTAAAATAGAATTCACTTAAACTGGCTTCAGCAATTGAGAGAAAACGGTGACTTCAGATTTTACTGTTTTTGAAACGCACGTCACCGTTTGCTCATCTCCTATAGTGTACTCATCAATAAACCACTGTAGAATATTCCCTATATTCCTGACTATATAAAAATGTCACGACTCGAAACTCCACCCAGAAATGATATAGACAGCCATAATTACCGAAACGGCAGCATCAATCTAGCCGAGTCTAATTCCAAGTCATCACATCTATGGCAAGGTTGTCGCACATATTTGTTGAGCTCGTGAATAAGTCTGTTTCGAATAGGAATCGAACAGCCTCGATATTATTACACAGGTTTCGACTCGGCAGAATTTTCATCCATATTAAGACTGAACCACTTCATTATACTATATGTGAGCGAGCCTACCTCGTCGTGAGGTAGCATAATGCACTCGCTGGAAGGTGGACAGATGGCGCGGCATTGGCGGAGTAGTGGTAAACCGCTGAAAAATGGGACACTTGTTCCTAACTCAGTCAAGGACGTGATCGCTCTGAGTCACGCGTCTAAAGGATTCTCTGTCTCCCCCGCTGAGTATGATTCTTGTTGAGCGCATGATTATTAGGTGCCTATGGTTGTTGTTACTCAAACGGTCAACATACCCAAAATTGAGCAAAAAATAAATAAATTCAACCAATTAAAATGCAATGATGATGCGATATATTATGCTCTTTTTTTAAGTGACAAAAAACGCTAGACAATTGCTTGAACTATTACATCAACTGAATTGAACTGATTACGCTATAAATGAAATAGAGTCGGTAAAAAACCGGAATTGTCTAGAACTTTCCAAGGTAACGAGATGACCTAAACGAAAATGCAATACAAAAAACCTAGAAACTTTTTCATGCGAACATCCAGTTACACTCTCTTCCTCAGGTGCCATAAAAACGTTGTAACTGTCGATTGGAGAAATCTGACCGTGTATTCTGAAGCGTAGCTAACATTTCTTTGCGTAGAAATAAAAACGAAATGACCAGGTAAACCGGCAGAACGGATCGAATGAAAGTCACACAAGGAATGTAGTGAACGTCAAGTGAGCACCAATTCAGCGAAGTGCAGCAAGAGGGAAACTAATTAATTGGATAGGCAAGATGAAAGAAATAGCGATAAACGAGGTAGTTAGGTTTCGGCCTCGAGTAAAGTAGTTATCAAATATCTATTATCTGGTATTTAGTGATACCATCTGCTTTGAATGTTGCCCACCCTAGATAATTTGCTTGCATTAGATAATCGTCGTTGCAATAAAAAAATTTCCAAAAAACAAAACTCTTATTCTTTCAACTCTTGTTTTTCGATTGACGCTAATATTACAGGGGAGAAATAAAAGCAGCACAAATCCCGAGCACAGCATTGCCCTTCGTGTTATGAATACAACCGGTTTAGCTGACTCACTCCGCGAGTTGCGCCGGCGACGGGCCTAGCTTAAACGGTTTGAGCCCATAAATGGACAAGATTTTTCTCATCCCATTTGCACCAAATCTCCCAGCTGTGTATAATAGGGTCACCTCAACGGAACAGTTTTCTGTACCAGCTCTTTTGGATGTCGAGGCTATAAATTATTTTGTAGCTTTTGAATGGGAAAGTTTAGATTATATATATATTCTTTGGTTCTGTCAAGCAGGTATACTTAGGTACATTTTTTTATTTCCACTACTTTACTCGAGGCCGAAAGATTAGTCCAGAGTTAAGGCTGGTCGGGTCTACAACTCGTGATACAATTTTGCCAACATATTTTGACACGCATGCGTTTTTCGGAAGCCCTAACAAGCCCTAATGCGCAAGAAATGTCCACTATGTAGACGTGAGCACTGTCCAAAATGTAGAGAAAATTTTATTGAGTATTCACTGATGACCAAATTTCTTCTTTAAATCCTTCCAACTCGATTCCACGGGGTAGTATATACAATAGGAATGCTTAAATTGAAAAAAATCTCAGCTTTAGATTTGGTTTAAAGAGTGAAAAGTTGGTGGAGAGATGGTTGAAATTCCGCAAATGGGAAGCATCTGTAACCTGATTAGTCGGGTTTTCTCGCACTTCCAAGAAATGAGGTGACGCCGATCAAAGTTGAAATCGTACTACCTAGTATGATTCCAACTCAAGTTCTAACTCCTCCACACGGTTTATGAGTCTGTGCAGCATGTGCAACCTAGCGATGGCTTCAAGAACTATTTCAACAGACTCGAAATTTTTAGATCGTTTGTCAGAATGCGTATACAGTAAACCTTATGTGAGCCTGCACTGAAGTTCTAATTAATTTCATGACTGCATTAGCGATTGATTCTCCCTCAACAGAATTTTACCTAAACGAATATGAAGTTATTATTTTACTTGAAGAAAATTCGCAGGTTAATTTTATTTTTTGAACCTTTTTTAAAAATACATTGTGGTTGGAAATTGTTTCATTATGTCTCTTCAGCCATGCATTTTGATGTTTTCTGGTTCACATAAGTGATTCAACCCTTATCTTGGAAATGTTCTCATAGTTTTTTCCTTGGTACTAAATACAATCAGAAACACAGAAAAAATGCAAAAAAAAATCCGTATGGTCGTGGGCCAGCGGAATGGTCAATTTTATGGATGTATCTTAAGATACATATTGCAGTTCATCAAACTTGATTTTGAATTTAATTTAATGAATGAAGTCTAAAAACCAACACACCCACTTAACTTAAAATATTTTATTTAAAATAAAAAAACTCCACGTCGCCCCGAGGATGCCCGAACGGGCGAAAGTGCTCGGCCAGCAAATAAAGAATCGGAGAATGGGTTGCCTGGTGTTTCTCCCCCTCACACCCCCTGGACATAAAAAAAATGCGACAAGGAAAAGAAGAACTAAGTCAACAACACACACTACAAGGACTACAAGTTTTGTTGGCTTTTTTTCTAAAGCATAACATAGAAAATCGTTGGAACGTTAAAAAATTGACTGAAGAAATCAAAACTTGGAAAACTGAATAGTGAAAAGGACTTCAAACCATCAAAAGCTAAGTAAAATTTAAATAAACTTTGAAATTCGGCGAAAAAAAACAATACTTCTAAGCTCGGTAACATTATTTTGTATGGTATTTTAAGAAAAAGTTCCTCACCTTGACCAGGCACAGGGAAACTCTGACAGTTGAGCCGGGCCTTGGGAGTAGGGTGAGCAGAAACTCTGATCGAGTTCGTACGCCTTTGAACATCTAACAAAAATAATTAAAAACATTAAAAAATGAGAAAATAAAAATATTGGGAGAATAATAATTATACCACGCTGAGAAATTCGTATCCCAGCACGTCTAGAAGAAAAGCCATCATGGCACTGTATCTCTGAAGATACATGTAGATATTTCGATCTCCTGACTCCTCATCGGGTTATTTAATCGAACTAACTGTAACAGTAGCAGGATCACTGCTACTGCAGTGTATTATTATCACCAGTTCCCTGAACGGTGATAATATAATGTATCAGCAGAATAAAGTTAGTTCTAATCGAATAATCGAAACCATGTGGCGTTATCTCTTCTTCCCTAACAGCTTCCTAATTCGAAAGTAATAAAAATAATAAACTAACTGCTTCAGCGTGTTTTTGAATAACTTATGTAACTAGAAAAAACTAGGAACCATAAAAATCAAGAATGATTATTCAAAACTTACTTTGAAAAGGGCGAATTTGAGACGACTCCCACGAACCGGTCCGCGTCCGCCCATCAGCACTGAGTTTTCGCGGTAAAACGGAACTTACGGTAGAAGAATGAACTTTGAAGCGTTTCAGCTGGTTCTCTACAATCTACAGTGTTGCCACTATCCAGGAAAAAATAATTAATAAAAACTCTCTGGGCCTTTTTAATAGGCCTTCAAAAATGTATCTCTGGGGATACGTTGCCAAGATATTTCGGTGATTGCAGCTGCAAAAAAAAAGTTCGTGATACAGCTATCAGAAACCTAAACATTCTTATTCGATTCAGCTTTATTCATTAATTAAATTCGAGTCGAAACAGCGTTGAAGCTCGAAACTTGTTTCGGCGTTTATTGACGAAGAAGGCGTGACCAAACTCCGGTTTTGTTCCGCCTACTTACACGTTCCGACCCGTACAACGTATGCGATACCTTCTCCTTGATCGCCTTCCATATCTAATCACACTGTTAAGTTTCGCGGCATTCTACAATCTACGTTGAGAGTTCTGTAACCGATTGTTTTTGTATTTTGAAAGGTTGATAAATACGTTTTTCATTATTAGCTACTTATTGTTCACCAGGTACTACGATGTCATTTGTCGTAGATTATTGACGTTTTGTGTAAATTCAAGCTGAAACATGCCTCAATTGTCGACGTATGAGACTGTTGTGGAGTTGGCTAAGAAGAAACATGTAAGTAACAACGATTTCCTCGAGTTTCAAAAGTTCATCGAGGATTTGGCTTACGATGAAATCGAATTGTTAATAACCGATCGTCTCGAAGCTCCAGAGGGATTGCAATTGGTAAATTTAATATTCAGCGGTCTCTCACAGAAGAGCAACTCGCAGAAAAAGAGAGTCAAACTTTTCGAATTGCTCTTGACGCAAATTCAAAATAACGACCTTTTTCCTCGGTGTGTTACCGGTATCTTGACATGGCTGGCGATCGAAATTCCGAAATTGTCGTCTGCTCATCTGGTTCGCGTTTGCGATCTTTGCGTCGATTCTATATCGAAAACTACCAAACCCCAACGGGCAAGTTGGCACGAATTGCTACCGAAATTGCTGAATGTACTTGTTGAAAAAAACGAGCTCGATCATTATGGCACGGAGACGAATGGGGAGGAGTATAAAAAGCAGGTCGTTTCCGCTATTCATCAGGCGAAATGGAATCCAGAGATCCTCACTCCTATTGCTGCCATGTTCACTAACATTAACCTCACTGATGAAGAACATTTGAAAGTAGTTTCGAAATTGTGCCAAAGTATGGACAGTCTAATGCCAGAAGAAATTCCACCGCTTGTTTATCAACTGCTTCTTCTCACCGCAAATCGAAATGCAATGTCTGTGTTTTTTGCCCTCAAAAAATATTACAACCAACGCATTTACGGATTGAATGATTCGTCGAGTATGCTAGACACTGACAGGGCGGTGGTTGGAGTGACAACTCGTGAAGAAAGCGAAATCGAGCCATCACTGAATGGTTTGACTGAGAGTGAAGCTATGGTTCTCTATCATATTGAGGTTGTAGCTCAACGATCGCTTGGGTGCATTCCTGAGCTGATGAAATGCGCCAAAACATCAATACCATGCGCCGAATTGTTTTTCGATCCATTTCTCATAGCTGTACTTCTCATTATATCCAATGTTCCCACGTATGAAGCTCAAGTGACCGAAGTGTTGCAAAAAATGATTGTTCGCCTTGTAAATGAGGAAGAAAAACGTAACGACTCCGACTGGTTGAGGAAAGTCCTCAACACATATTGCGATACTCAAGGTATAATTTGTAAGCTTATCAAAAGCAAGGCTTGTGAGCTGGAAGGCGTTATGAGAGGCTTCCTTTCCTTGAGCATATCTCTGCTGAAAACCAGCAATAAAACAGTGGCGCACTATGGCCGACTTATCGCCTGTAATTTAGTGTCAAAACACATAGTTGTTGCTAGTGGAGTTCTAGAAGCTGTTACTACTAATATATTTTCCACTCCAGAAATCACTCAGTTTGCCGAATGTTTGGACGAAGTTTGCGACAGCTCGCCCATGACTGTTGTCGACTATCCCAAAATGGTAAACCGGCTTCTTGAAGCCTTGCCAAACCTGCCCGAACCTGCTGCTTCGAAAGTCATCTACGCTCTCATTTCTTTGCTTAGAGTTAGTTCTCGTCTGCGAGACAATCTTCTAATGGTTCTGAGGAAGGCCCTATTCGTGCACAATACTTCAACCAGGACTCTAGCTGTGTCAGGATTTCTACAGCTGCTGAAAAGGATGCGAATCAAAGGGATGTACACAATGAGTCAGAATTCTTTTCAAGCTTATACTTGCCCAAGCGTGTTTGCAACTCAAAGTTTAGTGGATGTGCACGTTCAGAATACAAACAATGAAGGTATTTGTCTTGAAGTTATTCAAGTTTTGAAAAGATGCTTCTCCCTCGAGCTATCGGTCAAAGTGCAATTTTACTGTGGACTACATAGTGCTCTGATGAAAAATCCTGAACTCTGCATTCCCATAACTGAAATTTTCCTTGAGCATCTCAAAACATTCTACGAACCCGACGTGGATAAACTGCCCCCTCTAAACTTTTCCAAGGCGATTTCCATCATTCAAGACAAAATATCCGTAAACGAACCGCTTGGCCATTTGGTCTTTGTTGTGCAAAAAATTGTCAACACTTCTGACGAGCTAATGTCTGGGATTGTTGACGATGAAGAATATATAGCTAATATGACCAAGTTGCAAAAAATGCTCAAGTCATTGGTCGAGAGATTTTCAGTCATAACGTTGTCGCATTTGGATTTAGATAAGGATCTTGATAACAAGGATTTATCAGGGCCAGAAGGACAAATGAAAGAAGAAATTCTACGACAATGTTTGAGCATCTTTCAAGCTCTGATTTGTTTCGTCGTCTCAAAATGGGACATCACTTCATCACAAAGCGACTTGAAGTCGTTACTTAGTTTGCACAAAGCCTGCGCTAATTTTGAAGATTTTGCAAAAACTTCAAAATTGAGAAAAGACGAATTGTCGAAAAAGAAGAGCAAAGATAGTTCTACTCAGTCGTCTTCCAGCATTGGTAAAAGAGCTCATTTTCAGTTTCCAGAGACAGTAATTGATTTTGACACTGTATTTCGACTACTATCTGTCATGTTGGACGATGTAGATTGGTGCATGGAGGAAATGGCGAACGAATTAAAGAAGAAACCGTCTCTCCTAAGGTTCGCTCTCCATTCATGTCTTGATATGCTTCAGATTGTGAAAAACAAGCTTAAAGTCAGCATAACGAAAACTACCCTTGAAGAACTTACAAAATTGGGTCGATTGATTTTCCGAAGGGTTATGAAGCGCTTTGAAGAAGTGAAAGAATTCGACCCAGCCTCTTCAGCTCTTGCGGTTGAAGTTTACACTGAAATTTTGTCCATTCTGTTTACATTTTTCAGAAGGAATCGGACATCATTTTTGCAACAGATCACCGCCAAACCCGATCATATTAGCCTTGATGAGCTTCTTCAGTCAACCCTGAAACCGTATATAAGTACTTTGAACAACGTTGTGGATGATGCTGATAGCAGCGATGAACCTAGTTACAAAGGACTAGTCAGTTCTCTCGTTACAGGAATAAATATTTTGGCATTGGAACTTCCAGTGACTGGATCTTGTATAAATAAAACTTACCGATGGTTGCTAGATTTTGCACAGACAAAAACGCTTCCAGTGCTGGCTGAGGTAAAGACTTTGTTGACTTTACTGTTTACACTTCTATCAAAAGCTAAAAGTGAAGCGACTCTGCATGACAATCTCGCTTTACAACTGTGCAGAGCGTTCGGTTCGATCAATGATACTGAATTAGAAGAAGGTACGGTCACTCTTGAGATGGTAAACGAAATTACAAAAACTACCGCCTACTGTTTGCTGTGCAACATGCTCAATGGCAGATTGGATGCTGTTGATTGGATTGTAACTCGAGTCAAGGCGGAGACGGCACTAATTTCTCAACCTGACTGCAGTCCTACAGATCCAACATCGCGGAAGGCAGTTCTCAGCCGCAAGGAGAAAGAATTGGTCACCGAATTGGGCCTTGTTGTTTCTGCCTCACACTGGATATGCACCGCAGCTGTTCCTGCTGATTGCGCCGAAGTTGCTTGCAAACTGCTTGTACATGTGTATTCCAGTTTGGTAGCGTTCACAAAATACTTCTCAATCCGTGGATCCACAGCGTACACTGATGCCAGGTTTGCCAAACTTGTTCAGCTCTCTTCTCATCTGTCTGCTCAAATTGCCGATTTTCTCCTTTATATTGAATCTGTTGATATTGATAATGATGACAATCCCAAGAAAAAGTTTTCCTCCAAAGTTCTTCGTCAAGCAAAAAAAATGACCGTATACATTCCCAAATTGGTCGCTGAGCTGGAGAATTTCTCTAAATGTGTTACACAGCTGAGTACAAAATTCAAGGACAACGAGCTCTTGAAAAATGTGAAGCTGACGACGACAAGGGATTTCCGGCTGAACTCGAAGAAACTGGAAGAGGCGATGAAGCGGGGACATGAGAGTGATGATGATGATAATGATATTAGCAGCATTGCAGGCGATGTGTCGATCAATCAAGCACCGGTTGGAAGTCAAACCCAGAGTCGAGCTGATCCTCAACCCTCAACATCTACGCAGAGGTCTTCTGTTGTTTCCAAAGGAAGTCAAGCCAAGAGGTCCCGTCCAGCAGGCAAAGGTAAAAAACCCAAAGCTGCTTCTTCTCAGGCATCAAAAAAACGAAGGACGGTTTAGATTGACGAAAATTGCTGGTGAAGTGTGTCTTTGTTGAACCGATGGAGGCTCATTTGTGAGGAAAAATTGTGACTGTATTACTTCCTTAGTTATTTTGATTCATACTTGAATATTAGGTGTATTGAGTTTTATTGAGCTTGGTGCTTGAGAAAGCAGTCTAGCTTTTTGTTGTCTGGAAAGTTGTTATCTTCGAAATCGGTACTCTAGAGATCCTCAAGCTCAAGCCTAGCATTTTGCGAAGAAAAATATATCTAGATCAGCTATACAGCTGCAATATTATATGTTACCTGCCTAGTTTCATTCTTCAGTTGCGTTAGGGCTTCGTTGTGTTGCCAATTACTATAGCAGGACTTTTATTATTTTTGTATCTTTATGTATCTATGTTAACTATTATATTTTCTTATCTAACTCCTAATTTGAGCCCACGCGTACTAACCATCTTCTGTAATACTTTCCTAACAGGTTTTTTCCTATCCGACAGCGAATAGTTTCAGTCAATATTTTTTTCGCCCGACTTCAAGTCCCCAAGCGCTCCTACGTTGCAAGGCTTCAAACCTGCAACAACGCTACGTGTTGTGAATATTTTTTATTGTAATTGTGTAATAAAGAAAATGTAAATAGTATTCATCTTTGAGTTTTTGCAACATCATCGTTACCCAACCACTTATAATTGTTAGTTTCTGGTTTTTACATGTTTCCAGGAATATCAATCGATCTATCTAATTCAACCTCGTACTCCCACTAAAAAAATTGTTAATCTTGCAGATTTTAATTACTATTTTTTTTTAAATTTATTTTTTAAACAGATTTTTTTTTTTAGTTTAGTGCCTAGTGCAAATTTAGGGAATTTCTATAAGATCATAATTAAGTTATGAAGATGACTCTCAAGTCTCGATTCGTCGTTCATTATCAGCTGTTATTCTGGTAGAACATTGTGCTGCAAATTAGGAAACAGCACATCCAGTAAAATGGGGTGAGTTATCTTTCAGGTAATTTATTTTGAATATAACTATGTTATTTTTGTAATACATACGTTTACTGAAAAAAAAAATGTTTCTTCAAAACTAGATGTAATTTTTTTTTCAAATGTTGATGATCTTTGCTAGCCAGCCTGCTCTGTTTAAGCTGGAGTAAAAGTGTTTAAGAAAATTATAATAATATGATGCTTCTGAGGAACTCATACACTAAAAATTTCACGTTTCATCTATCAACGTTATACACTTTCCCTTTTTTCAAAATTGTACATATTTTAGTTGGCATTAGAGAAACTGAATTTAATCAACATAAAATATCTAGGGCTTCAGAAGTAGCTCACTAGCGCTGCTCGGTAGTCGACACAACATTGAAAATGTTCTATTTTTAACCGTTTTACAAAGTGGTTTTATATTTTAAAAAATATTCAAATATTATTTTGTCGTTGAAAAACGGGGAGTAACCGATCTTGGAATACTGAGGGAAGTTCAATGAAATATTATGTGTGGCAACACTGATGTTGGTCGTAAAGTGTGATGGTTGGTTAGTTAGTTTGGTTTTGATTTGGCGAGTTTCGGGTTTGGACTAATGGTGTTTTTCGTGTAATTATGGAGATGTCGAGTGCCGAGGGTAAGATATTATCATTTCCCAAAAATTATATGAAGCCCATACATGATATGTCATTGTAAATAATTTCCAATCTATCGTCGATCGAATTCAGACATGGGTCGACAAACGTACGAGTCACTGTTCATCTGCACTATGCCGAACTAATACATTCTTTTGTTCAATAATTAGCGGCCCAGCGAAATAAATTTACCTACGCATTATTCTGTATGGATGGTTTGTGAATTGCTTGCGATTTTTTCGAATAAGTTTCAGGTAAAATTGTCCTTCACACCGGCTACCAGTTCCCCGGAACAATCGGTTTACCCTAATACCTGTGCTTTAGGAAATGGGCATTTCATTGGGGATTTTTTACTCGTTCGTCTTAATTTTCTTCTAATGCCGTGCAATAAATTGAATCCTAGTTTGTTTTTAGCGTTCAATAAAATCGGAAGTCACCGCTCGGTACAAAGCTATCCCTCCCGGAAATTCCCTAGCGAGTTATTACTTCTTGGTTCTTGACTCCAGAAGGGGCAACAATTTGGCGTGCTTGAATTGAAGTTTCTAACTACTTAGCTATAAATTACCTACCACGGAAAGCGCGGTTGAAACTGTTCGCAATTGCCGTAAATACCTTCCTTCAACTTTACCCGCTGGGAAACACAAATATACCCATTTTCACCTGATCTCCGTTTGTTACATAACCCATTCGCTAAAATTGAGAAGGAAATGACCGACTTAGCTGATGAGTGGTTACATGGTACGTTACCATCCGAGCCAAACCTATAGTTAAGCATTCCCAAGCGAAACAAAATAAATCTTTCATCCACCATAAAAAAAGAGATCTTATCCTATATATCAACTAGACTATCAAATATCTAGGGTCGAATTATCAACAATCCCAGGAGTTCACTAGGCTACTATAGCAGTGAAACGAATTTGAAAATTCTTTCCTTCTTTTCAGAGCTTGGACTCGTGTGGATGGGAGACATGCTCCTGAACAACGATCATGGAGGAGGGATCATGATCAATTCAGCAGTTGAGCCGCATAGAACGTATTTCGAACAAGCTCAACACGCAATGGAGGACATGAGGCCTTCAGCCCCTCCGATGGTATATCCCCCTTATGAACAATACGTGCGTGTTGCTTTCATTAAAGATTATTTTGCATCCTCGTTATCTGTGGTACGGGCTGGAAAAACTGCTGGATACCTTCCACTTTGCTGAGAAGATCTTTTCTAATCATCCGTTTCGAAGAGTTGTTCTAATCATTGTCTCGCATGCTGCACTTACACGTTGATCACATCAACGTTAATTGACCGTGAAATTCTGCATTGGTGATGGGGTCGTACCACATTAGTATTCATCAGTTTTTGATATTGTCGCATTTTCTCCAATTTCAGAATGTACCTATACACAAATGAGCTTGAACACAACGGGAATCAAACATATATTTATATATATCACAACATAGTTCAGTCGCGATGGTGTATTTCTGAAAATCATGAAATAGGTACTATTGGTGTAGGGGAAGCTAATTTGCTGGAATCCACTCTTAACGATTCTATCTGTAATAAGTGTATTCACTGAGCTTCCCTAAAGGGCTAAAGTGAGACCTTTAAAAAGGCCAGCCTTTGTGTGAAGGAGAGCTGAAGAAGGCATTTTTGTGCGATCTGTCCGCCATATTTCTTTTTTGTTTGCTTGCCATTAAGCCCCTGTTTGCGTTTGTTTATGGCAAAAAGGTGTTTTCACGTTTTTAAAGGGGAGAAAAGATCTTTGTCAAACACTCTCCTATCAATTATAGCAAAAACTGTAGCAGGTAGCCTGCGAAATTCGAGTTATTCAAATCATACTATAAATGGCTGAAACGGTAATCGCGTAAAAAAATTTAATGGGAGAAAAACCTGGTGACTCATTCTCCAAGCGTTTATTGATTGACTTTCGCCCGCTTGGGCATTCTAATAAGGTCACCGAATACAGCCTGAAAAATACACAAGCAGTACTACCGTTGATGGTAAAAATAAAAACGTTACCTGGAAACAGCTAGTCATGTAGAGCCTAAGTAAGCCCAGCTGTTACATCTTTGGTGAAATCCATACGGATTTTCTATAACATCTTTGACTGCGACTCCTCGGACGGCGTCATCTCTTGACCTGAAGAAGTTAGGTAGATTAAGTTGAGGAAGCTCTGTGAATACACTGTTTGTTTAAGGTACCACTATTAACAGCGGCATGCATCATGCTAAGTAACGTTTATGAATACTGGCGATATCATCTATACTTCTTAGCACTATCGTTCTACTTTGCAAAGGTCGGCTTTCAGTAAAGAACGTGAATAATTAACGATTTTCTCTAGAGTGGGCCTCAACGCGAGGTCAACCTTCCAGCGGAAAGGCTCTTTGTAGGCTTTAAGTAGCGTTTATGAATACAGGCCTTGATCTTGATCATGACGATTATTTTTGTCAATGTGGCATAGGGGATATGTTGGGCTGAAATCCATCAAGTGAAATGATGCTGAAAAATTCCTTGAAATTTGCTCTCAATGTAGAACATTGCTATAGTCTCTTTTCTACCATTAGCCATTTATATTTATTCTGTCTACCCTCCTTCTTATTCATTTCCTAATTGCTATTATTTCAACTTACTGCGCATGAAGCAATTAGTTCTGCGAAGGAAGAAACCAAAATCAATCATTGGAGTGGAGATAACCCATGATCTCTATAGCAAATAATTTTTCATTTTAATCTAATTTATTTAAAATTAATTTTGTATTGGATTGAATTCTATTGCACATTCGTTGTGTACAAATTGCTATAATTTTATTGTATCCCAGGTTTGGGATACATTCGTAAAATGTATCACCAATTAATTGGGTTTAGATGTTAATGCATGTTATCAGACTCCGTCATTTTATTCTGAAGGCAACGCCAGCTAAGGACCGTTTTTATTGAACAGTTGCTAAGTAGGTTAATGGTTAGAGTAACGTTTACTGTAGTAAACCTCGGTTTAAAACATTGCATCATTTTTTTGGTGAAACTAGCTTAAAGTTGTTGATTAATAACTATCTGCTGAGTATTTAAAAAAAATAATAATAATTGATTATTTTAATTTTAAAACCTTCAGATTTTTCAGTGATACCAGTCCAGCCTTTGCGCTTGAACAATATACTTTTATGGTGATTACTATAGACTGTTTGTGAAGTATTACTTCCTATTGCAAAATATACATTTCTTCTTACCACCTTTTGTAAATATTTTCATTTAAAGATTCAAAATATGGTTTTTGACATCAATACAACGTTGATGAACACACTTTGTTCGTGATTTTCTTCATTCCTTGAAAAGCGAAATGTGTCCAACTTAACCGTCTTGTACAGTACCTGCAAGACGTGAACGGATTCATGGTAATGGACGAAATGGACGATCCTCCAGCCTATTACGAGGAAGATTCTTCGTCCAATCACGGGACAGATTCTCAAGACGTCACGGCTAGCTCAAAACATGGAACGCAGCCTGGGTCATCCGGTCAGAATCAGCAGCCGCCAAGTGAGCGAGCAAAGAAAATCAAACCTATACGGCATCCCGCTCTTAAACTCCAGACTCCTATTGCTTATCAAAGGGATACAGACCCGAGCGTTATTCCCATCAAGAAAGACGGAATGGGTAACTATCGAAAAGTTGTATTCAAACATGTTACACTTTCTTGTTTATTATGCAAAGAAAATTTATTGCCCGGAAAATTCTGAATCAACTTGTTTTTTGAAGAACTTCTACCATATTTTTTGCATTTCATAGTGGTTCTTTGATAAAATGTTGATTCATTAGGCGGATTTTATTCCATTCATGAATAAAATAATTATTCTAGCGGTCTGCGAGAAATGTGGTGCAATTGGTGTCAAACATGCTTTCTACACAAGAGAACGGCGGTTTTGCAGTCTGGCTTGTGCACGAGGATCCACAGATATCCCAGCTTCGACAGCCGGTACTGCTGAAAGCAGTCCTGATGAACCCCAACAGCCCGCTCAACAAGAGATGAATGTAAGTATCATTGAGTTCTTTTTTGCATCCTATTCATGGACGAATTTCTTTTCGTGATTGTATAGAATTCCGATCTTTTAAAATTCTTGGAATTGGTTTTCCAGGGTGAGAAAATGGAAGTAGATACGTCTGTTCGCGTTCGAATTCATGCAAATCTTCCACCCGTTCAACAGCCACCGCCTTTACCTCCTCCGATCAACGTCACTCCTGTCATCCTTGAGGACGACCTCCCCCTTCCCTTCCCGCCTTGTAAGAGCTCGCAGCCACATCTTGCCGACACATACGAGTGGACCGACATGCTGACTGACCCAAACTTCACTGCCACTTCAGTTTCATCGTTCATTCATGTAAGCAACTTTCCTCCTCGAATTTACTGTTTTTGTGCAAAATGGGCGCATTTTTTATGAACTTGTACTAAGTACCTAAAGAAAAAAAAGCGGAATGCTGAAGAAAAAAAAGAAGCAAACTATCTTTTTTCTTTTGTTTGTCACATTTTCTACCTGATTGCTGCTTTATTTTTTTTTATTTCATTGCTTATTTTATATCCACATAAAATTGATGTTTTCTTCAGGCGCCCATGTCCAACAATTGGGATAACATAACGGTTGGAATGAAAGTGGAAGTTGAAAATACCGACTGCGACAGCTACACTGAGGGAGTTCCCGACTCGTTTTGGGTTGCTACGGTTCTTAAAATCGCAGGTGAGTGTGTAAGGTTTTTATTTTGGTTTGTAAAGAAATCAGCTATTCCTTGATGGCTGTCTAAAACGCTTCGATTCAGTAACCATCTTGTGATATTATTTATTTTTCATTATTTTCAGGTTACAAAGCTCTACTGCGGTACGAAGGGTTCGGACAAAATGAGAGTAAAGACTTTTGGGTCAACTTGTGCTCCACAATGGTACATCCTGTCGGGTGGTGTGCGCAAAGAGGGAAACCGCTTATTCCACCAAAAAGTAGTTACAACATAAGATACTGTTAGTTTTCAATTTTCTCAAATTCGTCAACCTTTTTATTTCCTTTTTGTATATTTTTTTCAGCTATTGAAGACAAATATAAGGACTGGAAATCTTTCTTAGTGAAGCGACTTACCGGAGCCCGTACTTTACCATCCAACTTTCAAAACAAAGTTCAGGAATGTATGCGATCCAGATTCAGGTAATTGTCTATGATTTTTGTATGAAAATTTGATAATGAAATTCAATAGCTGTCAACTAATTATTGTGGAACTTTCAATCAAATTTTCTGAAACGTTGATTCACAATTTAACTTCTATAGATTGGAACTTTACATATCGTGCATTTAATGTTTTTTTTCTCTCATGATATACCAACTGTACAATGTGTATAAAAAATCCCAGAATTAGTTATACAACGTGTCTCGTTTATTTACAGGGTTGATCTGAACTTGGAAGTTGTCGATAAAAGTCATATATCACAAGTAAAAGTGGCGAAAATCAACAAAATCTGCGGCAAGCGGTTACATGTCATGTATTATGATGCTGACCCAATGTTAGATTCGGGTAAGCTCGCCGATGGTAAGGGACATTCTTTATTTTGCATTACCGTAGATGTGTGCTCTTCTTGCCTCCTGCTCCTTCAATTTTGCGTGGCGGTTTGTAATTGGTTACGATTTTAGTAGTATATATTATAGTCGTTCTTATTTGATTCGATTGTCGCAAGAGCGTTCGCTTAGTCGGTCACTGTCTCAGATAAGCCAAATTCATGAATTTTGGTAATTGGCATCACACCAGAAGATAGTGTATTTTCAGGGACTGACTAAGTAAACCTTTCTTCCATTTTCGTGATAGTAATAATTGTTTTGAAGTAGTTTACTTTAGTGGCAGTATGTTTGGTGTTGGAGAATATGTACCAGCCCGTATGATACTGAATCTCTGTGCATTTATTTCCCCACGATTCCCTGCAGCTGATTATGCACTATTGGTCATCAGATGCCGGCTCATGAGGACAGGGAGAGCATGGAGTAGATTCGCGTCCATAATCAGCTGATAATTAGGTTTTGCCTGCTATTGCTTCTTGTGTTTGCGTAAAACTTTTAAAAAACTAGTGGAGAACGATGGTTTGTAGATTAATATATGTATGTAGGAAAGAAATTTATTTTCATGCTACTATGTAGCCAACTATAACATGTCACTTAAACTTAGTACTTCTATTTACTATGTAAACATGAAAGTGAAAAGATTTATGGTTTTCAAAGATAATTGACCGCATAAGAATTAGTATGATGGTGACTTGCAAGAAAAAAAGTTATCCAATTCTCACCATCGTTCTGCTACCAAGCTTCCTGCATTGAAATAGATTTTTCCCGTATTAATGTCACCAGTTGTATTTGGGTCGGTGATTGATATTTCTATCCTCAGTTTTGGTGAGACGCACCTAATTTTCTTGAACCTAATTTAGATGTCAAATGCATTTGATATTGCACGTTAAAATTAGTTTTTACTATACCATCATTGAGCTAGTTGGTTTCTATCAAACATTACTATTGATGCTTTCATTCGCTGGTAAACACGTTATTTAATAAGTTAGCTCTTCAATAGTTATTTCTGACCGTTAGGGATGCTATAGTCACGAGGTGGAAATATTACTGAAAGGGCAATAGAGAAACGCAGGTCTGTGGTAATTATTTGAGTTTCATTCTGACGGGGGGACGATATATTCAAATTGGTTTTCTCCTAATTAATCTTGTCACCATGTAGGTCGCCGAAAACTATGAGAGTTACCGTGCTTCAACATTTTGCCGGTGAAATTCTTCAGAAAAAGGGAAGACGTACGGGAACATAGCTCCTCTCTCCATTTTATTTTATACTACTATAATTCAATGTCTGTAGCCATACTAATTATATAAGCTAATAATTTGTTCATTTTTTTCTGGTTAGATGTAAGAGTGGCCGAGTACGGCCAAATCTCGCCAGAATTTATTTAAAAAAGTCGCTAATCAATCAATCGGGGGGGGGGGTGCTTCGAGTTTGTCTAGAGCATAATATTACCACCCCATATGAACGTTTTCATTGGCCAATCACTTTGTTATTGGGCGTTGGTAATTTAATTAGTTATTATAAGCTATATTCTGCAAGCCTTGATTCCACACGTTTTCTTACCTTGCTATTTTGGATCAATTTTTTCCAGGTTTCTGGGCTCATGAAGATTCACCTCTTATTCACCCTGTAGGATGGGCTAAACGAGTTGGCCAAGATTTAGATGCTCCTCCTGGCTATCAAGACAGGTAAGCTTGTGAAACTATTGATTATTTGGCTGAAAACATATTTTTCTCGTAGAAATTTAACTTTTAAATGGATTTGTTCATTTCATTCATCTTGTAAATTCATTCTTTCTCTTGAACATTAAATTTTTTTCAAACTTCTATCATTTATGGAGGAAAAGACATATTTGAAGAAAATATAATAGTAGGCGTTGTATGAATACATTTCAGCTCGGAAATGATGTTCATTTACATTTTAATTGTTTCTTTGGTCTTAGATGTCTCAAAGGTTTGAGAGATAAAGATGATGCAACGGAAGACTTGTTCCCGCTATCGAACTCTCTCCCATACCATAAAGGTTTTGAGATCGGTATGAAATTAGAAGCAGTTGACCATCTGAATCTTTCAGCAATTTGCGTCGCCTCGGTCAAAAGAGTAAAGTATTCTATTATTTTTTAAAAAGCCACACATTAACAGTATCACATAAATATACTGTTCTATATTATAGAAACATAGCAAACTGGAGTTATTAAAAACTCATTCGTCTGGAATTTCCTCAGGTCTTATACGACGGCTACCTGATGGTCAAGATGGAATCATATTCGGATGACCCAAAAGCGCCTCCGGGGAGTGATTGGTTTTGCTACCATGCATCGTCTGCTTGCATACTTCCTCCAGGATTCTGCTCGTCTAACGGCATCACATTAAATCCTCCTGTTGGTTACAATGCAGCCACATTCGATTGGGACGATTACCTCAACGAAACTGGGACCATTGCTGCTCCACCAGAACTGTTTGATTTGGTGAGTCAATTCACTGTTTTAATCGGTCTCAATTTTCATTCTAAATGACACTTTTTTCCCTAACAACTTGTGTTATTTTATTGTTAACAGGAACCCCCAGAGCATGGGTTTAGCGTAGGACAGAGGTTAGAAGCTGCAGATTTGATGGACCCAAGGTTGGTTTGCGTAGCTACTATTGCCCGAATCGTCAATCGCCTTATCAAGGTAAATCTTTTTTGACTCGGGGTAAAATTTTGGTACGATCCGATGTAAGAGTTGTTTTGTTCCTAAAGGCGGTTTCTGGTTCTCTCTTCTTCTGGTAGATTTTGATATTATTCAAGGGCGTTCATCATAACCTCAGGCATCCTACATGTTCCTTCTTGAATTTTCATGTGGCAAGTAATTTTCATTCAGATTTTATTTCATTTAGGTGCACTTTGACGGTTGGGAGAGTGAGTACGACCAATGGTTGGACATACAATCTCCAGATATCTATCCTGTTGGTTGGTGTGAGCTGGTCTCGCATAAATTGGAGTCTCCTAAAAGTGGGAAAACACCAGCTGGAGCGAGTAAGTTGCTTATGTTTTCGGAAGTATCTTCTTCCATTTTTGAGGGTATTTATCACTTTGACGGTCCTGTTTTGTATCAATTACATTGAAACTGTGAGAGGCCCCAAATAGGTAGCCAGATTACAATTGTTTTAAGATCATTCCATCTGTTTAGTGAAGTTTATTTGATCAAATTATCTTCCTTTCGCTCTTCCTTTTTTTAGGATAATTTGAAGTAAATATTAAAAAAAATGTAGCAAAACAATCCTTGCTATATTACAGGGTACATTAATTGAATTTTTGTACCATAACATGATAGATAACGACTTTTTCCATTAGCATGATACTACTTTTCCCTTGTATTATAATTTATTGAGTTCTCGTTTTCTTGGTTATAATTAATACCTTTGCACTGAGAATCCCTTTAATTTATCGTCAATATTGTACTTGTTGGTCGACAAGAACGAAAAGGTCGCAGAGGACGACGGCGGATCATCCATAAAAATAAGAAACCATCTACCCCTCATGAGAATCCTAGAGCTGCAAGTGGAGGCTCTCTATCAACACCAGCTCAAAGTGTTTCCCCTGCTAGTACAGACAGCGCAGTTGGTGTGTATATTTGAAAATTTGCTCAATTTTACTCACTTTCTGATGTACAAAACTTTCACCAGGTATGGTGTCAATGAATGTTGTTGTTCTGTAGAAGTACCAAAATCAGCCGCCCCACCTCAGATTGCTGAATCGGTTCAAGTTCCTGCCAATGGCAAAGAACTTGATGCTGAACGGATTGAAGACGCTGGTGATGTAGATAAGGAAGTAAATGACACGTTTCCGCCTCCGCCTCCCAAGGTTCGTCATGCCCTAATTAAGCATTTAAAGAAAAAAATATATCCAGAACTATTATAATCAACCAATTCTTCTGTTCAACATAAGTAAGGCTACTGGCTGAGGTTGGTCAATTAATTGGCCAATGTCTGTGCTGGATGTGCAGTATGATTTTCGGTTGATGGGTTTCTGGAATCATATTCACACATTATGATCTCAAGCTTGACTCTATTGGTTACTATATTTAAATTTCTCGCTGTCATAATTCATTAGTTATGCCTGTTTACCAATCCAAACATGGAAATACTGAGTGATCGATAAACACCAATGTTTTTTCCGTGTAGAAAACGAAAGTGATACCGAAAATGACCGAAGGAACAGAACCGGTTACACTTACTGATAAAGACCTTGATGCTTGGGATCCCGATGATGTTGCTGAATTTTTAACCGTCAACAGCTTCGGACAATACTGCGACGGGTTTAGAGAAATGGTAATTATAATGTTCGCCATGAAGCTTTCCGTTTGGCATTGTATGGTACAATTGTTTTACTAGTTGAGAGGGAGAAAAATCAGGTGACTTATTCTCCGAGCTTGTATTTATTACTAGCCAAGTATTTTCATAATTCAATCTTAGTAGCTCCTGTAGGACCAATCAATTTCTATGGCTATTTTTTATTTTTTATTTTATTTTTTTCTAGTGGGTTGGCTCTAATTTATTTTTGTACTTGAAAATTTAATTCATTTTTATTTAATTCATCAATAAAAATCATTTGAACTGTTAATTGAAGAAAAAATTTTAATTAATATTTTTCAATGTCCACTTTCCTCAGGCTATCGACGGGAAAATGTTGGTTCATTTAAGCAAAGAGCAAATCATTGAACTAACCGGCAAACGAGTGGGCCCTTCGGTAAAAATTTACGACTTATTTCAGCGGCTGAAATGTAAAATCAACCCTCATCTCGCCGACAGACAACACCGATTAGCTAATAAGAAGATTTTGTAATTTTGAAAAACCTCGATTGTACAGTTTTTCGACCGTAAGCCCCACGACCATGTTTCAGAGTATGTAAATAATTTATTCAGTTGAGATGCTAGATCTATTGCGTCACTTGTTGATCAGTAAGTATAGAAGCTTTTGTACATTCTCTGCAAATAAGCTACTTCTGTTCTCGATAGGGCATTTTTTTACGTTTTACAAAATACTTATTTTAACGTGTCTTAAGATTCCTTTGGTTTGTGTTGATGGGCATTTTATTATTGCAAGGTATGACTGAAGGGAGGGCATCCAAAATCTCATAATAATTTGGGCACATCTATCAATGGGAATTAGGGTGGTAATTCAGATTTCACATCGACGGAATTCTACTATTGTTGCTACTGACGTTGAAAGGGTTGTCCTGAAAAAATAGTTGTCGAAGTGAATTTGAACTAGGCGGAACCCGTTTAGTACCAGAGATCCTTGTAATTTTGTTCTTGTCCAGCGGTTTGATCAAACGCCAAATTGTTTCTGATAAATATTTATTTTAAACCTGGATTTTGGGATAATTTGTGATTTGTCATCGAAGTAACTTTGATTATTTCAAAAGCAGTTAACATTTTTCCCTTCTTGGTTATATTTCTGTATGCTCTGACTATTGTTTTATCGATCCGGCAGTATAGACTTTTCTCGATAATTGCATAATTTTTCTTAGTTTTACCGTTTCCCTCACCAAAATACCTAAAAACAGATTGTCCATAGACTGTGAACAATAGTTCGGGTCGTGTAGTAATATTGGCTTGGTTCAGAAGCTGACCGAAAACTCGGAAACACAATGGTTGGACTAGAATATTTTTGGTTAAAGTCAGTGAGTGTTCCACGTTGGACTTAGACCAATAAGAAAATAGTCTGCTCTTTCCGTTTCCAACTTTTCTCCCGGCTTATGCATGAAGCGTCACTTTTGAATGATTTCTAGTTTGAGGGGAAGCGAAATCACAAGTTGATCTCTCATTCATGCTGCACATATCTTCCAAGAGCTTTTACTTTCAGTCTCATCAGGGAGCACGGAGTTCTGGCCATTTAGTACACCTGGTACACCACCTTGAAAAACACTTGCCAGTTCATTGCATATCCTACTACTTTTGTATCCTTTTTTCCAAATTGTCCTGTGATCCTTAGTAACCATAGTTCCTTTTACCTTTTTTGGGCGCTCTCAGGTGCCTCAAACGTCGATGAATAAGGAGAGGATGTCCAACACTATTTCGATTTGCAGAGTTTCCGACCTCTGTGCTCCTTGATGTAGCCCATGGCAAAAGTGCGAATGGTAGAAGTCTGAATTGGAGTTGCATGAATAAGATATTATCGGAGGGTATCTTCTTCTAATAAAACTGTTAATACTTATTTTCTCTGTTCATACTTATTTTCCGATTTGTCCTGTTAAATATATAGCTATAGTCAATCTAGGTTGCCTTAAAGTGTAGCTTTAAAATGAATGACATGCTGAGATGAAATGTCATCGAATGAGTACCTATTTATTGTAAAATTATAAATTACGTTTAGTTTTAAAATTGTTGCTCTCAAGTTGAGCCGAGGAAAATTCTCTTATATGAGAGGTAGCAGGTTCTGCTTCTACCTCTGCAAAAAATGTACGCAGTGGTTCGATTTTTTTTTGCTCGATTGTACTTCCTCCTTTTTTCCGATGTTGAGCCTCGGAAGATTTGATTTACTGACACGTGCCTCTTGTTGGTTTGATTTTCATCAAATAATTGAAAGCCTTTCCAGAGTTTATGATTTGTGCGGTAACAATGTATAGTATTGGAATCACATTGATCTATATTGAGTAAATAATTGATGAAGTGAAAAAAATTGCGTTTGTGAGTGTTTTCGGTTCCGATTTGATATCTTACGGTTTCGATTAGCGGTTGGTACGGCTGTTGGGCGGGCTAGTATTGGCTGAAAAAGGCCTCGATCTTCGTTTTGAAGGGAGGACAAACAATTCCTTTTGTAATTGGTAATTAATTAATTAGATTAGTGCAATCTTAAAAATCAACCGACCACCGTTCTGTTTACACAAATTGCGATATTTCCCCCTTCTATTTTCCTTAACCCTCTGACCGGATCATCGGTAATTTTTACCGCTACAGTTCCAAAAAAAGTTGCTAGGGGCGCGGCAAGTTGACCCACGTGGTCTAGTTTTTTAAGCACTTGCAGTTGACGTCTTGTCTTCGAGGGGAACGTGTCGCCGCTCCGCTGGAAGCCTCTGCACTCTGGTGATCGTCGATCAAAAGTAAGTATGACGGTAAAATCTACCGGTAATCCGTATTTGGCGTTTGTTTTTCGTAGCGGTATTTTTTACCGATAATCCTACTCTTGGGCCGTATTTTTTACCGATAATCCAACTCTCTGGCCGTATTTTTTACCGATGATCTAACGTTGTTCCCCTTTTTTTCACCTTTGCTCCAATGCTCCGGTTATGTACTTTACCCCTTTTTGACTCCATTTACTTGCTGAAGGTACATTTTTCGATCCAACTCGGTTTTTGTTTTTAGCAAGGTAATGAGCATTGGGTAGGAAAACAACTGTCCTATGTGCCAAAAAAAAACCGAGCCGTAATTGTTCTCTCATCGATGCACCACGCACCTTACAATGATCCATCAAGTGGCAAACCTGAAATGATAGCCCTGTATAACCGTACAAAGGGAGGGGTTGATCAACTAGACATGAGGTGCAGCAATTACTGTGCAAATCGAAAAACCAGAAGGTGGCCCCTTGCAATCTTCTTTCACCTCGTAGCAGCCAGTTGCTCTAATGCTTTTGTTTTGTACCAACAACTCGAGACCCGAAGTGCAACAAAGCGTTTTCATTTCATGTGCCAGCTTGGAATGTCTTTGGTCGTTCCGCAGTTGCTGCAGAGACTGGAGATCCCAAACTTACCTCAGGAACTGAAACAGACTATCCAAAAAGTGGTGGAAGAAAATCCAAGTGAGGAAGATAATTTTAGGCCTTCTCGGGCCTCGACCAGCGCTCAACAAACCCCAGCAGCTCCAAAGGGTAAGAAGAAAAAAAATCCACGGCCAAATACTGGAAGATCCGACCAGTTGGATAAACAGATCACATGTCGCTACTGCCCGTACAAACTAAAAAGAAAAACGTCAACCAAATGCGTCAAATGTCAAACTCCAAGCTGCCGTTCGTGCTACAAGGCCCTTTGCAACGACTGCGTTGGAGACCTGGGGTAACAGTCGAAAATCTTAACTTTCTTGATTGGGTTCGCATACTGATACCTAGATCACATTCCTTGAGATTGATATTTTTGTTTGTTTGATATTCATGTTCCTTTTTCGTGATAACTGCCAAAGTATAGTTTGTAATTTGCTGATAAGACTGCTGAAAATATTTTCTATAAGTATTTCCATTTTTTAAATGTTTACCTAATGTTTTGACATTTTGAAATTTATTGAAAATTTGAAGTTACCAAATTTGAGGGCTTTCTGATTCTTCTGGTAAGGCTGATTTCGAGTTCACAAACGTGATATAAATAAGAGTAACTTTTCTTAGGGGTTTTTAGTTTCATTTTGTAAAATACTTTTGTCTCCAATCGCTCTGGCACTGCAATTCATATTTTTGTCATTCAAAGTGCCAATAAATTAAATGATGTGTTCGTGACTTGTGTTCTGGTCTACAATTGATCCTAAATCCACCCAAGCATTGAGAGTGACATAAAAAATGCTAGGGGTAAAAAATACTGATGATCCAACTAAGGAGAGGTACAAAATACCGATGATCCAACTATAGTTGAGTAAAAAATACCGATGATCCGAGGGCGAGACAAAAAACCATGATCCGGTCAGAGGGTTAATGGAATTCAGTTTAAGGTTAAGTATACCTATTGGGGATTAATTTCTTTGGACCCTTACCTATTGTCTATCTATCCTATCCTAGGTTACATTGTATTATTTTGGTTAGGATATAGTTAGAATTCATTTCTTAGATGGGGATTCTATGATTTTGGATTGAATAAGGATTATGGTTGAGATTAATTTGTTTTCAAATATTTTCCAGCTAGCCCCTGATTTACAAATCCTGGGTCCTCTGCTGGAATACTAGACCCATACTTCTGCAAATCAGCCATTGAAGCAACGAAGGTTCTTTCCACAGTTGAATAAGAGCTGAAACTGGATATTCGGCGAATTTTGAGTGGTCAATAGTTCTACAAACGGACTTAATTTTTTTTCGTAATATCGCTGGGTTGCTCTTGAATGATCGTAACATTTCCTACAACATCGCCTCTATTTTTCTTTGATTTGTTAACTGTATCATTATGATACTCTCAACATCTGCGATCGTCTTATTTCGGGTTAATGTCGCTGAACCTGCCATTCGAATGTGCGAAGGTTCACAAAGGAACCGCTAGATGGCTGAGGCATCTTCCTCAACTGGCTCTTTACCACGTGGAATTTCGTCAAAATTTTATCAAACTCTCACACTTTATTTTCATAGAATCGTATAGATAACGTATTAACTCAAGATTCGCCTTCAATCGTTTATAAAAGTTGAGGTAATAAGTAACTATAGGTAAAATACGTCGAACTACTTTTCAGGCGCTCAATTCAAATAGTCCGTTTCAATCTTGGAAAAACGTCAATCTTACGACATTTTTTGGGATTTCCCTTCATCATCGTACATACGATTATGAAAATATGATTATATTTCGCTGTTATTCGAATCGAATATCACTTCGTAACGATTACCGATAAAAACGGCGGAGCCTTCAAGCCGCTGTGGGAAGTGGTGGTGGGAGGACGCGTTGTCCGCGGATGAATACAAACTTCGCTCGCCGGGCGGCTCGGCCTCCACCGCGTTTCAGCTGTTTCCCGCCATAACGTAACGCGAAGGGACGTCGTACGTATCGGAAAGCAGCAGCGCTGTTCGTCCTACGTTGACTTCATCCGTTCATCCTCCTCGTGCGTTTTTTACCCCGCTTCATTTGCACTAGTCGAGCTCCCCGTTTTAATTTACAAATCCGGTCCGATTTTTCGGTTTCCCGTATCAGGCGGAATCGGCTGACTTTACGCGCGCGAGACTTCGCGAACCTCAGCTCGCTGGTTGAAAAAAATTTTTACCGGAGGTGACAAATTCGGTGACGGTTATCGGTTTCGGACGCTGTTTTATGTGCCTGAACGGGTCGGGAGTAGTCGAGTTTCCGGTGAAATTATGGCTTCATTGAGCAGAGGCGAGGAGAAATTGCGCCTGGACGACCTACAACAGGGCTACGATGAAGACATTGGAAATTACTGCAGGTAAAGTACATAAACACTACCTTCTTCCCCACCCTTCGTTCCCGTTCCATTGTTTACATCACGAATCACATGGTCCCCGCTGCTGGTGTTCGTCACACCGTGACTGCACTACTTTCCATCGTCGAATCGTCTTAGTTTTCTTTTCTGTATTCTACCCTTTCTACTTTGACGTGTGTATTTTCTTTAACGTTGTATTGGTAATTTTAGCCCGTTATCTAGCCGAACAGTTGTAAACATTTATGTACCGATAGTATTAACTTAGAACTAACTGTTTGGCTTTCCCTTTTCCTTGTCGATATTTTATTTTTTTTAAAGAAACATATTATAAATATGATGTATTATTATTTCAATTACTGCTTATTGCTTATTATAATATTGGTAACCTTAACTAGTTACTTATTAGTTTTTAGATGTACACTTACACTGTGAAAGGTTTCGCATTAGTAAAAATAATAGGTACCTATTTATTTTTAGGAAACATAGTTTAACACAGTAGTACCTTCACTTCGAAATTCTTAAATTAAATTTTCTAAAATTAATGATAAATATCTTAAATGGGTAAGTACTAGAATAAAATTATCCAAAATAAATTTAGCGATTTATTTAATTTTGTCTTGACATGAGTTGTGGACAGAGTAGGTAACTCCTAGGTAAAATACTTTCCAGATTCCGGTAATTTGATAATTGAAGGAACGGATTCGAGCAATTTTTCTACTGATATTCAACAATTCCGATTTGATTTTCTTATAGGTAAGCCCTTTTTAGTACTACGAAGTATCGAAACTCGTACTGAATTATGTATGTTGTTAGTATGCAATTTATACCCTTTTTGTAAGTTGACCTTAGAGGTTATAAGAGGCTCGTATAAATTTTTTCCTAATCCGAGGTGAGCGTTGAATAGGTACGCAACCGATTAAAAAGCGTTTAACCTCATTACTTGTCGCTCGTTTGAAATTGATTAGTATTACATTGAAACCCCTTCATATCAATCAGGACGTTTAATAGAGATTTTCGATAAACTAATGAATTTCCTTGCAAAAATCAAAATAATGGGAACAAAAACTGAGGAAAAATAATGAAAATAAATGACCCATGGGATATTCGCCGTTTTTGCCGGGCTTAATAAAAATACACGTTGATGAAAATTGAACCATTTCTCGGATGAGTCTGTTTCGTAGCAAGGTATCTTCGTAATACTGTTTTCTATTTAGATCAAGTAATCTGCGGTATGTGAAAAAAGTAATTTTCTGATGTTATTCGTTATTCCCAACCTTCTATGCTTCATTATTTTTTGCTATGTCAGATCCTTACTGAATACTTTCCTACATAATGGCGTAAAATAAGTGAAATCAAAGTAATTCCCTCGTGATTATGGCTGAAGAAAGCGTGTCTCGAGCCGAACAACACTGAAGCGAGTGCCGAAAAAGTCAAATCCTCAAAACCGTATTATCACTTCGACTATCTTGATTGTGTTTTTGTGATGCACAAATTGTGAAAGAGGCAAGGTTGCATTCCAGAATGCGTTTGGTTAGGGCGGGGCACTTTCAGCAGTGTTGGCGTTGTAGGCAATCTTCTAGTCTGCTCTCGCCCTCATTTCTCTATAAATATCAATCTCTCCGAGTTCCCTTTTCGTAATGCGTTTCTCTATCCGCCTATTCTTATCGGAGCCGAATTTCAATTTTCTTGAAGCAGTGAGTGGTATTTCCTACTAGAACTCCATTATTTTTTAATTGATTATTAAAGGTTCGTCCCTTACCGTAGAAATATTATAGTAGTGGACACAAAATTAGGCGGGTTGGCCTCATTGCCGCTCTTGGTCCCAACGTTATGACGACAGAGTAGCCCACAAATCGCCAATACTCTCGACCACAATCCACAACTGTCTGGCGTGAGCTGGTAACAACGCAGTTTTACAGGCCCGTCTAATTTCGTGACCGCAATCATAGTTAACACAATAACACCATTGAAAAACTTTTATTCTACTGGGTATGAGGGGGAGAAAAACCAGGGGACTCATTACCGATTCTTTATTCGCTGGCCGAGCACTTTTGCCCGTCGGGCAAAAGAAAAAGAAGAAGAAAAAGATGATTCGGAGAAAAAGTCGCCTGGTTTTTCTCAACCTCAGGGCATGAAAAAATGCGACAACAATGGAAACATTTTTTTTTTAAATCCTATTATTTACTTAAATCAATCTACTCAAGTCCTCGACCAGTAAGCATAAAAGTGTGGAGGTGATAGATATCTCCTATGATAACATAAGAAAACCTAGCTAGTAGTGTGTAATATAAAATTCGTTCTCTGCCTTTCGGCTATTGTTGGAGTCTGCTGAGCTGTATGTAGGGTGAGACGGGGAAACTACGTTACGCTCCGTAAATGAGGGTAGCTTTGAACTATACGGTCACCAGAGGCTACGCATAAACAATCGTTATATTGTTTTATCGATTCGTCGAAAACTGGTTACTTCGCGTAGTTACCCTTTACGTGCGTCATCCCAACAATGGCCCACGTAAACATCGTTACGCGTCGCACAAGCTTGGTCGAAGCGTAATTTTCATTTGAACAAACGAAATTCGATTTGACGGCTTGCGGGGATGAATATGCAGTAGTCGTTGCTTTGAGGTAGTTCGGTCAATGTTTGGCATTGTCACAGTACGACCTCGATCGTCTTTCGGTCGGTATGAAGTACATACATCAATTTTTTAAGGGCCGAGTTAAGAGACCTATTATGATAGATAGCAGTAAAGTGTGCCGTAGAGACATCTGTTCTACGAAACCCTCTAGAGGCCCGTAGAAGTGTAAATACTCGTCCAGGAGTAGACTAGCATAATTTAGTGCAGAGTTAGCCTTTTGTACGTGCATTTTTCTTCTTCTAGTAAGTGGACCATCCTAGACGTAAGTCAGGCAAATTGCAAAATCACTAATGCATTGTTTGCTACATCGCCTAGGTCTGCTATAATGAAGTATTGATTGATAGTTACTCATGTATTCCCTTTTCAGATGGAGCGGGGAATATTTTATTTAAAAGCCATTGATCACATGCAAGTGCAACGCGTTTGTCAATTTTTTGTTGTGTCGCTTTGACCTTGACCCAATGAAAACGGTCGGGTCAATCCTATTGCGAATCGGCGACAAAGCTTCGGCGTACAAATCAATTGATTGGCGAGACATTCCTTTTGACGTTTTCAGTTACGGCTTATAATATCAGTACTTTCAATATCTCTGTTCAAATAGCCAGAACGGTCTGATGATGATAATGAACAGTGACTCGCTTTCACGACGCTCAGTGTTGAATGATTACCTATTTGGTTTTCGTAGAATTGATTTAGCGATCGGCGCTCGCGGTTTTGAGATTTCAGTTCCGACCATCTGTTCTCTCGGCCCATCACCTGATTTGGGAAGGTAAATAATTATTAGCCCGGGCGTTCGTCCCATGGTGTATTGTGGATGCCTTGCCAAGCGGGAGGGGAGCAGGGGCTCGGCCGACGCTGTGGTGGGAGGAAGTTACACCGAAGAGGAAGTTCAGATGCTCAACATAGCATCAGTTGTGGGCTGCTCATTAAAATGTACATTGGGCGAATCATCTAATTATTTTCAAACTTACATTTATTTATATTAGCCTTCACGAGGGAACTGTAGAAAGTGTACCAACTCAGTTCGCTGTTTTTGGTTTATTATCAATAATATACCAATTTAATCGCCCAAAAAAAAAAAATTGTCTAACCCCTTCAAAATTTGATGTTTTACGTTTCAAGGCATAGAATTCGAATATCCAATTAAATATGATGTCCTTACGCTGTCCGCCGTCAACACTTTTCCGACCAAACTGTAACAGACCCAATTCACTAACCACGTTGCTAGCTCAATTTTATGGGTGTTTTGGGGGAGAAAATTCGTTTTTCGAATGTTTTCGGACAAAGGTGTGTTTCGTATAAATTTCTATAGAATGAGACCATCGTGAGGTCGATAGCTTTAATGGTTCTCAAGTTATCGCAGGTTTACCGTCGAATTTTTGAGGTTTTCAGAAATTTGGCTCGAGGGTATAACTCAACAATTCTTGAAGCTATGAAAAACGTTCTATACTCGTAATGCTGGTCAAACACTCTCTTCAGCTGTACCGCTAGGCAAAAAATTTATCTTTTAATTTGAAAGTTAGGAATAATAAAATTGATTGAAATTACAATAGTTGCTAGGGAGCTTGCTGTTTGGTGGGTACATTTACTAATGTTCGGAATAATTACTGTCACAAAAAATGGATGTTCTTCTTACATCATTATTGAACGAAGGAATAATAAACCACTGTACCATCATTTGCGTTATTATTAGGCTGAATCGACCGATCTGAGGTGTTACGGTCCTACTAGGATTGTCCGAGATAATGTGCCTTAGTAATTACGAATATTCTTTCATCGCGGTTTTTTGCCCACGATGCGTTTAGTTGTGTTGAACGAGGCGCTGGCCGCCCGATGAAAAGGCTGAGCGGTTTGCACCTCGCGCGAGAATGCGAATAGCGGCTGTGGCGCCTCGAGCTCGCTTCAAGCCAGGTTGTTCTGTTGTGAAACGGACGGCGCTGATGTGTCCGGGGGCCTCCCGATCGCAGGGTGGCGGCTCCAGCTGTTTGGTCAAGGTCAACCCCCCTCAGGCTCGTCCTACATCAGCCGCATGTTTCGTGATCGTCAGCTGAATATCTACTCTTGCGGATCGCCCGGGATGGCTCGATTGACGTGAGAAGAGCGCCCGCGAATCAGCGTCGTCGATCCGACGTCGACTCCGCTACTCTTAGCGAAGCGCAATAATATAAATATGCACCTAGCCCTGGGTCCTAGGATATCTTTATGTTATGCAAAATTGAGTACATTAAAATTAATGTTAGTGAAGAACAGTTGAAATTCATTCTCGATTTTTTTTCCATCAAATCTTGCTATGAAAAAAAAGTATTTAGTCGAGTTTCAATTAAATTGTTCGACTTTAGCTTACCCTCCATCCTGAGTTGAAGCTTCAATTTGTCTGTTGAGGTTCGTCTTCAGTTACGTACCCAACGAACCTGCGTCAACTTACACTGTCAAGCATCCATCTTGTTTTTTTAATTATTCTTCCAAGCGATTCCTTCCGAATCTACACGGTCGTTTGCTATTTTGTTTTCTGGAGTATTCTATCTGGTTTCCGGTCATTTTACGGTGAGTTCAAACTTCACGTTTTGTTCGGGTTTTCACAAAATAGCACCGGCTTTCAGATGATTTTGTTTACATTTATTGCACCTGATTTTTGACATATGGCATTATTTAGAAATCATGTGTTTCCCTGTTCAGGCGGTCGAATTGGATAATCATACTTGAGTTTTCAATTGAACCATTTGAACAATTATCTGGTTGAATACTTCATAAAATAATTCTACCCTCATGCTTGAAATCTTTTCGTTTTCGATTAAAAAAGAAGTACCTACCAGGAGTTCGAAGAATACTTGCTTATAAAATTATCAAGTAGTCCACCTCCTTGATTTCTTCGAGAATTAGTGATTTTTGTTGCAAATCGTTTTGAACGTGAATTTTTCTTCATTCGGTTTGGAGCCCTTTAACGAGTAAAGGAGAGCTTACCCTATCTAATTGAATAGAATTACCGAAAAATAGCAGTTGTGCCATTATGCTAGGTAGGTAGTACTTCCTTTCCCTGATAATCCGCTTTTATGACTTCGTTCTAATTACCAAAATTGTGAATCTACCAGGAAAATTAAGAGACGGTTTTTTCCTAAATTGACTAACTAGGCGTCTCATCTTTTTTTAGCCCCCATATGAACGTATTTTTGTTCATCTTTCCCAGCTCTATTCGGCGAGAACTGTCCAAGTAATGTACGGATATACAGTTCTTCATCTCGGTAACGAATTGAACTCATTCGATTCGTCTCTTTTGTCGTCAGCTGGAACGAGGTATTCGTATTTACATTCTTAAGTTAATTATGTTCGCCAATTAGTTATCAAAATTGTGTAAACGATTGTAAACACCAGTTTACAATCGTAAATCATATTTAAACAAAGAGAGATATATGAGAAATATAGGAGAAGAGGTTTCTCTACAAACGCGATCTAAATAGGTTCCTTCCAATCTTGAATTTGCTCTCTATTCAATTTGACAGGTGTTGATACTCCTAGGTGTTGACTCGAGCTGTTTTCAATTATGAACTCGTGTAAAGGTGACTCGGGGCACGACCTTCGGTTCAATAGGAACCTTCCCATGCCGCTTTTCACACTTAGCGCACCACTTTCCTTCTCATTTGTGTTCACGCTTCAAATCTCGCTTCATCGCCCTCAAGATTCTGGTTATTGATGGTCGCTCTTGGGTCTCTTCCATTGATCCGTTTCGATGCTTTGTGGCCTGATGAATCGTGTCAACTCTACGTCTCTTTCACTGCCACTCACCATAACCGAATTCATCGCTCTTTTCGTCTCTCTTCATCCATCTAATGAAAGGAACGTTGACCTTTTCCTCTCCGAGCCGAAAACGTTGAAACGTCCGAATCAATCGTAACTTCTCTCGGTTAATTTTAGCCTGGGCCACTAATAAATTCGCTGAGTTTCGTTCCATTGTTGTTCGCCTTTGATTATGATTTATTAGCTCTGAAAATATCCAGCAGTATTTCATTCGTTCAGACGTCTTCTCATTTTGTTCTGGGAGAAATTAGTTTCTCGCTCGAGCGAAACTTTGGTTCATAAAGTAACATGAGTTACTCTTGTTTTAATGAGATTAGAGCTAATCAGATCGGATAGTTATTCAATTTAGACATTTCTTCTGATTTCCCAGACTTCCATGTTTATATGGTAAATAAAGGATTAAAATACTCCTGGGTGAATGTCAATTTCGGAACGGAGGTAAATTAGTAAAAAAACCTTATTACGAGCGCATATGCCTGCGTTGTATGGTTTGTCGCAAATTAAAATGAGAGGTATACGTTTTTACCAACTATCAGTATCGTATCGAAAATAGTTTCATCACCGTTTTATAGTTTTTTTTTTCCATTGCGGATACCTCTCTTTTTTTATTTCATCCCAAATTTCACGATGGTATAAAAATCGATTTATTTTTATGCGTTTACTTTTTATGTCATGAAGCCTATTTTTAAATCCGTTTTCATCTGCGAGAGAAATCCGTAGGAAAAAAACCGGGATTTTTATGAATCATCCAACTAAACTTCTTAGCTGACTGTTTTATTGCAGATAATTCCGACAATTGCCAAATCGAAATTGAGCTATTTGGTTAGATTCTGAGAATAGTTATCTTTATAGCGCTCTTTCTGACTCAGCTTTGTTCAATTGCTGGGGTTCATTCGTTGAAATGAGAAGAAGGTGAATGTGGCTAATGGGAATGTGGGACACTGATGCATTTTTCTCTTAAAATGGTTTTTCGTTATTGTTAAGAAAACTATAATTTTGATAATTGATTTTTCTGAATGATAATATTGACAATTTACAAATTTCTAAGATCGTCCTCAATTCATCAAATACTCCTAGAATTGTGTCCGTCAATTTTCAGTGCCTCCCTATCTATAGCTGAAGGTTAATTTCTTCATAACAGTGATTCTTAAATTGAGTGGTCATTTCTTAATACCAACGGTCCGAAATTAGATATTAATTTCTTCATACCAACGATTTAATCGTAGGTGATAAATATTGTCATAAATGATTTTATTTTCGTCAAAGTAGCGATGAAACCTTGGTCAAGAAAATTTGAAATTCAATTATCTCAACTCTTCGGGCGTTTCCTCATGTCTCTTTCATTTTGGGTATATGCGTTTTTCTTCGATCTAAAGGTGCACATCTGGCAACGTTGAGGAGACCGGCGCCCTACAAACTTCCGCGAAGGGGTTCGAAACTGGTTTTCTTTTCTTGAGGACAACTTTCAGGTTTCTATCGGATAAGACGTGATGCATCTGGTTGATGCGAAAACGGCGTTCCCGACGCGTGAGGATATCGTGTGGCTCTGCTGCCAATCCGAAATTAAATTACTTCCTGCTCCGCTCAATCGAATAATTTCACTTCAATATTTTTTATATACTGCTTATTGCGCTAGAGTTGGGAGCTTCACACCCCATAATTGGAACGGATCTATTTTTTTCACTCCCACGTGGTCTCACGTTGACAAATTCGTGCATTTTCCAGTGGAAAATAGACGTTTTCCTACACTTGTATCGGTTGCATTCAACTCAACGCGGTAGAAAACTGGAACACAAATATTTATTATTTACTTATGCTCAGGAAAAATTTAAAATCTACGATTTGGTAAAGACTTGTTGGTTGTGTATTAGTTAATAAGTAAAAATTATCTAGAATTGTAGAATCCAGGTGATTGGGCTCGCCCTTGTAAATATAAAGAAATGAATAAAAAATTAATCGATCATGTCATTTTCTTTGCAGCCTTGGTGGTGGAGGTGAACGAGCCGAATCGCCTCCGGTGGCCGGAGGAGGCGTCCGTTTACAAGGTTCTGCCTCCGGAGGTACAGAGCAGGAAAAACGCATCAGGCGAGAGATCGCGAATTCTAACGAGCGAAGGCGAATGCAAAGCATAAACGCTGGCTTCCAGAGTCTGCGAACGCTGCTTCCTCACCACGAAGGCGAGAAATTGAGCAAGGTGAGTGGCCCTATACTATTTCAGTTTTTCACTATTGAGTCTTTAATTTGATTTCTCGCGGAAAATCCGCGTCCAACACTTGTGTATTGTCATCATTCGTAGCATAACATACTGTAGTATAATTTTATACCCCTTCGCGACACAATACTTCCCGATTCACAAACAATACTTGTACATTATGACTTCAAGTTGGAGAAATTACAGTCCTAATACTATCGCATCACCTGATAAAATGCCCTGTGCCCTGTGTAATGTTGCTTTTGTTTGTCTTCCTGTTTATTTGCGTTTTATTGTTAATTGGGCTTGTTCCCGTATATGTGCTAAATAAATAAATAAAAAGGATCCTCGTATATTCGCAAATATTGACGCATAAAGCAGTTTCCCCTATCTCATGTTTCAATATTGATTATTATTTAATATTGATTTTATATTGATCTTGTCTTATTTCTCGGGTTTCTCTCAGTTATCCTTTCTCTCTTTTTTCATTTCTTTCTAGTTTTATTCATCTTACTGACTTATCATTATTTCTTTATATTTTTAATCATGTTATTTCATTGTACTTACCTTATCTTCTTGTTTCTCCCCAAGACTCACTTTTTTTAAAATTTTTGCCTTGGTGTTTCTTGGTCCCTCCTATGTTAATCATCTGATTTTCATTCCTTGAGTGTCGATATTATCATTTTTATTGAACGTTCTTTCATCGTTCACCTCATCTTGTTTTTCTACTTTTCTTTCACCCCGTGATATTTCCCGAGTGTCGCTGCTTGGTTTATGTGCGACGTTGGTAATAGCCGCGTTATCGGTTAAGCGGTCTCAGCTAGTGAACGAAGGCTTCGTCGGTCAATGTTGATCTAGGTCTTTCTCACGTCAAACTCAATCTTTCCCTTTCTCGACTTTCTCGAGCCTTTCGTCGTGCTGATCGTGAAGGGTTCGTCGAAGTAGAACGGATCAGAAGCGGCCACTGACCTAACACAATTGCTCCCCCCTCACCTTCTGCCACCTTTTCTTTACCGGAATTTTTGTTGGCCGAAGGGTTCGTGAAGCGTCTACGCTTTTAAGCTTGAAACGTGGTGTAGTTAGCATTAGCAACGTAGCTAGGTTGAAAATTTGCAAAATTAACAAGAACGCAGTACTTCCGAAATATAAGCGTTCGACGCTTTTTCTCTGAACGAGCGAATTCATTGAAATGTGAGGGCTGGCCAATTTATGACGTTTGATTTTTATTGTTATGCTCGTGTTTTGACTTTTACAGGCCACAAAAATCGATATAATTGAACGCTCATGGTCTTTTAAGGTTCTTCACGGTGGGTGAATGCCGCTTGTTGTTTATCGTTACCGCCATTTTCATTTTTTCATTCATTTCATATACCGTGCTTCTGCGTTATTCGCACATTGTATTTTGATTGTCTCAGGGCACTAGTTTACTTGGAGTTCGATTCCAATCAATTCGACTTGATGACATTATCGGTTTTATTAGTTGCAAAATATACCAATTCCATCTAAGTTCCGATAAATAGTACTTGTCTCCGGTGCAAGCTATTTTTCAGAAGTCAAACATTTAAAACTCGTCGTGACTAATGAAAGCATGCGATGACGTAATGGTACGATAAAAAGCAGTGCAGCTGGTTTGAAAGCGAGCGTCTGGGTGGTCTCTATTAATGGATATCAACAGGCATCCGTTGACGTGAAAGATGTCGCTCAGGCGAAAAAAATCTCGTCGCTTTTGAGCGGGCGGTATAATAAATGCAGCTATGGTGGGGTGCAATAGATGCGCGTCGTTCTTAGTTAACGTACAGAGTTAAAGATGGAAGAAGAACGATGATGAGGACGTCGTGGGGTGTTCATTAAGAGGCGATGGCGTAGCCTCGAGTACCGCCAAGAGTAGTACAGTCTTAGGTAGGAGGCGGGAGAATGAAACCCCTGGGCAATTACAGAGTCAAAGGATTCTCTTGAAACCTCAGTCATAGTGGCCTTGTAGTGTCGCTTCGGTTCTCGGGCAGGGTCTGTACGCCTCACGGGAAGGCGGTCATGGGACGAGGGCGGGAAAACCTCCGGTCGGTTGAATGGGTTGTACTCTACACTTCACAGCTGATCCTCTTTCCCGCCTGGAAAGCCAGCCTGTCGCCTAGGGAAAAAGGTACTTTTCCCTCCTTTCAACTACTCGAGACTTTTCCGCAGAACGCGTCGCGTACAACCCGAAAGACGGATTCGTAACTCCCCCTCTGCCCATTTCCAAGTTGAAGTGCAAAAGCGTCGAGATTGCCAGACTTCAATGTTTATCGATCCATCCTCGAAGCTGTCGTACGGTGTAAGGCGAGGGAAAATGCTCAAGTAGCGAAAATCCGAAAGGCTCGACGTTTGAAAAGATGTCGGTTTGACGAGGGTCAGGACCTGTTGACCCAGACGAGATACTCACCGCCTCGTTGTTTAACTTACGATAAACGAAATGACAGTTGAGACTATGTCTCCCGCTTGTGCGACCTTTGAAAGCTGTTCGAAGTCTTCTCTCGTTGCTACTATGTTCTGCTGTTCGTGCATTTTGTACGAAATGAATAGCTAGATCGTATTAGACCTAGTTATCAGTGGTTTGCAAGGTATTTTTGAATGGGTTTTAAGAAACTTAAATCCAAATTTCCACCTTTTTTTCCAGCCGTGTGTTCAGTATGAAGTTTAATAGATTTTCTAAACGTGACTAGAATGACTAGGTTTATGGTTCTCGACTTGTTACAGCTTCTGTGAGTAATATTTCCGGAATTCGGCATGACGACGTATCTAAGGAATTTATGATGCAGTAAAAATCGTTCTATACTCCGAGTTTGAGTTGACACTATAGCACATCACCTCCGCTTCTCTCCCCTTCCAGTCGTACTTACCATTCAGTTAAATTCCTCTTGGGCTTCGCTTCCTCTTAAACTAAACTTTAATTTTTTCCCACTTCCCTTCCCTCCACTCTCATTCACATTGTGTCCACTTGAATCCGCTCGCTATATAATTCTCTTAGGGTATGTTCACACTGCACGCGAAGCGATGCGATGCGAGGCGATGCGGGGAGAGAAGCGAATTTGAAAGCGACGCGATGCGATTGAGTGTTCACAGTGCACGCGAGTCGACCGAGCGGTAATCATGTCGTTCCTCCGCTTCACCCCAGTAAATTCATTTTTAGCTTGGCTGCCCGCTCCAAATCGCAAACTGCCTTGCGATCCAAGCGGTCTACTCGCGCGCGCTCTTGTGCAATCGCTCGCCATCGCCTGCACTGTGAACACCCCCGCTCTACCCTCATTCAAAATCGATGCCTTGCGATTTTCGCGTGCACTCGCAAGTCATCGCTTCGCCTCGCATCGCGTGCAGTGTGAATTCTACCTTAGCCCACATCACTTTACTCCATTTTTGTTCTACTTCTTTGTTACTCTCTCATATTTCAGCTCCAATTCGGTTTCAACAAACTTACATTCACTTCACGATACTTACACTCTACTTCACTTTCTTTTCCCGTCACTCGGAACGAACTTTATCTTAGCCTCGACAATCTTTACCTAATTTATTTAGCGGCGTATTTTCGTCGGTATTGGAGAAAATATTCCAGTCGATTCGCTTAAAATAGTATTTGGCCTGCGAGTCGGGAATACCTTCCCAAGGTGAATCACTCGATCGAATCGATTCGAAAATTGACTCTAATAAACGGTTATTGACCATATCGTACGCGAATAACAAAATGATGAAGAACAAGTTTCAGATCTGGGTGTTCAGCGTGTGTTCTCTAGCGTGGAACATCACTTTTCGGAAATCGGTTTCATATAAATCCAATTATTCCTCCTGTGAAATTAGGATTTTTGTAATGAAGAAATCGGCGTTCGACCAACTGCACTTTCCAATTCTTTGTGCTGCCTGAATTGTTCGAGCCATGTTCTCATTTAATCCTCACCGTTTCCACGTATTCATCCTATTTCCGCGTGTAAATGGAGCAAACATTTTATAATGTTAATCTATTGGGCTTCAAGGAAATAATTCCCAAACGATGTTTTTCTTGAGTTTCCACTGTCTTTCAGGAATCAAAAACCATGTGGATAATAAATTTTGGAGTTCCGTTTCTTGGTCTAAACATGGGCTCTTATAGACAGCCGCGATTTCCCTGTGAATATCAGGCCTGGGAACGTTAGGAATCGAGAAACGGTATCACTGAACGGACAGAATATGTTGAAAGGTGCTCCATGTTCAGACGATAATAACAGTCACTACTTGCACTTTGGGCCCCCAAGAAAAAGGAAATTTTGCCTTGAGATCTCCAACATTTAACACCCTCGTTGATTCCAGAGCCTGAGAATGCTATCCCGCTGTATCAAAAATGTTGGAATCTACTTAGGAACGCCCCTCGTATGTGATCAGTAATATGATTCATGTCTAGCGGACTTGTCATCATCTTCAATGGTCGTGAATTGATTCACGAGAACTGCTATATGGGTTTTCATCAATGGGAAACGACTCATGCTCTGAGAAGGAAATGCCTAGACAGGAACCTTGCTGATGACTCGGATTTTTTGCAAGCATCTAGTGCCACTTCCGTCTTGCACTTCGAGATCGTGAAGTTCTTCATTGAAGAACGGCATTTTCTACGTCATAGCATTGTAGAACTGTTCGGAATGCCGTTGAAGTCCTAACGGCTCGGCCTTGCAGTCCCTTGCCAGAAGGAAAAGAACTGTTACAGACGTGAAGGACTGGCGAGATCGGTCCCAAGGCTGTCTGTCCCCTTCCTCGAGACAACATCTGCCTTTAGAGGTCGTTCCTTCGCGGAGCAACGGCCTACCTACCTGTTCTACCTACTACGAAGTTGTCTTGCCGCCCATATATAAAAATGCGACTATTTTACATCCGTTTTGTGTGTAGGAATAGGACAAATAGGGGAGACATGCAATAACATCCAGAATATGGGTAGGACGTTGCAGTTGATTATCAACAGTCTGAGGATGTGCAGATTTGAGGTGTATGAAACTCTTCCAATTTTACAGGTTTTTTCCTGCAGTTTTCTATTTTATTTTTCATTTATTTCTTTTTTTTTGTGTTGATTTTTAAGTATGAATGGAATTCACGATTTAGGGCCATTGTTGAATGGAATGACCTTTTCACGGGAAATATCAGATGGTTCCGATCAGGCGCTTTGACATTTCTTTGATGTTGGTAATTGTCGGGGAGTATCGTGATTTCTGAAGCAGTACTCAATGACTCCATTCATATTCGACCTCGATAGTTAACAAAAGCGCTTTTCTTCGTTTTAGAAAGAACTATCTCTCCCCGCCGTTTTAATTTAGTCGACTAATTTTGTCATTGACCTCAGGAAACGTTTGAGCTCAACTTATCCCCACGCGAGGAAAATGTAACGCCCCCACAAATAGCTTGTTCCTATCATCGCCGCGTAATAAGTTTTCAAGAAAGTTTCCTTATTTGAGAGGCAAAGTTTTCGGGTGTCAGTTGAGTAGCACGCGAGGGCCTAAGTGCTTGAAGTGCTTACGAGTCTATTAGTCGGCGATTAATCCACCGAGCGAACGATAGTCTTAAGTTGGATGATAGCCGGGTGTAGTTTGTTTATTAAAAATACACCATTCGTATAATTGCGCGAGCAGAGCAGACGTGGCCGTGGCCTGATTCATGCTTCTTTATTCCGCTCCTCCTTTTCGTCTAATGACTAGAATATCGTTTCGTCTAGCGTTCGTCCGGCCGGAGAACTTCTCATCATTCATTCAAGATTCCGGAAGCCGTTTCGTCCTCTCCATCGGCCGAGGATATTGATCGAGAGGAAAAATGAATCGTTCCTAGAATCTTATGAAATTGATGGGTTTCGTTTTCCTCAGCTCGTGAATACACGAAGTTCGCCTCTGTCCTTGGATCGTTCAGGGATTGTAAACATTAAAGTACCGGCATCGAAATACCGTTGTGTAGTTGGAGACTATCCGTTATTCTGTTAGGTTTGATGGTTAGGTATTGATACTTGGAATATTTCATTAGCGTGAGACCCGTTCAACGAGGACGTGCTTGTTTTGTTCGTGGCTAATCGAGGAAATTCGGACGACACAAAGTACTTTCGGAATATAAGCGTTGATTTTTTCCTATTTTTATTTTCTCAGGCCACAAGAATGAATATAATTGAGGGCTCCAGGTGTTGATTGTTATTTCTGGTGGCTGAGTGAGTGATGTTTGATTCTTATTGTTAGGGTCACACTCAGTACACCTGCGCAATTTGCTTAGTTGTCAACTAATAGTTCAACTAATAGTTGAATTATTTTTAATTCTGGAGTTTTTTTCCAATGAGATTGCTCGATTTCCAATGAGGTAATCTTGAATAAATCAAATTTTTCTCGTAGTTGTTGGGGTGAAGGGAGACCAACTTGGCGGCTCTTTTTCCGTTGTTCTTCTTATTTGCCAACATCAATCGCCCCTTCAAGCATCTTCAGGGCTACCTGTCCTGGACCTATTACCCTGAATGTTGTAGCCCTGAAGATGCTCGAATGGGCGAAAGGAACTATGGAGAAAGAGTCGCCAGGTTTGTCCCCTTCACCCCAACAACTACGTGAAAATGTGACAAACAGAAGAAAAATAGACTCCATTTTGATCAAATTTTATCAAAGCCAGTTCATCATGTGGATATTCCAAGTTGAGTGCAACGACTCATACTTGAATGCTTGGAGCAACACTCATAAGCATAGTCGTAGATGACTCCGTGTCATACGGTGTCTTTTTGTTCCGAGGTGAGTCCTTGATAGCGCCGTTTCGTCTGTCCGCGATCGTCTGGCCACGCCAGACAACCTTGTGGCTTTGGACTGAGACGCAGATAGACGCAAACGCGGTTAGGAAGGACAAGAGGTGGCGCCCGGCCTGGCCTTCCATTTTGACTCAACGATCCCCGCGTTGCCCCGAATCGCCGTCCTGTTCTATCGCGCAGCATTGCCGCTCGTCTCTTCCTCGCTTTCGGCTGCTATTGCGCTCCAGATGAGATCATCCGCCCTGCTTCTTCCTCTAAAACTTCCCGCAGCCATGAGCCACCTGGCTTCGTTGCGTCAGTGCTCGTAATTGCGCATTTCATTGCAAAAGCTGGTTTCGAGGGGCTTGTTATTCGATCAGGAATAGGAGTCAAATTTAGAACGAAGGTGGATTGAGAAAAATCTGTGCTTTAATACTTACAAACATAATTCTGTCTATTTGTTTTTTGTCAGAAATATTTTAGGGAAGAGCCCGCCGATTTCTATTTTGGTTGAATTGAGTCAATTGAGCTAGAAATGTCCTGTTCTATTGGATTATAGGAAATCATCAATCTCTCATATGAATTAAGCACTAGAGCTGAATTTGAGTTCAGCGTTGAGTGTCCCTTTTTTTTTTTTGTCAAAATCAATTAGATTTTACACTCTTTTGTCAATAGTAATTTACTGCAAAAATTATTTGCAAATTCGCAAAAAAAGTGACAAAAGTATCAATAGAGTATCTAAAAATAATCGATTTATTAAAAAAGCTGCTAAAGATATAATGTTTGAAAATTACGGATCTTCTATGAACTCTTCTAACATTTCTGGTTTAACCTCTCACATGCAGGTGCAGTGTTATCTTGTTCCTGAGAAAGAGAACTAATCACGTTGATAATATAAATTCAGCGAATTATTCAATGTTCTCAACCCCGCATGTATTCTTACACTTATTTATCTCTTGGGCGCTTTCCACAGATTCCACCAAGTTTCTCGCTCGTCTCGAGACAATTTTATCGACTTCACCGATTTTTTTTTTTGCGCTTGACGTTTTGGAAGAAGTTGTCTTTCTCTCTGCAATTCAATTTATCTGAAACCTGTTCGTTCATCCTTGAAAACCGAATTTCTCTTTTCACCTCCTCGTCTGCACCTTGAGACTTTTTCTTCACTGTACCGGCCTCTTGAAGTAAGGAAGCCGTATTTGACTTGCGCATAAGTAAGAGATAGAACAGTCCTGATGGAAACCCGTTCTGTTTATCTGCCAGTAAAAGCCATTAGAACTAGGTTCGCCTTTTCCTACTGAATAAAACATTCCGCCCTCCTTCACGCCATCGCTTCTCCGCCGTCATGTCAGGTCGAATCGATCCGTCTGACCCCGAACTCGACTCGATTGGATGCCGTGCCGACTTGCTGTACCCTTCCGTCCCCGATGTCCGTCTCTTTTCCTTCCCTGATTTTATTGAGGCAATTTCTCGCGGTGGAAAATTATTTATGAGCAACGACGAGGTTGTTATGAGGGAAAAAATTCGCTTTCGTTGACCTCCTTTTGACGGTTCGTATTCAATGGGCAACCGTCCCTCGTTCGGTGAAACCGGCGTCGCGTCGGGCCGTGTTGAAACGTGAGCTTATCACGAACCTCATGAGCAATTCCCTTTGGAGTTGACCGCGGTTTGAAAACCATGCAGTTGTCCGTCGATGCATGCTCTTTCTCTATTTTAATTCAGTCTTTCGCTTTTCCAATGTTTGCATTCGCAGAAATGCGATACTTTTTATTAGCTCTGGAGCAGTTCGTTCGAACGATACAACAAAAGCATTTTCTTACGAAAATCTATTGTTTCGCTGAGAGTATACTGGATCGGGAATCTTGGTAAGCCCTCGGATTCTGTTCCATTTCTGAAAAACGCAGTCATCTTGAAAGTATTTTTCCAGTAAAGCCCTCGTGATTCGTGATGAATTTCCAACGATGGCAATTACCATTGCGAACAATTCAAAAAACATTGCATTCGGCTTGAAACCCGTCCTTTCGTTCAGAGACCGCGACCCGAGGCTTCATGTAATAGGCGGGAGGTTGCGAACTGAATCAAGCGTTAATCCCTTGATGAAAGAGTCTAGTTAATTCTGTGTTTCATCTTATTCTGGAATTAGTAACTTGTTACGAGTGGGATGGGAATTCAATTTCGTCATTCTCTTTGAAATAACGAGCTCTTTCGTTTAAAATAACAATATTATTCCAAGCAGCCTACTAACAATCGGGGAGAGTGCGAATTCTCATTTGCTAATTTCCGAAGGAATGAAAAGGACAACTGAAGAGGGAAGTGAGTCCTTAAGAAGCTCATGTGATGATGAAGAGCTCGACGCCCTGAAGAGGAGGTGCATTGAACTTCGAGAGGCTCGCTGACGTTGCGGCGCATTGCATGCGCCGGTGCATTGTGCGGTTTTCAGATGATAGTCACGTTCCGATTCCTGCTCAGGAACGCATGAATTAATAGTCGCGCCTGTTCAAGGGTCGAATTATATACCTTCAGTTTTAATTTGAAAATAATCCTGAGCCCAATTGCACGATTTAGTTGTTAATAATATTAAAACATTCAAGTTTAATCTTGATCCGAATATTTTCTGGCGGCCTACGTTATTGGGAGGATTTTCACCTTCTGAAGAGTCACCGATCAATAAATTTCCCAAAATGTTCTCCACTTCCGAACCTTGAATTGAGTAAAAACTCTCCGAGTGACAAATATTCCGTCTACATTCGTAGATTATACTATCTGCTGAAAAATCCTGAAAATCGTGGAAAATACGATACAACTAAATCACTTGAGAATTCACATAAGGGAAGTCCTATTGATTCGAACTTATCTCTATATTCATTTCATATGACCGGATATTTGAACGAATGCCGTTACCAATCGACGAATGTCACACGAAGATCTGAGATCGGTTGTATATAAAAGTGGATCCGCGGATCGGAATTTCTCCACTTTTTCGGCGAAAATCCTCCGTGACATTGGGATGCTGCGATGTGGCGTTTGTGCTCCTCATGACAAAAGGGACGATCAACATTCCGCCGGCGTATCGCACGCAACTTCTCTTGTCTTCCTCACCTCGACTTCTTCCGCTCTCACATCCTTAACTTTCGAGTCTTTCCAACTTGGTTGGTTCCTCTTTCCTTTATCCTCTCGTCTTCTATCAGATCTTGCGGAGTCTTCCTCTGCATCGCATGTCTTGTCGAGATCAATAACCGACTGGTGATGGAGCGTGTACTTTTCGCTCGGCGAAAATTATTACCCTCGCCCTCACCATACGTAGCCTATCCATACGTACACGGAATAGTAAGTTTACTAAACGGCGTTTCACATTCTGTGTATGTAAAATAGAATTTTTTTCACTACTTTTTTATATATTCCGCCCGCTAGAATTGCAGAAAGTTACGATGAAGTAGTTATTATTCTTGTTCTTGGAGTTGGCTGGAGTGGTTTAATTATTGTTGAAGTTTGTATTCACCAAGTGCTCTAGTACTTCTCTTACTTCACATGTAGAGATAGAAGTTGATAATATCAACTTCTAATCTTCGATTCATAATTGAGGCAATCATTTATCCCTTACCTCCCTATTATGGCTGACGTGAAGTTCGAAGAAATACGACTGAGCAAATTGCCCAGCATATAGCTGTAAATTAAATTTGATTCATAAGTATAACTTTTTTGTTTAAATAAACTTTTATGCCAGAAAAAATGTTACCTACCTACTGATCAGTAGGATCTACCTCACTCAACGCACTAAACAACTCACAATGCTATTTGTACTAATATTATTGCGGACTGATTATATTCTTGTTTAATGTAGCAATTGGAAAATCTTTTCTTGCGTTGAAAATCGATTTATATCTAGTCTGGCACCCTCGCTCCATTTGATTTAGAACTGCTGCCTCAAGTCACGTATGCAAAAGCGGACGACCAAGGCCCGCTCAGCTGATCCAATTTATTTTTTGCGCTCTCGTTGAAACGGAGCCAAAGCGGTTCACTTCAGACACAGGCGTTGGCGCCTTGCTGAAAATAGCCGGTCTACTATCTCCTCCCCTTTTTTTTCGACCTGCGGAAAAGAAAACAATTAACAGCTAGATGATGTACCACTGGTTTCCTCAACTCCAGATTCTTTTCAAAGGTGCTGAGTTAGCTCATAGTTGTCAAAAAACCGATGGACTGGCGGTTATCCCCTCGAAGAAACGGTTCATTCCAAATTTAATCGAGACTTTAGTATAATATTTTCACGGTTTTTCCAGTTACTTGAAGTTTGAGAGCAATGTCGAACGTTGAACTCTTTATTTCTGGTTGCCAATCAGAATAAAACGCTAATTGGCATTAAATAATATAAATCTTGGAGTTCTGACTACTGTAGCAGGTGTATTTAATTCTCGAGGACCATTATTATTGAGCCCTTGTATGAAATTGTTTCAAGTACTGGCGACGAGGATAAACTGGTACCTAGTTTTTTTGAAAGTCGTTGTAGTAATTTTAGTTGCCCGTTATGGTCACGACTGCCTTCCTTTGTTCCAATGTTTTACTGAGAAATCTTGCTCAACGCTACGATTCTCAATTACCCTGAACGTGCTATTATCGTTCTGCTAATTACAAATTTAGCCAGGCTAATGTTTCTTTCATAGAGGTCTGGAACGATTTAGTGCAACCCTTTTCGCTTCGGGCTTGCCTGGCAAGGCTTATGACTTGAAATGCTCTTGTCTTCAACTCGCTGCAGAATCGTAAAACCCTTCGAGAAACCATCTTTGTAATGCTGACAATCGACTCTGATTTATCACCGTCGTTCATGGGAATTAGGTTTACTCCGTTCCAAAAATGAAATGTCGCGGGTAGGTACTTGAGCCTTCCTGCCTTTCTCCTGAGCTTGCAAATTACTCAGACCTGCCTGGGAAGGGTGAAGTGCTCACACACGACTGTTCCTACCTTGTTTATTACCGAAGTGTTTCAACATACGCATAAATTTGTGCCAAGCCTGAGCAAAAACTAATTTGGAAAATGGAAGCGTCATGTCTATTTGGACGTTTGCGACGAGAGGTGTATTGCTAAATTCTCTCTTTGTCATTACTCGTCCCATGTACGTATTATTATACAGCTATCACCTTTTGCTCTAGTCTGAAAATTATATAAAAATGAAGAAAAAAGGTTAGCGAAAAATGGCTTTTTTATATCTCCGTGCGGTTACTTTGATTTTTAGTGGCCACTGCAGAAAAATAATTCCTCACTTAGCGAATTACTATTTTAGCACTTTGTAATATCGAATCCAAATGTTTATGAGCAAAAAAGAAATAGCTAGCGAACAAGCCGATATGCTAGCTAGTAGGACTGCAAGTGGCGAAAGCGTTAGGATTGGTGAAACTTTTTTCCTTCACCCTCTACCACTCCTGTACAGAAAAGAATGACACAATCTCAATAAATTTCGCTTAGTGGTTGGCTCATGCTTCCTCGCCATCATCTACTGAGACAACCACTGAGCTGAAAAAAGAAATAATAGGGAACTGTTAAATATATAATCCGGTAGTTTTTGAAAAGGATGCCCTTTTTTCTCTCAAAATTGGACGAACACAGAAATCTTCACTTCCGCTTGAGTTGTATAAAATGATAACTATTTCTCAGCTGTTACGTTTGAAGCGATATTTTCCTTATCTTATCTTCCAGGCTGCTACTACGACAAAATAACTGCAGTTGTAATTGGGACGTTATCTCGCCCCCACCTCATTCTATAAATGTTGCGAGACCTCCCTATCTTGGTTTATTTTTGAATTTTACTCCATGCCGACCAATTAACTCTCATTTGGGCTCTCTGGATATTTTTGGAAGGAATCCCAATGGTAAAATTGGAGTGGCTTTCAACAATTTGTTAGTGTGACTCGTTTATTAATTTATTATGCTTCCGTGATTTTTCCTTGTTTTCTCCGGACACGAAGTGCGAAATACTCGCTAGCTTCGCCTTCATCGGCATCTTTAAAGATGCTTCTCCATTAAAATTTCTAGCTCCTTCTCGTGTTTTATGAATCTAGTTGTATTGTATGCAATTTGAAGAAATTTCCTTAGAACTTCATTTGTTTCTGTAAGTTTTATTTTATTCCTTGTGTTCTCCGTTGAGCTGGTTCTTCGGACGAATCGAATAAACATTCGAGTACTGTTAACAAGTTCCCGACGAACCGGGTGAAGGTGATCTGGTACCAATTTGCCAAGCGCAGCGGCGACTCGTGCATTCGTCTTTATTCTTAATGTCTCCTATCTAGCGCTTTGACAAATTTATAGAGACCGTTTTTATTTACAACTTCTGTCTCAAGCAATACTCCAATTTTTGACAGGATACCGCGTCTGGTGGAGTCGGGATGGCTGCGATCCTCAGGGTAGATAGCTTGAATGAAATTAATGGATGGAAAAATTGAAATATTTTTTGTCTCAAAAACGTGATGTGATGCATGTGCGTTAGTACGTCTAGTTTTCCATCTATCTTTTTCGCTCGTGCCACCGTGCTTTTTGTTTCTCTGTTGAGCACTTTTCTCCCTTCGGGCATCATCAGGCTTTTTAGAATTATAGGTAAGGCTTCCTTGGTTCATTAGTGCTTCCCTGCCTTCGTTTCAAAATCAACTTTCGGAAAGCAGATAGGTCGAGCGTCAGTCTGCTATCATTTCAGAGATCGCCGTAGGCGTTTACTGCTAGTCAATGGGCGGCTAACTCGAGCTATGTATAGTCGGCCGTCTAGCATAGAATGACTGTTTATAGTGGGAAGATGAAGCGGAGGGGGTTGGTAGTCTGCTATAACTGGGGCCGAGGTCACCGGATGCGTCTGTTCCCGTTCTCATCTGATCCTGAAGGGGCCCCTGGTCTCTGGCGAGTAGGCGTTTTGCACTGCACTTCCGAAAACCCACCAAAATGACGAAAGGGTTAAAAATGATCGGAAGATTTTTTTGCATGAACATAAAATTTGAATTGAGTGGATTTTCATCTTGATCACAGAGAACTCCCTCGCGTGGCAGCTTAAAATTAAAAAGAGACTAAGAGTTTGATTCAAATCGGTATATTGAATTCTCTACTCTACAAGAAGCCTTTAACCATAGCCTTCCCTTTTTCAGCCGACCAAACTGAAATTCGAGCTATTTTGGTTTATTTAATCGTATCGTATTACATTGGCAGGTAGCGTCGAGTCTTCTCTTTAATTTGTTTTTTTTTTTCTTTCGTCTGGTGTACAGTATTCCCTCGTAAATCGAATAATCAAGTAAAACAATTCAAAATCCCTCTAATTCGCCTTATTTGGTAGTACATTTCACTCCTCGTTCCCTCAAAAAGTATGTAGCAGCGGGATTCAACGTACTCCCACCGCAGAATTTCGGATAACCTTTACTCGTATTGGGTATCTTACAATAAGTATAACTTGAATGGGTTTTAAAACTAGGGATGCTGTTCAAGTCCAGCTTCTGCTGATGTCAAGGAGCAACAAGACGGGAACGCCCCCGATATCGACTGACGAGGGGAACAGCATTGCAGAGAGCTCAACGATATAGTAGTAGTAGTTGTAGCGTTACCGATGAAAGGGCATTGAGAAGGCTGGCCTGGCCAGCTGTTGGGACGGTGCGATGGTGGGAGCATGAATGGGAATCAAGAGATAGTCGTCAGACCGAACGGACCGGTCAGTGACGAGGAACCATCCCATATTGCCAACTAGACGGTAATGAGGAAACGTTTTGTAGGCGGCCAACAGGCGGCAATCGCCCACTAGACCCTTCGAATGGACCGCTGGCTATTAATCGAACCAATGTGGGTTTGGACTGTAATACAAGGTTGTTTGAAATAGATGCTCTCCAGGTTGACTTATAATACCAACTTGAGTGGAATACGTGGGAGGTTGACAACTCTCCCGAATCTCTTCCGAAAACATGACCCCATCAACTAAATCACATTTTTGAAATACACCGCAAAATTATTTAGTAAATCTGCCCCAACCGAACCACCCATCTCCGCCATAGAAAGCAAAATTCTCTAGTAACGCAATATTTTTATTTATTTATTTATTTTTTATTTTTAGAAAATATCATAGCACCATTGTACTTCGAAATTCTCGGTTTATAACAGTAACCGTTCTCACTGTGTCGTTGTAACAAGTTGTAGTCTGTTGTTGCTCGTTGTACCAAGTCTATAGAACTCGCTACTCTATCCTCGACACGTGTGAAAACACGCGTCGGTCAACCGCGACGGTGACGACCGTTGTACCTCATTGCAAGTATCGTAAACTCTACCTGTCAGAGCTTTTTTCCAAAAAAGAAAAAAATCTGGTGTTTATACGTTTCACACTCAATATCTGCAGGTTCCGTTGCTCCACCCCTTCAAACACGCCGGGTTATCTTGACGTTTTATCTTCGAACGGAGAGGTCGATGTTGTTGTTGGAACTGTTATCTGAAACGTTTTATCTGTCAGGGGAACTCGACGTTCAACCGCAAATGTAGGAACGACGACGCCACCCTCTTGAAGGTCTGTGAATGGAAACCGTCCCTGGGCGAGGTTTCCTCCTACTCATCCTTATCTCGCCGTTGGTGAAGTGAAAATTTTATCTATCCACCCACTGGAGCGTTCACTTATTCGGTTAAACGCTATCGAATGTTCCCTATCGGCTGTTTTCCCCGCTCAAAACAGCTGTTGAAAAGATTGGTCTCGTTAAGTTAAATAATAATATTTGTTTCGCAGAGAGATTCCTTTCATACGATGATTCCGAAGTGAGCATATATATGCCTCTTATGTTTTCTCAAGAAATGAGTGATGCAAAGCGAATCATTTCTTGTTTGGGCAATACATTCATCACGTTTCAATGTATATTTTTAGCTGAATACTCCAAGAAGACGCCGATTTCCGGTGGGATAATACGTGATCCATCTTGTTCTGCGGCCATTTCACATTTACATTAGCGATGTCCAAGTATGGTTCTCTTAAACGGTTATAGCTGGCAACATGCGCTCATCTACTAGTTTCTCTTACCAGATAGGCTCTTGATGATGCGGTCACGTCACGTTGGATCCATTACCGACGTCGCCGTATCAGGGGGATAGAGGACGTTTCAATAGCTCGGCGATCCTGTCGCCTCCGGAGATTGAAACCAATCGGCTGCTGACGAGGCGCGAGGGAGGATGGATGACCGCTCAATGGACAACCCAAGGAGTCAATGATCGCATCTCGACTCTTGCATTGTCCATCCTTTCCCCGCTTATTGTCAATGTCAATTCTCCGTCGTATTTCCATAATTTCATATCGGCATGACGACCTTTGAGACTCTATACTAAATATTTCACCTTTGCTGACATGGGAATAATGAACGCATTCCTTATTGATGATTGTCTTTCCTATGTATGAGAATTCTTTTCACTCTTTATTAGTAATCAGCTGAGTCTAATTTGTCTCACGAGTTAATTTCGCTCTCTTCGTTGAACATTGTGGAGTAAATAGTTTGTAGGTTTGGAGAGGAAATATCTCATGTCACTTGATAGGTATACTACTCTCTCTTGTTCCTCTTGTTCTTAATTGAAAACAGTAACCCGTCCGCCTCTGAAGTGTTTTGAAATCCTCACTTCTCGTCTACTGCAAACATTTTTTTTCTACTTTTCCTTGTCGTCGCATTTTTTGATGTCCAGGAGGTGTGAGGGGGAGAAAAATCAGGTGACTCATTTCTACTAATTTTTCTTTTTATTTGCCGGCAAATAAACAATCGGAGCTGATTCACGACCCTTGAGGCTAGCTATACTAAACATATCCCATTTGGTTCTCGTTGAGGTAGTCCTTAGAAAGATTTATTTTTAAACTGGCTTAGTAGGAAATAATTGAGGAGCCCGAAGGTAGCAATTTCAGAACCCAAGTTGTAAAAGAATAATATGCGACCAGTAGTCAGGGCATGAATGAGAATGATTCATGAGCTGTTAGTCGAGTTGTGCGCCCTCTAGCCATAGTTGCAACCAACAACGGGCGTTTGATCTATATCTCGAGGTTCGGGTCACGTGTGGCCTCCTCCGTACACGCTTTGCATTTTTCCATAGTACGACCATTTCACGTTAATGCCACACGCGGGTTAAATACCCGTGTAGGTCATGTTTACTTGGTGTTCAAAATCTCTCCTTAGAGAGGAAGGTAGTCGTAAAGGTATCGTCAGTTCGAATGGCTCATGGGTTATGGCCATGATGTCCTCGTCATCATCAGGTATTTTGCTGATGCTTTATTCTGTGATGATACAAAACCTTTTCAATAACTTGCAGCATTCCATTTCAAAAATAGTTTTGAAAAGAAAGAGCCTTCGTAATCTCTGGCCTCAAGTGTACCTACGAAAATACGAGGCACTATTTACCGGAAACTATACTCCTTCTTTCTTCGGTGCCAGAAGAATTTAGAGATCATTCTTTTCCCATCTTCCTTACCGTTCATTTTTTCAAAGTCCTTGGGCCTCTCCAGTCATAGAGTATTTATAGTCCTTTTTTTATTCAGAGGGTATTTAAAAAAGTCGTATTTTTTAATAATCGATAACGGTCTTTATATTTGAGCCCATGGTTTTCTGCAGAGGTTTATACAACAACAATGATGAACCCCTCAGCGAAACAGCTCGAGGAAATTCCTGTGCCTGCATTCGCGGGTTAGAAACGGTTCTTCACAACAAGCTCCCCTTCACCCTTGACGTTGACCTTAGCCTTCTCTTGTACGGCATCACCACCTCCAGCTCCATCGTCGTCCTCATCCTCTCGTCCTTCGTCAACAGTCAAGCCGTCTGCTTCGAGTCTACTCCGAGTCCGACCGCAGCAATCATCTTCTCTTCTTGTTTCGTTTCGACCTTTTTTCCCCTTTGGGTTCCTTCTTCGCGTTCACGTGCTTTTCATCGCCACGTCATTGTTGCTTCGCCTTTTCGTATATTCATATTCACATGAGCTGTTGGCAGGATAACTGCTATCCGTGATGGTGCAGGTGCCTCCCTGTCGTCGCCACAGATATGAATGGTAGTTGCATAGCATGGGATTTCTGATGTAGCTGGTCATTTGTCACATCGAGCTTGTACTAAAATTAGGACTTTTATGCGTCAAGATAAATTTTGTTCCTAAAAACGAATACATATTATTATCGCCCTCAGATGAGTCTCGATAACATCGTGGTGATGGTCTAGTTATAGTGGAAGTATTTAACTCTCCATTATTCACTAGCGTTTATGCAATCGTAACTGACCGAAGAAGGTTCCATGATACGACTTGTTTTGATATGATGATTATGAATACTTCTTAGGTAAAGATTTATTTTTTGATCTGTCCTGTTATACACCGGCTGTAAAATTCAGTGGAATAGAACAATACGACTATCTATTTTAGGGAGAAAACTATTGACGTTTCTATTGTTCTCTGGATGATGTATCGACCTCAGTTTTTCCACTTCCGTCGGCGGGGTCTTGTTTTTGTTTTGGCTCCGCCATTTTCGAATGCTCTTGTTTATTTTCGTCCGTGTCGAGTGGAGGCGGCTTGCCGATGTACGTGGGAAGGAGCGTTCACATTCACACATTATCGTGTGAACTGGAGCTCGGAAGATGATATTCACATGAGAGCGTCTTGTGAGAAAATTGACTCCCCTGGCTGCTCACCAGCGCGCGCAAACTAATGAGTGAATCCTCCCGTTTCCTTTTTGTCGTCATTATCACGTTTCTAGCATTCGGTTTTTTATTCGAAGATGAAAAAGACAGAAAAAAAAATCATAAAAACCGCTCAGCCCGCATTAACGATTTTTCTTTCCTGGGGTAATTTCAAGTGAAAACATCTTTATTCAAATTCACAGTAAAATTCCCACTATACCGTGTGATCGCAAATTAACTTTTAACTCATTAATTTGTTTCGAATGAGTTGCGGCCCTCTTGGCTCTCTTCAATAAGAGCTGCGGGACTTTTAATTGAGCCCTAGTGATGAATATTAATAATCACGTTAGTCTTTTAGCAGCCATGTTTGAAAATAATTGTTAAGCGTTGAATTCTTAAAACATAAATTTTACGCAGATCCTCTTCACCAGTGAAGACCTCAACATCAGTGAAAGAGAGAGTTGGTAGAAAAAAATCAATCTAAAAAAATATGGGTGCAATCGTTGTTTCTTCCTTTCGATACAGGTCCAGGGTATGGGTGAGAGAGAAATGTTTCGCCTTTTTTCATCATCCATACGCTTTCACCAAATTCGTCGGTTAGTGCCAAAATTCGAAGTGTACTTCGCTATTAAATCAGTTGCTGAACCAATTTCTAAGGAAGTGCTTATCTGTTGTTTATGCGCCTTGTATGGTTAAAGTTCCGCACTTTCCATCATATTATGCATTTTATCGCTCGATGGACTATTTCCATGTTTTGTTTTACCGTTGAATCTATGTACAAATTAAATGAAATCCTTCTGAGGACGTATAGAATGTCTGCTATTTCCCTTCGCGGCAGAGGCTTCATAATTATTTTTCGTTGCTCCTCCTGTGCGTTGCTATTCAGGACTGTCAAAATGAATGAAGTTGATCTGGCGTGCAACTGCTTGACAAGACTCGTGCACTGGGCTTCCTGCAGTTAATTGCTTTTCTCATGGGTCTTTTTTTCTTCTTTCGTGGTGAATAAAATTGAATGGTACGTTTTTAAATACGCTATACAATCCTAATTATATTGCGTTTCACTGACGGAAATTAAGTGTCAGTTTAGAGAGCCAAGCGGGAAAAAGTAGATGCATCTATGTACGAAAAAGAGTCATGATAATAATGCGCGACTAGTTGTATTCATTTTGTATAATTTGCCTGGAATAATTTCGACCTATTACTATTACAGCACTTTCCCCTTTTTGTATTCATTTTGTATAATTTGCCTGGAATAATTTCGACCTATTACTATTACAGCACAGCAACTTTTTGAGTTGATATTTTAATAGTTCGTTACTACATTTATTTCTTCTTTGCAATACACTTGAATATCATTTTAGCCTTCTAAATTATTAGCGCATTTCTGCAAAAATTTTGCAAAGAAAAGAAAACTTATTATTTTTTTAAATTAATTATTCCCTTCTTTAATTAACAGTTTGCTCGCGTAACGTGGTTTGCAGTTTCGCGAAACGGTCACGCCAGTCGGTTTTCTTCATTATTCCAAATTTAATTATTATCCGGTGCAAGCTCGCCGCTTCCTGCGGAAAAATAATCTTCCCATAAACGAGGAGCTTAATCAACATACGATTAAAGTATCCGCGAGGTACCTTCGTTTCTTCCCTTGGGTATTCATTCTCGCTGATGCTGTTGTGGTGAGGTCGTTGCACCCGCTCATGGCCAAGGTCTGCCACGGTCTGACTGCAATCGCTCACAAGAACATCGTTGATTCCACCGCTTTTCTCTAGTGCCTAGATATACGTGCAACGAGCATGAGGATTCCCACAGCGAGATGGACGCCTTAACGAAGCTGTTCGCTTGGCGCGCAGGCTAATTGAGTCGTTCATTAATTTGTATTTTTAGCTGTGCTCAACCGGTGTGGCTATTGATAGCGTCACTATTCAGGATCACTTGTCGGTAATTAATCTGAAATAGTAATTCTAAATTCGAACGAGTTCGATTTGAAAACTGCGAATAAACCAAGCTGCATAATACGAGAATACAATTTTTTTTATTAAATCAGATGTTGGTTTATATTTTACTTGAGTGATAGGAAACGCTGCTTATGATATTCAATTTATTCACAACCACATCTTCCCCCACAAATTATCTATATCACCGACCACTCTGCCGTCTTCCTCATGAGGTTAATCACTTCCTCCAAACCCACCCCGACATCGATTTTTTCCATTCACCACTATCAGTTATTAGGTCCGCATTTTTTCAAGAATGAACTATTATTTTTACTTTTCGCCTTGTGCTAATTGACTATTATTTAAATTTTGGGCGCTGCGCATGCCATCTATTATTGTAGTATTATTGTATTATATCTATTATAAATTGGGCTTTGCCCGTACGTAAAATAAATAAATGATTTATAGCGGTTTATTTTTCCGATCAATCTTTGCTCCAATTACGATTTGCTAAGATCATTATTTACCACGTAGACATGAAAGTACGAATGTCGTTTTCAAAGCTCTTTATTCTGAAATCTATCGATTGGTGCTCGTCGAGACCGAGGTCCTTGGCCGTGCATCGGCGTTCTGATTCGAACTATTCGTATGGTTTGCGTGGTACACATCCACGCGTACGTTTTTTTTCTTGATTTTTGAAATGCGTTTTAACCGTTGTATGGTGTTTAAAACCTCCTGCAGCTGACTATTAGTATGACGATTAAAATCTTCCGCCGATTCCACTTCGTAAAAATCCAATCCTTCCTGGCGGGCAAAAATCGTGCACGTTTTCGCGATTTGTAGCCCGGTTCGTGTAAAATCCAACGTCAGAGGATCGCGCCTCTCGTGGCGCTGGTCATTAGGTAGTTAGACAGGCTCTACTGAACCCAGTGACGCGGCCTTCCGTTCCCCGACGGGCTATAAATAGACTAGACTGACATCGTACGTATCCTTTGGCCAAGTAGGAACCAGGCGTTGGCTCGAGTCACGACTAAGAATTTCCTACGCTGGGCTTAGAGCGCTCGAGTTGTGCCTACCTTTACAAAAACCTTTTTTCCCCGCTGCGCATGAATGGCTGAAAACCTTCAGCCAGCCTTGCTGTCTATAGTTCTCAAATCGTAATGGAATTAGTTTTCTTCTTGTTGTCGTCGCGTTCCTTACTGGGTCGAACTGAGTGGTCGAAACCCTATAGTGTTCTGATTTTGTTATAGGGCTTTGATTGTTCCTGGGAGTAGGTTATTATTTTCTTTTCAACTTCTTAATAGATATGAATGACAATGTGATTTATTGATAAATTAGGCACGCGCTGTGTTCCTGACGGTTGTGGTGTTCTCTTTTTGTTGTGCAGTGCCATAATTAACCATGCGGAGTCAATTTAGAAAATGGCAGACATTGCTTGTAGGTATTCGCTAGTTTTCCAATTATCGCTCTCAGTGCAGTAGTAAAGAAAGTCGTGTTCATCGTTCTCACCTTGTATTTCTCTTTCGGTAGACGAAAAGGAGAGCGAAAAGAGCGCCAATTCCAGGGAGGTAATTCGTGTTGTTGCGCGGGGGCGGGAAGCGTAGGCGGGCAAGTCTTCGGCTGTGAGGGCGGATCGTTACCGTTGCCAAGGTAATGGGACACCCTTCGCCGCCCTTGCTGCGCTACGTACACGGAAGCACGCACCTTCGTGAAGACGTCATACACACACGAGATGCTGCCCTCCAGCCTGGCTAGCCGTGACGTCACGAGCGCTTGTATTGATCGCCCGCGCTTTGTGCTCGTGTCTGCGTATTCGCCCATATTTACGGGCCGCGAGAGATGGAGAAACGGACATCTCGCTCACTATGGCCAGATTTGCCCTTTATTTCTGTCTCGCTCTGCCCCCTAGCGCATGAGCCAATCCGTTGTCCCCGCCTGAATGGCTCCCCGTCCACTTCCTCGGAGGAGGACAGGTTCGCTACGTACTTACCACCCCCGTGTGTCCTCTACCCAGTCATTTGCCACCTCTTACAGCGATAAATATTTCCTCATGCGTTTTCTAGTTCAAATCTGTCGATTTCCATATTAAATTGTAATTTCGGTTTATTATTCGGCGGTACCCCTTCTCAAAATTAGATCCATACATTTAAAGGCATGAAGAGACCCGGATATCGAATAACTTAATCACTATAAAATAATTTATCCGTCCGTCAAACGTTTTAAGTATCGTGATAATGACTATCCTTATTTATTTATCATGTCTTGTCGACAAAAAGTTGTTCTCCAGTAATTCGCTGAAATGAAATTATGAAGAAATTCTGTCCGAAAGGGAAGTTCTATCGATACTGCGTATTTTATCAACGTTTCAATAATTTTCTTTGAGCACATGACGAACGTCTTGCTTTCACGAAGGTGTTGACTTGTTCGATGAGTCCGCCGATTCGGTTTTCTTGACAGCCACTAAAAGGTTTAACGGCTTATGAAAGGTTCTTTTAAGCTTTTAAGAGTCTCAAACACATTATCTTGTTATGAACGCCTTATCGGGTTTTAACATGCACGTAGGTATCGAATGACCTATCTGAAAATAATTGTTGTAATGAATAAATATTTATATTTTTCGAGGCCTGGGAATTAATTGGTAGTAATAATTCTTATTATTAGTTTGGCTCAAATTTGCCATTTTATTCCAGTTTTTACACTTACGCTATAAGTTTCTAAGTATACGAGGATCATTACAAACGCGAGTTATCGAAAACTCGTCATCGAAACTAAGAGTTGATAAACCATTGTCATCCATCTGTAACATTTCCATAGCTGTCCCTATATTCAGCTTGCCCTAGGACCAATTTCGAATTTCCCCTGGAAACCTAGTAGTCGCTTAAAGAACGTGCCTGTTTGGTAGAGCTATTGTTGTTTTGCTCAGCTGAAACGTGAAGGGAAATCAACTGATGGAACGTTGCTGAAAAAACAAGCGTGTCCTACCCGGTCGAGTCCTTTGTGTAGTGGGAATTGCGTCATGGTAGAACCAATTGGTCGTGGTTCATGCCTACGAGCCACCGAGCAGAGCAGGTTGGTCAACGGAAGCTGTTTTTAGTTTGTTTACATCTTCCTCCACAGCACCAACTAGTTCTCCTTCATTTGTGATATTGGACGCACGAAATATTCTATTGACTTGTAGCCTAGATTGTTGTCATTTCTGAAAAAGTACATAAATACATTTAAAAATATTACTCTACTTATGGTCGTTAATCGTATATAGGATGCACGCTTTGGAAAGTATAAACAAGACGAAAAAAATTCTGAGCTGTTATCCCGAGCCCCTTACTCCCCCTAGCCCCTGTCCATGAAATGATGCGGCACCTTCAGGATCATTTTTTTCGTCAATATCTCGATTATCGTCCAACCTTCTTTCCATTTTCTGGGAGATGTTAAAAATAAATGAATGTGTCACAATCAAATGGTCTGGCAGAGCAGTAAGAGCCGTAATGTTCAGGTGACAAACGCTCCTTTTCCATTTGCAGAAGGCCTGTTCGCGATCCAATATTCTTTCAAAGTTTTTAATTGAATTCCCGATCAGAGAAGAGACAGAGGAAGGAAGGAGAAATTGATTGTAGGTCAACAACAGGCTCCTTTTTGTCTCTCGAACCTCCGACTACCGACCCAGACAGACAGACGACCTCCGAATCCAGACGAGACTCCCGCCGCTCCCGCTAGCCGCCTCCAGATTCACCCGACGGTCTCTTCAGCTCAATACTTTCCTGTTACCGACACAACCCTCAACGAGGCCGCCTTGATACGATGGGACGTCCTGGACTGTTTTTTCCTGTCGCCAAATGGTGCTCCAATGACATCCGAATTGTATCCGATGAAATCACAGTAACCTGAAATTTCGAATAGGATTTCTGGCTTTAATCCGGATCGGGCGGGGGCCACTAAACGGAGGCATTCAACCTTGAATCTGCCATTATCTCTATAATGAGTGAAAATTATAGAAACCGGCGCAGCAAAATAGAAAATGCGCTCTTGTTGCAATAGTTGTTATATGACACTATTCCGCGTTTCTTGCTGAGAAACAAAATTAGCGTTTTTTCTACAGAGGTGTTTTCTCGTGTTTCAACGAAGGCCATTCCGATGAATCACTATTTAACCGTTCGTATAAGTGATACTTTCTTGATCATAAAGCGGTTCAATTGGGCCGTCGATCGGTGTGCGCTTGGTGAGATTGCTCGACTGTTTTTAGATGAGGATGAAACAGCTGCTGGAGAGAAGGGGCTTGTTATTCCATAACAGGACAACTCCAATCTTGGCGACTACTTAATGCGCCAGGCGATGACGATGCTACCTATGATGGGTTAGACCATCCGTCGTTTTAGAAGAAATCACTGTATGAAATGAGGTCACGGTTTTGGAACGAGCTTATGTGGGGATATAGCAGTGAGCTGCTGACATCGTCCCGATGCTTAATTAGGTGCCGAGTTTAGGAGTATGGCGCCCTCAGTCTCGTCGAAATATTAGATGAAAATTAAAAGTTAAATTCGTATTTTCAATGTTCTTTAGGCTCACAGTCGTATCGTGCTGTCGGTATCGTTTACGGTATAGACATTGTGATCATTAGTAGGCAGTAACCTTCATATACGGCCAAGTAGGTGAAGATGATTGATGAATTCATGTCGATTCATTCGTTGGAATTGAACCGTGGTCTAACTCGCGCATTTGTTCATGAGTCATCTATGAGTGAAGGTGTCAGTGTCTTTATTTGCCTGGCACTGGCCGGAACCTAACTAACGTGGACCTTTTTTTCATCCATGTTTACTAGCCATAACCCACGTGCTGCACGATTTGACTCTGCTATCAGCCGGGCTCCCTCAAGAAAATAGTTGAAAGCGGATTTCCGGACGGATGGTTTTGTTGCTAGAGGAAATGCGAGATGTGGGGCCTTAATTGTTGCAGGTGTTGTTTCCGACGGCTGGGCTGCGAAAACATTTTCGAAGATGGATCACGCGTTTTTCGGAATGAAATCGAATAATAGTTTCGATCGGAAGTTCATTGTTGGCCCCAATTAAAGACACACCAATCATTTTGATGGTTTTCGGTTAAAAAAATGGTTTGATAAATATGTATGCCAGATATAATTTATATATGCATCGTTCTCCTCCTTCTCTTCTTCCTTCGACTTGGAGACTGTCACCCCATGGAAGTTCGAAACGAGTCATGTGAGGTTGGTTGGTTGTTGTTTGAATGGGTGGAAACTGACGACGCCCACCACATCTGAAGTGAGAGCTACGAATCTGTGACTCAGTGGGCTGGACTTCAGACGACCCATATACGGGGAAGCCCCTGCCGCCTGCTAGAGTTGCCTATCTTCCCGCCGTGGGCGGGAATCGAGAATCATAGTCCTCGTGGAGTGCGACCTAGCAGTCGTTACAGTTTCAACGACAACACAGTCATATTTTCCGCCTACTGTTGGACCTGAACGCCTCCAGCTCGCGATATCATTCTCGCGCGATAAGTAGCTTTAAATGTGGGAATGTTTGGCGAATGAATGGCTGGTTTCGTGCGGCCTATATTTATAATCTCTAGGACTATTATAGATGTTGGTCCTTTATTAAATAATAAACCATAGTGAATTACTGTGTAGTCAATGCTCACCAATGCTTTGCGAGCATTTTGATTTCACTGAAACAACTCGTATCTTACGAATGCCGTGAGAGTTCGGGATAACTTCAGGTTCCTACTCTCATCTTATGGCTGACGCCGAGCGCGCAGATGTCGATTTGTCGTTTCCTCTTTCGTCGGCCCAAGCTTAACGCAGAACTTCTTATCCGCTCGATGAACATCTGCTACCATTGTCATGGAAACTACTTTGGTCTCGCCGTTGTAAGGCACCCTCTTCTTACTGCCGTATCGGTTTTGTACGTGTTCCTACGTTTTCGCTCCTGTTGGGTTGTGAGAGGTAGTACTGAACACCGATTAGGTCGTATTAGACTGAGATTTTTCATTCAATAATAAACTAGGCATTCTAAACGTCAATGAAAAAGTCTTAACTCCCCATAAAATTTAATTACTTATGTATCAGCGAGGTCAGGCATTTCAAGGCGTTGTACCAACTATTTATATCTTATGTTTCTCCTTTCAACCCTGACGTTAGGTACTTACCTCTTCATCATCGACGCTGCATATCTTCTACATTCGATGAACAATTTCTCTTTCCAATTATTGCTGGACATCCTCCGTGTACGTTTTTAGTTAGTTCCAAAAAAGAAACGTCTGTTTTCGAGCTTCGCGATTGGCCGGAACATAACTAGCACGACCAAGAGGCCGAAAGGCTTTCGAAAGAATCGAGTGGGAAAGGGTCTACAAATATTTGACTTCCCTCCGGGTCGAGGAGCGGCTCACGGGCTAGTGTTTAAATGGAGAGAACCCGTTAACTTTGAATACCTAACTATAAAAGAGGATTTCATCATGAAGCAAAGGAAGAACCGGTGTCAAACTTGCCCTTTTTAGGAAAAACTTTAGTCGCTCTATAAGCTACCATTAATTATTTTCATTCTCTGCTGAGAATGTATTGAGTACGAGACGTTGAATTCTGCGCGTAGGTTCTAATTCGAATTACTGTTATTCGCCCGAGGACGAAGATTTAAATAAAATGCAATCGTTTGTACGAAATTGCGTTGTTACTGTGTTAAATGATTGCGAATTTAGTGGGAACTTATTGGCTGCATAAATATACTATATTAGCTTCTATTGGGAGCATGCACTTTTTAGTGTAACTTTTCACATGCCTAACGGACCTCACGACCAATCGTGATCGTTCATAAACCTCATTCGGTGAGGCCCTTTGTGCAACTTTGTAACGGGAAGTCAAATTCTATCCCACGGTTTACGATGGGCTGCCGCTGCAGAGGTTCTTATCTGTGCGAAAACCACTTTCACGACTTCATTACCATCGCCGGAGCCTGGCCTGGCCAGGTGAAGGATTTCCAACGCTTCGGTAGACATAAGAACGCCTACGGAACAACTGGCTTGCCCTAGGTCATGATGAGTACGTCAGCAGTTGACTGCTCTGAAGGTGCGACCAAGCCTTAGTCTCATTGACTAATGATGAGAAACTGTTATATCACTGATAGCATAAGAGTTCATATGATAATTAAAAAGGGGTATTATTTTTGTGATTTCATTTGTTAGTTTTAGACATGGATTTGGGTTCTCCGGGAGTGGAAACTTTATGTTCGATAACTGAAACAAAGCGGTTCTTGTTACCAATCTCTGTCTTTGTAGATAAAGTAGAATTTTATCCTATATCGTAGCGACTAAATTTCAATCATTGACTGTTTGATATGGATTTGCGACTTGCATCATAATATTCGTGTTCATTTACCGTTACGATCACTAGGTTTCCGATCTATCGACCCAAAAATGGATGTACTGTGTGATGTTTGCATACTCCTCTTAATGTTTTGGTTACTTAGTCAGTAATAAAATATTAGGAATCAAATACACTCTCCGCATTTTTTATGGGCTGGCCGATCACTTTAGCGCGTTAGGGCATCCTCAGGGCGACGTGGAACTATGAGGTTTCCCAACCTGTTGAAAAACTGGCTAGAGTTCATCTTCCAATGCAATCTATGTCTGAATAGTCAATGCACTCATCTCTTTATTTACTTTTCGGTTCAAAAATGCGAATCTGCTACGTGTTTCACGCACTTGCGGTTTATACAACCCGCTGTTATAACCCAGCTTTTTCCAGTATTCCAAATGTGGACATAGTGATCCCCCTCCTGTTTTCCTTGGCTACTCTTCTCTGGAAAGTCATCCCGTTGCAGATCCTGAGATGGAAGTGGTATCGTAAGCCACGGCAAGGAAGCCACGATATGTATTTCCGCCGCCAACGCCGACTATCTCCTTTCCTTTTTTCTGTAGAAGTCAGCTGGTCCATGAGTCTCGCCGTTTCCGTCTCGCTCCTTCCCTCGATCCCTCGTTTCCGTCGTCTTTCTCCTACTCATGGCATCAACTTAATCGATAGCCAGCCTCCCATCCTTGTCAGCCCAGTGGATGCTCCAGTCCGAGACCACGTGGTCCGTGTCAAACTCGCGCCCGCGCTTACGCCGACATCCGAAAACCCTCGACGGAACCGATTTCACTTTCGTTTGCACAACCCCGTCGAATATTCAACCCCGAAGGAGGTCATTGAGAGGGAAAATTCACTCCCGTCTGTAGAATGTGTGAATGAACTATATCTTGTAGGCCAAACTCATCTGCGAAATTTGGTTGAAAACGTTGCAAATCATATTGATGTGTTTAATTACTTGCTGCCACTGCCTCATATCCCACTTTTCAACCATTTTTACCCTAAAATTAATTCGTTACTGAGCCGCAATTGTGTTCTTTTTCAAACTTTAACGTAAAAAGGTTGGCGACAAAGCACAAATATTTTTCATTTAAAAAGTTATTCATTTCAAAAAATGTTTTAAAACCTTTTAAATATGTTATTGAAACAAATTGGCCTTCCGGCGAACAAATGGAATATTTTTATTGCGTTCTTATACGTTGGGTCTCAGTTGACCAATGCTCAACGTTCTAAGTAGAAAGTAGTGAAGCTGAATGGATTGTAACACTAAAGAAGAGCATTTTCCCATTATTTATGTTGCTCGTTTTATTCCCGTTGAAATGTGATCGTCTCCGTTTCCAATCATATCATGGAATCTAAAAATGCATCCGTTCATTGTTTGGCACTTGCATCTTTCCCCGTGATTAATGGTACATCGAAACGGGCTAGGCAAGGCAAAAGTCGCCTTTTCTCCCTCTTGATTGCACTCGGTTGAACAAATTGTTCAAAATCGAAAACCTCGTCCATTTATTATCTAACCCTCTGTTGACCCGCCAGGGCGAATATTCGCATTTATCCAATCTAAAGGGCAATCTCACGGTAGAAACTAAAGCTCAGTTTTGCCCTCGTCGAATCGTATCTTATTGCTCTTTGCGAGTATTAATTGGAACAAATGATACGACCCCATCTCCATGTTCGCCTTGGACAATGCTAAAATGGGGTTATGGTCGTGCGAATACTCGATTTACTGCTGTTGTAGCTTTGCCTTTTGCATATTGCTATCTCGTACTTGTTTATTTTCGTACTCCCCTATCGCTGAAGCAAACGGGCCCGGCTGCCAGTTAGGACGGACCGAATTCCAATAATTGAACAAATGAGTGGATTTTGCTCAACAGTGATTCTACCGAGAGCTTCAGTTAGAAACGAACACAACGGCTTGTAGGTAATATTTATCCGATAGTTGCTAGGCATTGAAACCACCTTAGATTGAATCGGAATAAATGGCTGCGAGGGTCCAAATCGGCTTTGATAAAATGATTTGCGACTAAAAAGTGCGCCAATGGCCCGTCTGCAACGTTTTTACATTGATAGAACATAACGAATATCGGGGTTTTCCTTGCTAGATATTTGATTGTGTAGATTTTTTAATTATTTTTTATTTATTATTACTTTTTTACTTTTTTTTGTCCTTAGTATTGTGGCTATGAGAGTTGAAAATTTTTTGTTTTTGTTTTTGGCACTGAAGAAATTAATATTTGAAAAATATAACTATTTCTGTCTGATTAAAACGCACACTGACGCAGTGGTTATATTTTTTCACTTTTTAATATTGAACAAACGGGAGCTACAGCTTTCTGTGAGTTTCCGCATTTCTTGCGTATTTTTAGGGGTTTTTCTTTTTTTCGCCTGCACGCGAATTTTCGCTTGTCTTGTACTGCAGTCACTCGAGGGCGTCGAAGGCCAAAAGATCTCCTGGGTGTGGCGGCGGGAGTCATGGCAACCATTCCCTTGCCTACATCTCCTCCCAAATCGCACTCAAGTTCCTGCCATCCCTAGGCCAGCTCTTGGGGGTGGCCAGCCGCCCTTTACTAATTTTTTATCATTCAGGTTAACAAAACAAAAAGCCCTTTACGAAAGTGCCGTTGAACAGAGATTTTTGCTCATGGAAAAAGTTCAATTTTCTCCTCTTAATTAATAATGACTTGAACGTTCATAATTGTCAACGCTGCTAATTTGTGCAGTGGTTTATTATTCCTTTGCTTCAATCATAATAACGAAAAATCATCCAAAGTAAAATTAATTGCCTAACAGCTAAAGAGTGTTTAACGAGCTTTCCAACGAGTATAGAACGATTTCTATAGCTTTGTAAGTGATTGAAAATTTCACATTAAAGCGGCGATAAAGAATCTATACAAATTGATACCAAACACACGAATATTTCAAAAACCTTGGAAAATCCCCCCTCCCTTGAAACGCCCCATAAATACAATTTAAATTGAGATAGCGGTTTGGTTGAGAATTGAGCCATTGTCAGGCCAAGAATGATTCCTGGTGAAAATGTCAGGAATTCAGTTATAATAGTTTCCTCAAGAAAGTCTTGACGGCGGACGGACTCAATTTTTTTTATCGAACGTATGACTACAAATTTTGAGGAGGTTAGGAATTTTTTCTGTGAGCGGTTACGAATATCAATATCACAAATAATGAATATCAACTTTTTCGTTGAAATACGATTGCAATTGATTCTTTTTCTATCAATTTGCCCTTCGATATTGAAAAGAATTCGCTGGAACTGAGGGCGTGGGCGAGGTTTTAATCGACGGGGGCGTATACTTTGTGCGTGGGTTAGTGAAGCTTGCGTATCAGAGATATTTGATTACTAAGGGCTTATTAGCTTCACTCAGAAGGACAACCAAAGGGCTTGGCAAAGACATTCCATTTAGCAGAGAATTCGAAAAGGTCAAAGGGTTATGCCTCCTTTGTAGAAATGGAAATAATTCGGGTCCTTTATCGCGTGGAGGTTCTATATTGTTTCAATTTTAATTGAATAGTTGATAGATAAGATATTTGAATAATTTTATCATGTCCTTATTGAATTTCTGGCAGGTGTAAGAATGGGCTTTGCGAACTCAGTAGAAAAATAATTTACTTATTCATTCGTATCTTGGAATTTCCTTACCCCAGCGTTAACGCTATTGTCTCTTACCTTTTGCCTATATTTTTCAGTTCACTCATTATCATTTTTTAATAACTGCTAAAGACGGCCCAACAGGTGGCCTAGCGAAAAAATGGGATCTCGAGCTTCTAGTCTCAGTTCGACAAGCGAGAACCAGGAAATCGTTCCCTCGATAGGAGAGCTTTACTGTCGACGGATTCAGCAGGGATGAAACGGCGGCGTCGGGCTCTAATCAGATGGGGTATCAAGGATGCGTCAGTGGTGTATTATTTGCAGCCTCCAAAGAGGGGACGACTGGTAATCGAGCAGCTGAGAGAGGTCGACCGCGAGGAAATCACAACAGGCGAGAAGAGATTCCTCCCAAACGCGGACGTCCCACCCCGCCGAAGTCTGAACGGCGCATCAGCTGATCCCACTATACGAGAGGATTTACCCGACTAGGACTAGAGCATCCCTTGCTTTCATTCGACCCCTGCACAATTTATTTTCTCAGCCTCTGTTATCCGTATCTAGGATGCGGATCAGATACAGATGGAGGCGAGTACTGATCCTCCGCTCGTTTTCGACTTTAACTGGACACCTTAGTGGAGAAACTGCAATGTAGACGTGTTTGTGTGCGTATGTGTGTCATGTACCATAGACGAAATAGACTGTGAATTAACACTTACCTCGATTCATTAATATTTTTCCAAGGTTCCTTCTCAATCTCGTTAATTCTCTCAAAAATCGTCCTTTTTTTCTTTTTGTTAGTCGTTTTCCTTCCATTGTTATTGGGTTGAAGGGGAGAATGAGTGACGTCTTCCCAGATTGATGTAGAACGATTAGGTATCTCAGCATGTTGGAAGAATCCTCAGAGTTGTCATTCATTTTCATAGCAATCTCAAGTTACTCAACACTGACCAATATCACCACTGGAATTGTGCTCATTTTGACAATCCTGAATTTTTTATTTTCTCTCTTTCGGATAAAGCTATTTTAGGAGCCTTGATTCTTACAAAATGCATGTACAATTTACCACGTAGCCATGTTTTAACAAGAGCTATGTGAGTAGTCGACGGCGCTCGCATTTTTTTCACTCGGCGGATGAATATTTTCAAAATTCCATCTCCCTTTTGCGAAGAAGTTGTGACTGTTCACCGAGCCGCAAGGAGGACGAGGCCGCGGTGACCGGCGAGTTCACTGTACCCCGGCGCTGTTTTCATTGCGTCCTCGGCAGGACCGCATTCCATCTTCCGCATTCTCGTCATCCTGGTTCCATTCAAGCGAGCTCCGCTGCGTAGAAGCTTCGACAACACCCTACTATCCGTTGCAGTCTCACCGATTGATTCTTGGCCACTTTATTTATTCCCTGGATCCAATATAAGTGTGGTAGTTGGACTCATTTAAGACTTATTTGTATTTTTGAAATATTTGGTTAGTGGCGAAAATACGACCTTGATTCCTAAAATAAAAATATACCTTTTTTCACTGTGGCAACTCTTTTTAAAGTATCACAGTGGAGATATACTTCATGGAAAACACTACGCACACTTTCTAATGACTTTCAAGGCATGTGTTAATCGAAACGCTGCACATGACGCTACTAAAATGACTCGAGGGACCCACCTCATAGGAGGTATACCTATCAGTGTTTAGTCTTACATGGCATGGTGGCCAGCTTGAAATAGTATGGAGGAGGTCGCTCGTAAGATTTAAGCAATAAATCGTGGTTCAATATGGGCTATACAATATGTACAATATGGGCTATATAAGATGCTGTGAAAGGGGTGAGCTATGTTCGAACTTCCTTTTGTGGAAAACTGAGATACTATGACATACGTTCCGTGCTGGTTAGAAGGTTAGTTGGTTTCTATTGAGTTGTTATTAAGGCTTGTCCTGGTATACGGTGAAGTTTCCAGAGGCCGCCCAGATGGATCCCTGCCAGCCTAACATATTATAAATCATATCGAGAAGCAATTTAAAAATAGGCTACAGTTCGGCTTAAATTACCTCCTTATCGTATTTTCAGCCGGTGGTCTGGATAATATGACACGCCATGTAGGCGAACTACCTCTAGTCATTATTGTTATATTACTTGAGTTAAATATCAACTTTAAGGCCTATGAAGGCCATAAGCGAAATCGTCAAACGAAGAAATGAAAGACTTATTAAGACTGAGAGAACATCTTGATTTTGCTCTTACCCTCGAACCGTCGATGATTATCGTGACTCAACACAACTGACTTAATCATTGTACAACGGTTTATAGTTCCTATTAACTTCGCATCAATTATGACTTGAGAAAAAAGTCACTTGATTGAAATAATTTATTATGTTTTCATTCATGTTGTTGTGCTGAGTCCAAACCATCGTAATTAATATACGTGACTTCGTACTTCTTTGTCGCCGTTCAACGGTTCAAATGTATCGATCTGAGCCCGACTCCGTGAATTAAACGGTTTAATATTTGATCTTGTATCAAACCGTAGCATGTCCTTTCTGATAGAACCACAAGGCGTTCGACTCTTATGCAAGAGTGCTACGACGTAGTAAATGCATACTACCTAAACAAGTCTCAGCGCCACAACAACTCCGTAATCGGAGACGATGCTAGTGAACTGTAGCCAAACTGGATGACGCCGGTCGAGTGCCGCTGACTTTTTTTTTTTTTTTTTCTCTCAAATTAGGTATTGAATGTCGGTTGTTCACAGGGGCGTTTCGGTGACGCGAAATAAATACGACTTCTTAAATCCCTTACGCATTATTCAACGCTGGTGTTACGCAAAATGAAGCCGAAACTTCTAACCAATGAGGCTTCTGCAATGGAAATAGTACGCATCTGATGAGAAGTAGGTACCTAAATCATGGTGTAGGGTCGACAGAACGAAAAGCCATAAGCATCCAAATAATGTATTTTTTCTTGAATAATGTCTTTCAGTCTGATTACCGAGAACTCATTCATGAACGAATGGAGAGAGAAAAACTATTGCTTACAGTTTTTGCTACCGAATTTTCTTTTTCTTCGCCAGTTTTCTTTTCTATAATAAACGTATATCATTTCCAAGAATTGCCTAGGCATAAATATCATAAAAATAAAATTAATATAAAAGTTTGAATGTTTCTATTTCTTCAGGTGTTTTCGTTTGTAGTTTTTTTTTAAATGTAGGTACCTAATATTTTTTTTACCTTTTTGTTGTTAATTTTGGTTGTTAGTTTTGCTGTTCTGTTGTTATTTTTGGAAAACGTTTTATGTTTTTATTCCATCTGAAAGCCTATTCGATATGTACTCGTTAAGTTGCGACGTTCATTCATTCGCTTTATATCACGATACACGTATGGAGAGAGACTTGGAAGAAAAAGTGTATTTTGTTTCGTCCTCGACCGCGTGGAAGTGCGTGGTTGTCTGGTCGCTCTTCGTGAAGGAAACAACTGGTTACTTTTATAGACTTGCCCTCGAAGAGAGGACCTGGCGAGCGTGGCGAGTACAGGTGGCCTGGGCCATCTGGCTTTTGAAAGAAAAAAAAAAAAACACGTACAATACACTCACACATTAACTTCCAGTGTCTTCGCGTGGCGCTGTCGTCGTGAGCTACTTGACAAACTAGTTTGGGGAAAGAGCATTCCTCCTCTTCCTTCGAGGTTTGGAAATCTCATCGGCTCATTTGTTTCGTAGAAGGTGATTCCTGATCCTTCCCATTTTATTCGGTCTTGATTTTCTCCAAATTTTGCCAGCTCCATAAAAGCCAAGCTGGTGTTGTTTCTTTCTTTTTGCGAGTTTATCACAATGTAAATGGTGTGGTCTCTTGAGTAATAAGTTTGACTCGATTTACTCGAGGTATATGCTCTAAATGTCTCAAGGCACAATTCTTTTCTCGTTGTCGCATTCCTTAATTTACTAAAGTAGGAAATGAGTCGAACCGTTCTACGTACGTTATTTTATTCCCGTACGTTATTTTATTGCGGAACCATCGTCTCCGCCGCCTTATGTTGCCCTATGAACCAACAGAATGTTGAAGTCTCCTACATCTCCCCTCACCACTTTATTGAATTCACATTCTTCACAAATCCAATAATTGATCGGCTGTTACGCTCTACTTCCACAAAACCCGGACTTGCTACACAATGTCTGTCGCGGGATTGTTTTCTCCGCAGTGTTCATTAGATCTCTCCGAAATCTGCACCACGAATGCTATGTATTTGAATGATTGAGCTCAAAGAATTGGGTCGGCGACGTGATGTTCGCTGTCGTAGAAAACTTCAACATCAGGGCCCTAGAAGTCAAATGTCGCGTACGTAACAAATTCAGATGGCGCCCGGGACATTAGGAACATCCTAGTTGCTGAACGATGCCCCCGCCCATGCCATGTATAGCCCTCGATCGGATGCAAATCTCGCCTCAGCTCCTCATTTGCTTTTCAAATTTAGAATCAGGTCCCTCGGTGTCTCCTGTCCGTTCCCAGTGCCTCGGCTGTCGCGAACAGAAACGATTCCATTGCCCTATTGACCGGCGCGAGTTTGGCCTCTCATCTTGGTCAAGTCTAACCAATTCAACGGTATCGACCGATTCTAAGAATTTATATTGCTCGGTAGTTGTAGCAAGCGAGCCAACAAGTACTTCTTGTCGTAGAAACTGCAATGCGTGCAATTAATGCTATGAATGCTCTGCTAAGTGGTTGGCACATGCTTCCTCGTCATCATCGTCAGAGGCAACTGCGTTTCTGATCCTTTTGGGATTATTCGGGGAACATCTTGGATATGACCCTCATAATCCCTGAAACGTTCAGAAACCCTTGAATGCAAAACGCAAGTTAAATTTTCGAAGTCGTGTGATCGATTGCCAAGTGGATGCGTTCATCACTGCTCACGCTGTTATGTTGGTCGATGATAATGATCGGCTTGTTAAATTTTTATTGAAGCAAAGGCTATTAGAAAAAACAAACCACTGTATAATTATTTTCTACATTTTCGCCTTACTACTAATACTGACCAAGACCCCGGGATGTCATGCTTTGCCAATAGTTCGGAGTAGATTGTTCCTCTAGTATCGTAGAGGTCATTACTCCGACGTTAGGAAAGCCGCTTTCTCTAATACTATAGATACTAATATTTATATGTGTTAGAGTAAGCTCATCTATCGAATAAGCTCAAGGATAAATGGTGAGATTTTGCACTTTGAAAATTACTGTTTCATAATTGCTTCGTAGCAGCTTGTCCCGAACAAGCTAATCAACTTCGCGAATAGGTAGGTGTGTTAATTGTTACGATATCCAACAGTCTACAACCTCCCAGTGGGTCGTTCAGTAAATTTATGAGAATATTGAAATAATGAGAACGTTGTAAGCGTAGAAAATATCCACTCGTTAAACTGCAGCGGGCAGATTTCAATTGCTAGTAATAATAAATTACCAAGAAAAAAAGCTCGTCTGTTGTACAGTGAGTGACGAGAAAATTGATATAAAAACCGTTTGCAGTGCATGGTAGCAGAACGCACATCAACGTCATTTACAGAAGCGTAAATCATCGCATTGTAAACGGTTTGTCGCTGCAGGTGAAGGTAGCAGAGGCGACCTTGGTAACTGAAGTATGAGGCCACTTAATAAAATGTAAAAATATCCTTCAAACGTCACGACAAGAGGCGCTCAGATGGTGCAGCTAGGATTGTAACACTAATTGCAGTGAATAATCACGCCGTTTAAAAACTGACTAATTGTACAAATCGTGTGAAAAATTGAATTGTCCGGCGAGGGTTGTTTGTGAGAACTTAATGTCGTCACGAAAGGTTCCAATAATAGCGGAGACAAAGAACGCCGTCGTGCACGATATTTAAAGACTCGAACTTGAAGAGCATTGAAAATAATCGACATGACTAATCTTTATTTGCTGTAAAGAAGCGGCAGAAAATGGTTCGACGAATATTTGAATCAAGGAAAACAAATAACTACTATCAATCAGGCTTGTAGCTAAAAACCAAAAAATCCGTGGCAATTTGTTTTTTAAATTAGTTGCTTACTAGTAAACCATTGTAACCGCAAAAAAAGATGTGTCGATTTTCAAGATTTGATGTTGTACTTTTTTTACAAGAACATTTTTGGACTTGAAATCATGCTTGGCCCAATTTTCTCTCGTCAGATCACTTTCCAAATTTTCGTGTTTTTTCAGGTCCTCTATGAAGGGCATATCCTATCATCCAACGAATTTAGAAGATAGGTGTGTTTCGTATCTATGTTAATAGCGGCTTAATTTAATTTTCCTGAATTTATTGAATATTCCCAGTGATTCTACTTGCATGTTTTCGAAGTGTATGATATTTCAATTAGAACTTGTAACGGAAGGTAACTCTGCGTCTTGTACTCGAAAACGTTCCGAACTTCACCATTGTACAGGCAAAGCGAATTTATATTATCTTATTGAAATGTTTCTTCTTTTGCTGATACATGAAGTGGTCTATGGATGAGGGATCGAACTTCGTATCACGGTTTATCATTGTCTGATGTATTTAATTGTTGACTGTGCGATTCAAATATCGATTGATATTCCTCGTATCATCCTCGTATTAATATCCGTCCACTACAAAGAACTGTACGGCTTTCGAAAAAGGCCTTGGACTGCTATTCCCAAGTAATTGGCCACAAATGAGGGCAGGGACCAGTAGCAGCTGGTCGGCGGCGATCTGGACAGCTCATCGTCGTTGCGCCTGTCCGTCCTTGCCAAGGCTCAAGAATCGCAAGTCTCCACCTCTTTGACTATCCATCCTTGGGGATGTCGCGTTACTTGGACCACGCCCAACTAAACGCTCTAGCCTCTTGAAACGAGCCTGACATCAATCCACTAGCATTCCCCAACTGTTTTTCTTCCTTCTAGAATAAAAATACTTCCTTTTCTACCAAGTGAAATCCTCGGCCGCGCTCCTCCTAAAGAATTAATTCACGACCAGTAATAGTCCTTCGTTTCGGAATTCCTGAATTCCAAGACTGGCTCATGCCGGGGAAACCCCTGAAAAGCTATTGCAAAACATTTCCTCCGTTAGTCACCGAAAGGATCGTTCGACCAGAGACGACGATAACAACGAGAGATATTGCATGTCTTCCGAACGCTGGTATGCCAATATACTGTGAACATCAGGCATTACATTCCCATCCAGTGACTTAGTTGGCTTATTGCCCACAAATCGACGTTAATGCACTGTGTCTTCAACCAGTGGTATTCAATGACCTGTTTGGCAAAGTTTATTGACTTTTTAATAAAGTGACATTTGCCTTGCAATCCTATTGCGAACCATGAATTATTATTAAAAGCCGTCGCCTTATGTTGCCTAGGAATGGAATATTAGTAATAAAATTGAAAGCAACCAAAGTGTTGGTTAATCTGCGACTTCTTGAACTTTCGAAATGGATTAACCAAATTTCAGCTCACATAATTCCTCACAATCACGCTGCCGAACGCTTCGATTGCGAAAAAAACTTTTAAAGCGTAATATCCGTTTGGGGATTATAAATCAATTACACGAGATCAGTTTTTACACCTCGCATTAATAACTGCAACTAAATTGCGCACAAACTTGGAAGAAAACCCGCAGCTTTAAAACTTATAACTTTGCGTGGCGGTAAAGTTATTGCAAAAACTTCGCAAGTATCCTACATTACCTATAAATTATACGGAGAGAATTTATACGTTCCCCACAATAGCAAAAACACCGAATAGTTGAGAATAAGCTATGCAGGGAGATACGGCTAATTTTTTTTCAACTCTCCGACCAAGTTTTTTTTTTGCATCCGGAGTTATTCGGTTAAATGGTTCGGAAGCACATCGGCCATATTAGTTCGCCTTTGGAAATACCTAGCAGCTGAAATATCGTCCTGTTTTTTATCATGGCCGCATTCCTCGAGATATTATACGTCGTTACGAGTTCAAGTAAGAACGGAAGTGAATGAATCGAGTAAACCGTATTTTTCCAAGTGCAAGCTCTTGTGGGAAAATTGATTCTCAAATAAAAAAAATCGAAATTCATGACAAACAATAGGAGAGTATCTTGGTTTTCTTACCGGATGTAAATATTTTGTTGACTCCTCTGATATCGAAAATGATCGCAATCGTTGGTACGTACTTGAGATGCCAAAAATGAAATACCAGCCGACTTTTACTTCTAATCTAATAATCTAATTTTTTCTGATGCTTTTTTTATCCTAGTATATTTGAATCTAACTTTCGTCCGTGTATAAATTAAACTTTTAATAATTTCTCAATCCTATTCAGCTTATTCCCGGCGGCTAATGAGACGCTGCGGCGAAAAAGTATTGTCAGCCGGAGGGAAGAATTGTGATCAGAGGAATATTCCAAATCAAATCGTAATTTATGAGAAGCAATTTTGATCGATGATGAAAGCTGTTTCTTGACTGCGAAGAACAGTGATTTAACCTAATCGGTTCTCATCTCGTGTTGAAACGTGTGCGACGAGTTAAAGTCAGTGACAGGCGCCACAGTCCGCTTTTGAGAACAAGCTCATTATTACTTGAAATTTTAGCTTCGAAACGATTGTTCATTGTTGGCCCACTTGTGACTCCGGTAATTGACTATCGATCCGAGGAGTTGGGAGTGGTGACAATTGCGACGGCGGAGAATAATTGCTTATAGTCATCTGGAATGACAGTTAATAACACTGAGACAGGTTATCGCTTTACATTATTCGCCGACCAAAAAATAGAAGTGCCGTGTGAGAGAGAACACGCAGCACTTCCACGTTAACATAGGTAGATTGACTGTTAAGAGCGAGACGATTTGTGAAAATAAACTTATGGTGGTTGTAATTATTCTAATACGAGATAAACTACACCCATGAGCGAGGAGGCAATGTCCGCTTGAAACCATAAATGTTAAATGCACAAGTTCAGATCAAAATAACGATTTCGCCCGAAGGGGTTGGGTTGAAGAAAGCGAAGAAAAATACGAGTTATGTTAATTTCCGTTAGTGCTCGAGGGTGTCGGCGAGTAAAATATTTCTACCATTTTCTCCACTAGTCGCGATTGGTGGTCCTTGGTCTCCAAGATGGGATGAGTTTAGCCCTGCGGAGCCTCCGCGAACCTTTTTCTAATATCAAGAAAAAGGAGAAGAAAAATTGTCGACACCCTCGTCCTACAACTGATGGCACATGTGAGAACAACAGGGGTCGGACGATACAAGAAAACACATAACATAAGAAAGGGGAGATGGCTCTACGTGAATTACTGGGTCCATTCGTGGCCCGTGATACACGGCTCTCGCCCAGAAAGTGAAGTGGCGTCCTCTGCCATCGGAAGAGAAGGCCTGCGCTACGATGTAGTAATTCACGCAGAAGACGAAGTTCAGTTGTGGAGAGAAACTGCGAAACAGTCGGACGCGAACAGAAGCCTCGAACGACTTTGGATGCCACCCAACGCTTCTGGAGCTGTCAAGCGGCGGCAGCTTTCAGGAGGATTAACCGCCTCAAACCCGCCTCGCGCTGTGAAAGATTTCAGTTTCCCACCCATGGTTATCGTTGAACTGGAGGTCAAGGGTTGTTTTATGGGCGAGTGAAATTAATGACATCCGCCGACCAAACGAGTATAAAAATTTAATCTCAAGAGTGCACAAGCAGCGTCTAAATGTGAAAATCATCAATATTTATTCAGTGATCTCACATAGTGGATTTAAAGAAAATGTCAAAGTTAAATTAAAGAGGAGCTGACCGACGTTCGGTAGTTTCACAATTTCGATAGGGGGGATGCTAAATTTGTCTGGAAGAACTCAAAATTGAGGCGCACTCATTTTTTAATACTACAAAGTGTGCGAATGTGAAAATTTTCGTAACTGGGTTGCAGATCTATTTCTAGCCAGTTTTCTCCCCTTTGAGTCGGTTTCGTCAAAAATTTGAGATGACGAGACGAAAAATATAGATGATTCGATAATTTTTCTGGTCTAAACGATCTCGTTTTCTCCATTCCAATCATCATACGGTTGTCACCGCTTTGCGAACAATTTTTGAGAATTCAGTGCGATGATAATATTACATAATCTATTATTAAGCAACGAAAATCAATGTATACTCGGCACAAATGATTACCCATTTTTTCTCACTGACTTTCGTTTCGAAGATATTGGTTAGATTACTTAGTGGACACCGTACACTGCCCGACGCTAGAGTGCGCAGAACTACTCAAAACCAACATTGAATTCGAGTATGCACAAAGACCGATGGGAGCTCAGTCAAAATGGACTACTCAACTACCAACTCGCAGGAGAACATAGTGCGATCTGTTAGGCAAATGTGCGTGCCATTCTGTGTGCATAATGCACCTTGCACGACACTGGCATTGCATGCGAAGGGAGTGAGCTGAGGGGCGTTCACATTCTTGCGGATTTTTGTTTTATTAGGTTAATCTTCGTTAATGGAATTGACTGGTTTTCTTGATCTCTTGTTGAGAATGTCCCGAAAATTGAATGCGTTGGTATCAGTCTGAAATTATCATCTTATTGTAACCGATGAAAAAATGTCATATTGGAAGATGAATAGATGCATAATTATTTGATAATTACCATCATTTGCTGCGTTTTTAGCAGTTTTCTCGATTAACTGCTTTCCAATATACTTAATTCCACGTGAAAGCCACATTAGAGACTTGCCTAGTTAGCTCATCGTTAAACACAGAATAGCTGGATTAGTGTAAATAAACTATTAGTCTCCTGATGTATCTCGTCTCCTGTTCCTCTCTTTTTGGACTAAAATCAGTTCTATGGTACTATTTTCACGACGAACCATAGAAGTTCGCGTCAGTGTGAATGAGTCATATTTGCAACGCGCTTGGCGTGGAATTGTGCGGATTCCTACGAGCATGAAACGAAGGTGAAGGCTGCGGAACCTGCTGCCGAGAGAGCCATTTCCCTGTTTACCAATGCTAATATGCGGCTTGTTATTGGTAGTAGGCGGCAGTGTAGATTAGGAATAGGAATAGTAGCGTGTATTAGTCTTCCTTGAGTGGTTGTCGGTGTTGCTGCTTGTTTACTGGAATCAGCTGCCTGTCACGCTCATGCAACTTCTCGAATGTTACTTGTAATCTTAGCTTACCTAACTGGGTCCGCTGCTTTCAAAGGATCATGATACGGAATGTTTTCAATTGAACTTTCCCAGAGCTCATTTTAACATTTTAAACGACGAATTCGGATTATAGCACATTATTCGGGTATGTGTTATTCGCCTGGATTTTTCGGCTGCACTAAATTAATTCGAATCCCCTAAATCGTCGTGCTGTTGAATTACGAGTATTGGTTCTCGTTATACTATTGAATTTTATTTTGTTCGCATGACCCAATTTTCACAGGATGTCGTTTGAATCTATCAAACATTTGAGTAAAACTCGCCAATTTAGATCTGGTCGAATTTGAACTGAGCGAGAGTCCTTCAGTTAGACTATCATGAAAAATCTCTCATGCCTCGTAACCATAATATTCATGTTTGAAATCACAACCCCCTCCCACATAAGCTGATTTCCCGTGCAGGCCACATCAATGCTATCTGCGCTCATGTAAATCGTAATCCAGCTTAGAACTTCCCGCGCTAAGGTTTGGCGCCATGTTGTGCCGCTTTGTGCCTTGTGCGTGGAAGACGAGGGGCCTCAGCAGAAGGAAGGATTCCCCGGCTCATCATAAACTACGGGCGAGTGATAGCTGCGCGCGCAGATCGGCCAGCTGGGCATCGCTTGACGTCAGCATAATACGGTGGGACGCGGGGTGGAGTGTCTTCGGGTTCCCCTTCTACGGCTGTTCTGCGCCCACGAAGGCCCCTGTTCACCGCCAGCGATGCCCATCAAACGCCGAGTTAAAAATAAAACTTCACTTCTCCCGTTGGGAACTTGAAATCTTCTTCGAAAGCTGCGGTTCTCCGTCGGTTGCTTCACACGATTCTTCCTCCCGCTGCCCGCTCAGAATCGTGTCGATTTTTACGTTTCTATTTTCCCTGATTTTATTCGGTTTTTTCATCCATAGGAGGTGAAATTTTGGTGCCTATCTTCTTGGGATTTGGATTTTTCATAGAACCTTGATAACGATTTTTTTTTCCGAAATGGTTTCTTTTTTCCTCCTTCTCGTCTTCAAAGCTGGCTACCAGTTAGTTTTAAACTGCCCTGACAATAACGATGTCCAAGAATTTGGTCGCCCTATCTGTCTTACAACCTGAAGTTCAAACGTCGTATGCTTGCCAGTTGCTAGATCGAATGTTTTATTAAAAAATCAATACAGTGAATAAAATCGAACTGTAGCGTCGGAATTGAGTCACCGAACAGACAGAAGATTTTAACGGGTTTTGCGAGGAGTAGCTCCGTGTTCTGTTACCACAATCGCGAGCTCATTTTCAAGACAGTAAGATCCAACTAGAAATATACCAGTCGGTTCCAATTCCTCACGATGTTTTGCCAACATACCCACTGAAAAATATCGGAACTTACTTTTAGAACCCCTTTTGGTTCCTTCTTAAGCCAAAAATTTGACATCTCTTTGGTTGAGTTGTAAGGATTAGATTATCTTCTCAAACCGTGTTTGAATCTAGAAATCCAGGGCTCTTGGAAACAATTAACTGCGCTATAATTCGTGGCGTTCTTTCGTACCTTCTATCTCATGGTGGCTCGAAAGTTCATCAGCAAAATCTAATTGTTCAGTGCATGTTGACTTCGAATTTGTGCCACAGTCGACGAATGTCGAAATTTCGCATCAGCTGTGTGTAGAGGCGAATGTTTTTCCGCCCTGTCTCGTATCGACCGGCCAGAGTTGCCTTGCCCCCCTCTCTTCCAATCTAATGTCGCGTCGTGTCGACTTCTCCTTCTCTCGCCCCAACGACGGGCGTCTTTCATCCTAGAAATCTGTTGGGCGTCGCCTCTCGATCGTCCGGCGATTTCCTCCGTCATCGTGTTTGTGTCATGTTTTAAAAAACTATATATTATTGTTAAATTATTAAACGCGATTTAGCATATCTTGAATATCTCGGTGGTCCAGTAGTTCATAAGTCTATGCCTTGATGAAGAGTTTTCCCAACTTTGATGGTGCTAATTTTTTGACAATCCTTTTTGATTTTTTGTATGGGTAAAATCACTCAATCTTCATGGTAGCCGACGAGAAAATTCAATGAGTACTCCAACCGAGCGCTTAACGATTTGTACAGCTTTATTTATTAAAATTAAAAGAAAAAAGGGAAAATGGTAGAAAAAATATGCATTCTATTGGAAACAGTGATTTTTTTGGTACAATATGTGGGGGGGGGGGATGTGAAGTTCTGGTCATGCAGCATGGCTTTTGCGAGCGAGTATAATAGAGAAGAATGTAGGAAAAATTAATACTATTATAGCGAGTATAATATATTTTTATTCCCTAATAATATTCTGGTAATATCATAATCTTTGTACGTCACGCGTTTTTGAAAAAATACATAAATTTGAGTTTATTATTACGCGTTTAATACTTTGTTTTCCTTTTAAGTGAAGATATTCTCATCTTGACATTCGCTTTTAGCCGTCAAAAATCTTTATTCAAAGAATAATTTGAATGGCTTACGAAAATAATTCGTTCCATATCGAGAATAATCAACCTAATCGCTGCAAGTTATTCAAATTCTCGAGGTGAATCATGTTCGGTACATTTTTGGTCCGAATCAGTTTGCAAGCTGGGTGAAGTCCTTACAGGTCATAAGGTCGTGTCCTCCAGGTCTAAAGTTCCCTTGTCTTCTGTTCATACATACCGCCTATGCATATAATTGACCTAATTTCACTATGACGGCTACCTTTCTGTTTTGGCGATCTCATTTCCCCTGGATGAGGTTAGCGATTAGGAGTCGAAGATAGTGGAAGCGGCCTCACGTCTAGCCGTCTCGCCGTCCCGTCTGTATTATATTCGTGTCGGTCGGTGCTGCGCCAGCCGGGAGGTCGAAAGCTGGAGAATTGCCTCAGCCTGGCTCTCATCGGAAGGCTATTGATCCGTCTTGGGCGTGGTCAAGCTTGGCTTTTTGACGTAGGCAAAACGGGGAAGAGGGTTGTCTGATGCCGTGACGTCATCCGCTCCACCGAGACTCCCCTTGCTACCCCTTCGTGCGGGAAGCCCGTCGATACTACCCCTTACTACGCCCTCGCTTTTTCGTCTCCGAACCGGCTTTTTCCCCTCTTGTTTGGCAGCTTGGCTCAATCGCGACTCCTTTTTTCGAAAAAAAAAAACGACTTTTAATTGTAGCCGTTTTTTGGGTCGAGTAGTAAGTCTATAACAACCCACCTTACTACGGCGACTCTTCATCTTGACGATTTTACCCCATCTAGACCCTTCCACCTTGAGCTTTCTTGCTGCCTACTTGACTCTAACAACGCCTCTTGTCACTGGTTTCGTACGCTTTTGTGACGTCAGTTTTATTATGAAGTGCGCTTTTGACACGGAGGATTCCTTGTCTCATTCATTCAACTTTTTCGATTCTCCAAGGCGATAGTCTTTTTCAGAATTCCTCGTACTACACGTTCATTCATAGATAAAAGACACTTTGAACCTAGATTACAAACAGGACAGTCAAGAGAAAACCCGTCTCTCTGCTGTACTTACCTAGTTATTGATTCGCATGTTTATGTGTGTGTCACGTTATTTTTTTACTTGGAGTAAACTTTTCGGCAATTAAAGTACAGTATGCCCTTTATTGTCAATGACAATGGGGGACAATTTGGGTAATTTTTCAATCCCTTTCCCCTCCGTATTGGTTGAGTAAGATTTTTTTAATTCTTCAAAAATTATGGTAACATTTCCCAAGATAAACAATTGTCTTCTTCTCGATTACCTAAAAAAAGATCGAGCGTAGACTATTCATTCATGATGATCCCCAGAATTTCATTATGATACGATCATCACATGATGGCAAGGGATGAAAATCCTGTAAACAATGACGCATGTGCCATTGATTTGGAGAGTATATAACTTTGTTTAGTCGCCTATATTGAAACTCCTCGCTGATGAAATCTTCTGATTTACTGCTTGGCTATATTGAAACTTCTCCTGATGAAATTTTCTGACGAACTGTTGGCTAATGGTTTTCTCTGTTTTCTTGCAGGTGAGTCGCTCGTTATTGCTGGTTGGTACGTAGAATCTTGAACAGTGTTGGTACTATTACGAGCTACTATCACAGCAACATCGGTTTGTTGGTATTATTGGTTAGAGTTTTATTTTTGTTTTTAGTCGCTTAATCAAAGTTCTTGTTCGCATTTGAAACTTTTTCAAATTAGTTTCATCAAAGTTCATTTATTTTCCCCATTCTTCCCGGTCAAGGGTGGTCCAACTTTACGCCCGACTTCTTCTTCAGCGCTAATCAAAGCCACTTTCCGTTTTCTGGTAATGTGCCAAACTGATTTCTACTTGGCAGTTAGTCACTCCTTCCCTGCAACGTCTGAATTGTCGTTTTCCACCTTGACTTTGGGTCTACTCACTCAGGGCTACTCCTCCGTTTCCCTAGTTTCAGCCCGGCTTTTTCGGTATCGGTTGCCAAATTGAAGTCGACATTTACGTTTTCAACTAGTCGATTGCCTCTCGAAGTTGGAATGCGGAAAGTTTATACCTACCGAGATTGAATTTTCGACTCGTGAGGTCTGGAATTTTGGGGACGGCAATTTCATCAACATGGTTAGTGATTAATCGTTGGTAAAATTTGAAGTATTCCATAAAGATCGTTCAAGGAGTTTTTTTTTCCTGAAGAAAGATTAACAGAGTTCACAGGCATCTGGTAAATGTCTGAGTTCAGAATTTTGATTCCCAACCCGACGCGGGAATGCTATCACCTAGCCAATCAGAAAGCAAACCCGGCTTTAGAATATAATTTTTTTTCAGATTCCGAGCTTACCCGATTCGGAATTTCAGGACGATGTGCTTCTTTTTACTGCTGAAGCATGGAAGTTAAAACTACTGTTGAATGTTTCCGCTCAACCTGTAAAAAACGATCAATTTCAATGACAAATGTTGTCTCTTATTAGTAAACTCAAATAATTTTTTCCCCTTTTTTGTTTGTGTAACCGTGTAACTGTCTTTTAAGCGGGTTGTCATCAATTTACGCGGTTTCCTCCACCGTGGCAAGACTGGCGACTTCGACCATTGGTGAACCTTGATTTTTGATTCAGAGGGTTTTGAACTTCGTAGCGCCGGTTTTTTAAGCAGCAGTTCCTTGCTCTAAACACCTGGAGAAATCACTTGTCCCGAACACTCCTTTTCGCTCGTTGCAGTTAACGCAGAAATGTAACTTACATCCTAGGACCGCCCTCTTGTCGGGCAACGAACATTAGCATAGAAATGGGAGAATCAAGCGCAAGACAGAGTGAGAAGGGCTTTTGAAGCTGCGAATGCTAGGAAGCCGGCAAATTGAATCTACGCCCTTCACTGCTTTCCCGTCGTGGACCATTTATATCCACCTAACGAGGGCAACGCTAGACGGTAATTTATGCTACACCTGAGAGCATAAATTTATGCGACACCCGTGAACATAAATTCATGCTTTTCGCACGTCCTTCTCCCGATTTCTTGTCCCGACTTTCTGCAAAGCCGTTTGCTGCTCTGTTTTTGTGTTATTTGAATCGTCCAATTAATTGCAAAGCGGAGGAAGGCATTATTTCTGGCCTGCCAAAATGTTTAATGTCCTGAATTCATCTTGCGGATCGCTCGGACGCTGAATCTGGTGCGTTTCTTGCTAATGCCAATGCCCTAGGTTTTTGAAAGCATGACAAACCTCTAAACTTTTTCTACGACTGCATACGACAAGTACCGTTTGAGCGAACGTATTGACCCGTCTGACCCTGTTCTGTTCATTGTCTGAATGTTCGTCGTTACATAGAACATTTGAAACTTCTCTTTCCCAGCTGCATTAAAATGTTCCCACTCTCAAGTTTTTGTGGTATTTTTTGCGGATATTTTTTATGAAGTTGTAACTTTTATCGAAGCTGCGGTTCAGCCTATTTTAACGCTTTTTGGAGCTGAAAAAAGCTAACGTTATGCTTTACTAGGGCAAATTCGAATCAATTCCAAGTACTGCACTTCTTGATTGTACAATAGTGGCACCTGATAACCGACTCAAACAGGGAAGCACTGTGTGTGGTCTATATCCAATCTATATACCTACTTTCTTAGTGCTGAAAAATTCAGATGACGCTATGATATTATAATTTGGCCGTGGCTCGTCTCATACATGAAGTAGTCTAGTTTTGATTGTGACTATTGTTACCTATTGTTCTAATTCAATTTACTACCACTAATTTTAGGTTTCCTCCTCTAGAGACACATTCCAGTACTTCACGATTTATTTTCTTCATGTGTTAAAGTTCCCTTGCCATTTTCGAACTGCACAATGCTTCTTTTAACATTTTTTTCTGTTCTGTTCACTAGTTTACTCCCTTCCGTTTCAAACCTTCTCATCAAATTTCCACGAAAGATTTTTTACGCGCTCGTAATATTTTCTAATGCCCAACTTCTGTGAATCTGATTGGGGGCCTTCATGTTCCCACGGGATCTACCCAGCACCTGTTCTCTCCTGCTGCTATTCTTTGAGTGCACTTCGCACCTGTCATCGACAAGAGAAGGCGCTCCAAGGTCGCAACATCTCCTCTTTTTGCGATCCCTTCTTCATCTCTTTCGTTCATTGGTGAAGTAGTCATGTAAATCCAACACACGTTCAATTACATAACAAATGCGAATCAATATCTACTATTCACTACTTTTATGAATAATAAACCATTGTATTCGCTTGGCTATTAAAAAATGTCCAGCCCCTTGTTTGTAAAATCCGAATATCAGTTTTAAATTTACTTCCGTATAACACTTTTCTTTGGAACTATAGGAGCTAGTAAATAAAGAGTGTTCTCCAATCATATTTGGGCTTACTATAGAACAATTTTACTGCCACATCGCTGCCCCTATTGTCATAGGTATTTTGGTGGGGGAAATAATTTTTTCTCGAACGTTCGGTCTCAATTTCAATAAAATTTTAACGCTGAGTCGAATGGTGCCATTGCGTAGTCAACAGCTCCAACAGTTTTCGAGCAATCACAGTTTTGAGAGTACTTTTCGAAGATTTGAGAATTTTGGGATATTGATCAGGGGAGTACTACCACACAAGAATTTATTATTCTTGAAATTATTCTGTACTCTTTATGGTGCTCCTCAAAAACTCTCCTACCATATCGATTGGAGATTAGAGTATTCATTTGTTATTAAAAATAGTTTTTGAAAACAAATCTCAACCAATATTCAAGTATTATTGTGTCAGAATTTGGGGGAGTTTGATTAAAATGGTCTTTGCTGTAGTTATCGGACCTTTTTTCAGGATAAAGCGACTGATAAAGGCTCTTTCCAATGGAGGAAGTCTCATTTCCGACGCGGCCCTTTACTTTTGAGAGTTTTCGAGCGAGGCGTGACAGTCGTCTCCTTGTGGCTCGCCGAATCGTTAACTCATCCGTTCTGGAGTCCTTCCTTTTCCAAGATCCTTTCATGCTTGATGACGGAAAGTGTCTTCATTTATTTGAAAAGCCTTCCTATAATAAGATGACGAATGATCAGTTACCCGAAATGATTGAATTTTACTAGTACTGCAAGAAAATATTCTTGGTAATTTTCTACCGTCTTAGTGCAAACTTAATTTGTTATCTCTTCTTCAAGTACATGTCACTCGAAAACCCTTCCATCATTAGTTGAGAAAAAATGGTCGAAAACACGAATTACTCTTTCGAGTACCTACATAGTTGGTTTCAGAGTGAGTACTTATTAATGTCGCATTTCCGCCGTGCGCCGCTGAAAAAAGCAATTCCAGTTTGCAGAATGCAGCCGACGTGTAATATAATGGTTTTGCATATCGCTTCAGTCGAAGCTCTTTATCGCGTCCGCCAGCTATTACAGGTTGCACCGTCTGGCAATGACAGTTTGTGAAAATGCGCGTCGAGCGAATAGCGAGTGTAAATTTCAATTCACGATGGCGTCGATTGTTTCCTCGTTTAGAATCGCTCTTGCGGAAAATAGCCTGACGAGGATAATTGCCGATGGTAAAAATAGCTTTGCGCATAATTGACTGAGGTTTTTTCCCCTCCTGCCACCTATCTTCGAGGGGAATTTCGTTGAGAAGTCTAGCCGATCTTTTGTCTGGGGCCGGTGCGAATCAGATTCGTCCCGCATTTGATTGGTTCGTAGAATGCTTGGCTTTATAATGGCCCTGTTGCGAATTGACTTAGCGCTAGGTCCATGCACCTGAAGCGCCTTTATTGCAAGTTTATGCTGTTGTTTTCATTCGTTATTGATTCTATATTCCACGTAGCTTACGCTTATTTTTCGCTCGTGATTTCTTTACTGTTCGTTCGGATAACATGATAGATAATTACGAGTATAGATAAATAAAGTTGAGAACGTTCAACTTTAATGGATAAATTAATAATCTAGTCACAACTTTCTGCTTGAGTGAACTTGAAAACCCTTGATTGATTAATTCTAGTTATAAATATCAAATTAATAAAACGTGTTTACTGCTATGGGTTAATGATAGACGAAAACGTGTCTCTCCTTCATTCTTTGCGTACTTTGAGCACTTTCGCCTCCTTACGCTTCGTCGAGGTTGTGCTGGTCCATAAAATCACCATACTTGAGCGAATATTATATAGTGTGTTTTTTCGCGTTCCAGTGTGTAACCGTTTTTTTTTTTTTTTTTTTTTTAACGGAGATGTGCAAGACAAATTAAAGAGAAAGTCTGTTAGTATGTTGTCTGATACGGACATTCAACAATTTTTCTGGACTATATTTTGGAATGCAGTGTTGTTCCGAGCTCGGGATGTTTTGACAATTGACTAATTTTATCATGCGCTATCCAAGTACAAGTACATGCTTTAATTTCAAGTTTGCGATCCGTGTCGAACCTGAATATAATCGAATGAAATATTTTCTCGTTCTTGCTATGAAAGAGACTTCGGGGAAGTCGGTCATTTCGTTTCCGCTGCGTTTCATAATATATTATATCCCCCTTCTGAAGCGCTTTTTTCCGTCAACTGAAGAAAATCGTAGTGTTGAGGTCAAGTTGAAAGAGTTCGTCTTATTGTTTGATGCTCCTTGCTGTTATTTTTCTATTTCTAACGTTGCCTCGAATTTTCAAGCTCAATGGGTGCAGTCGAGGAAAGTCCCGCGTTGTTCATTTTTCGCTCGAAACGTGCTTGTTCTCAGAAAACATTAATTTCGCCATATGAAATGTTCACTTTGTTTTCTTGGAAGAATTCATGCTAAATTCGAGAGCATATCGGTTCTATGCCCCTCTTTGCCTTTTGTTACACGTTTCGGTTATACAGGTCCATATTGTGGCTATCTATTCATTTTTTTATGCAGCATGGAAGTCTATAGCCGGAAGTGAAAAGGTTCTAGAACAACAAACGATGTGAAGAGCCATCTTCTAATACGCGCAACTACGATATGAAGTGTGGAAACATCAACTACGAACAAGTCACACATTGCTGACTAACGAAAAGCGATAAAAGGCGAGCTAACAAGGCAAAGAGTGAAGTCATCGATATTCATGAGTGGATTTGGGAGACAGAACGATCCGCCTTCGAACACAAAAGCTTGACAAAATCTCAACAGTGTTGACGCCATCCATCATGCATAAATACCATAAATATCCGTTTCATACATAAAGAGAGTTCGATGAATATTCCGGTGATAGCTTTAAGTGCGAATTTCCTCGGAATATTGCAATGGAAAGTGATTCAAATTTTTTTATAGGTTTATAATGAAAAATGCTCAAGTTGTATCGTCATATGGCTCAAATCTTGAGGTAGAAAGCTGCCTCAATTTGAAGGGATTTTTATGGGGTTTTCAAAGGAGGGAAATCCTTATTCGACAACTGTATCGGATGTGACCATTACTAACTGCTCCAATGGTTCTCGAGTTATCACAGCTTTAGTGAGTAATTTTTGAAAAACTGCTTGTGGTTGATTTAAACCATGTGCCTACCAAATGCTGTAAAAATCTTTCTATACCTTCCGGTTGAAATGCTCATTACACACTATCTGCTCCCATTTTTATGGGGGATTAATATTTGTCTTTAATAAAAAAATTAGCTTGTTTTCACTCTACGAATGATTAGCTCTTTCTATTCATTCGTCCTCGTCGTCACGATATTGTCGGAAGCGTTTCACGTCACCAGATGTGGCTTCGGGTAAACGTGAAGTGGGATTCGTTCGCTGCCAGTGAGAGGGAGTGAGCGCATACATGCAGGAGGAATGTTGGACCGGGCGGCGCGGCGAGCAGGTTCTATTCTTGGCCATACCGCATTCCTTGCCGCTGCTCCGAGTCGCAGTCGAGGAGAACGTTCGAACGAATGGCGGCACTGTCGAATGGATTGAACAAGAGATGAGCATCAGTCGGAAGAGTGGGGAGTTTACCTTCAAGGTCACCAATGCCGGCGAACGGCGATGCGAAAGCCAAGCCAGCCACAGCCACTAGTGAACTCGGCGAGCGCCGGCCGGCTAAAACATAGCCAAAAGAAGATGGAGTAGAAAACGCGAGTCCGCGAAGATGAGATATGCTGGAAATGTGTCTTCATTATTTTTAATTGGTCTAGTAGAAAGGAACGACTAGAATCTAGAAGGTAACTGATACTTAGAAAGTTGACAAATCGACTGGGCGAACAGAGACGGGTTGGAGGGCTTCTTGGTGAGGAAGACAAAAGGATTATTATCTTCTGAAGTTATGTCCCGACCTACAATTAGAACCTCTCGGCAAACCAGCAGCTAAGGATTCAATGAAATGACGACCATTCGAAAGCAGTATAACAAACTAAAGAAGCGACGTTAGAGAATAATTGGGAAACTTTGTGTTTTCAAAGGCGATAAGTTTATAAAGCGAACTATAATAATAATTTCCAAGTTACGGTCTGACACAATGCCCATTATGCGGGCAGAAAAGTCCGCGATTCAATTGCAAATAAAGGTCAACTTCGCCCGCGTTCTGTAAAACAAGTTTGAGAATAGTTCCCGTCAAATTCCAAATTGCCGAATGATCGACAAAGAATTTGGATTTTCCAAACTTCCCACGATTCTTTACGTTAAAACGCCGTATATTTTAGTATTTTTCTCGCAGACTGTTCGCAGTGTACTGCGATGACATAAAACTGAGTTTATAAAGTGACAGAGGCGTCGTTTAACACTATTCATTCCCCGTCAGCCAGACTCGACTTGTTGAGAAAAACGGTTGACTTCGTGAACGGAAAGGATCAACATTTGCGCTAAAATGCGAGGGAGAATAAATATCGCCGTGTAAACTCATAAACATGTCACGTTTCAAGGGATGAGACACGGGTTGAACCATCGAACCTGACGCCCGTCATGAGCCAAGTTATTATAGGAACCAACAATCTTGGGTCTACGCACACTGGCCGGTCACTTGAGTGATGGATGAGCAACTGCTGGTAGTACGTGGATGGATTGATAAGAGTGAGGGGAGGGGGCAATTTTGTGAAAACACGACAAATGTTTCACCGGGGTTCGCTTTTTATCGCCTTCGATACGACCATGTCCAATCCATCTGGAAATTATCGCTGACACTCCCGTGCCTTTCGTTTTCCCTTAAAATAATATAGAAAAACTATCAACGTATAACATGAATGAATCAAAATCTCGCATTTAGGTAAGGAAAAATGCGATTGAATTATGCTATGGTTTATTAAAAATGAGTTCCATGATAATTTGTGACAACCATTTTGCTTTACATTTTTATTTTATTTTTTTTATTTGTTATGAACCATTGTTGGAAAAAAACAATAAATCAAATTATTGACCTCTTAATTTTTCAATTTTTTTTTATTTATTTATTTATTTAATTTAATTTAATTTTTTTTTTTTTTGTCGCAAGGCAAATGACGAGTAAACACTTCTGACTGTCCACCGCCGTACCCTGTACACCGTCAGCACTTACCGAAGAAAAAACTTTATTAAAAATTTTTTTTGGACTCAGGAGGATTCAAACCGCTACCTATCCTTATGGGAAACTTTTTCAGGGGTTTTAAAAGGACTAAAATCCGTTTTTTTTTTTGTTTTTTTTTTCAATAGTTTCGAACTGTAGGTGTGTTCTATATTGTCGAAATATTGCTTCTTATGTGAGTATTATTTGAGATTTTGAGAAATTCGGCGTGATCATTCATATAGCTCGAGAATTTATGTAACTCGATTAAAGTTGAGAAGTGTGAGAATGCGCATTGGGCACTCTCTTATACCACTCTCTTGTATCGAGGGGTAATTCAACTTGAATGAGATCATTTAGGAAAAATGAAACTTAACACAATTAAATATTTGCTAGTTAAAAAGAATAGTTCAAGGCGTTGCTGATCGTAGTAAAATGTTATCGTACAAAAAAAAGAAGAAATTTCCCTCAAAGAACAATCGAACCAGCAAGTCATTTCAAACATGCAACGTAACGTGTACTTTTGTTCTACAGTCATTAGCTTCTACCAGCTGTTTTGTCAATTCAGATTCTCAGAAACCGTATCACGAGATGAGTCATCGCTCTCGGTCGCCCACCACGTCATTTCGGGCCAGCTGATCCCCCTGTCGCCGAAAAAGAAACTACACAAAGGCGTCTTGTTTGCTATTAAGTTTGTTATGATGGAACTCAGAAGTAACCTTGAACCTGACGTATACTTGGGGGAAAAGGTATTTCGGAAGCCCAATTCAATTAATTCGTTTTCTGAGATGGACCTCTTTTCATTTTCGCGTCCGTGTTTACGAAAAACTCACTGAATGAAAATATTCCGTGCTTTATTAAAGTGGTAACATTTTCCCCTCTGAGAGCACTCATGATCCCTGGAAGTAGAGATGGAAAGGTATAAATTGGCCCAAAAAATAATTTTTGTTGAATATTTTAAACGTGTATGTCTCATGAGAGAAAGTTGTGGTGGTGAGGAGTTTTATCTCGCCTGGCCGAGTACTTCTGCTCCTTAGGGCATCCTCAGGGTGATGTAGAACCATTTTAGGAAAATTTCCTAACGGTAATTGAAGCAAACCATCAGCAGCGTTTTCTCTCGGGATCATGAGCTCATCGCCGCGCCCTCCCGAAGTGGCCAGCCCAGCCCGATCGTCTATTTATAGTTGGGTGGTAGGGTCGCGCTGTCGAGGCGGTGCCAGAGGTCGGGGCGGTGGGCCAGCAGCTGTGCGTTGAGTCCTGGCTGGCCCAGCTGACGCCCTCAGCTCTCTCCCAGCTGTGCCCTGGCGTGGCCTTCCTGAACAGAACGTCAGTTCGTGGGTGTACTACTTATTCGCCCCTACGTTCCTAGTTTTAATGATTTCCTATAAGTAAAGGGTGTACCTCGATGTTACTCAAAAACTTGATTTCTTTAAGCATACTAACACAGTTTGCTACATTTTAATTATTTTAATGATTCAATCAACTACACCACTGGAAAGCTGAGATCCTCGCATACATTTTACCGCTCTTGCATCATCGTACTCTAAGGCTGGCGTTTGCTCTTTAAACGCTGCATCTGATTTCACGTTTTGAACCCACTGCTATTCCTTGCTAGCCTATATAAATATATATATCTCTCTCATGCGATATTCGCTAAGCTGACCGGATTTTCTGAATGGCTTGGAGATAAGTGCGGCCTGTTCCATTCATGAGCCGGAAACTGCTCGGTGTCGAGTTCTCGTGTTATAAAATGCCTGTAATGAACCGGCCGTCAGTTTCGCTCATTGTTGTAGTCGGCCATTTGCTTCGAATCTCCGCCTTGAGAACATACCGTTTGCCACGCTTTTCTTGTTCGATATGCACTGCTACTGCACTGTATTTTTTTTTAAAATTTATATACCTTGGTTCAAGGTTTTTAGGGGCCATGAGGAGATTTTTGTTTATGCCTATTATCTGTCAGCGAGGATGGAGCTCTGAGTGTAATATTAATCATTCATTGCCGTTAAGGGTTCACCCGTTTTCGATTAAGATACGATCAAGGTGCTCAATTATTTTCTTTGCTTGTCTCGTTTTAAGATGGAATCCAGTTTCCAAACATGAAACATAATAGACCGGAAGGAAACGCATTTGAATAGGTCGAGTTGACAATTCGGCCATCTATGACGCGACGTTTAAAAAACCCGTCTCATCAAAGCAGTCTTCCCATGTCCGAATTGTTCGTTGTTTCGATAACGCACCTGTCGGAAGTTCATTTCTACACGTGCAGCACTGGCCTCCCTTGCTTGCATTATTCGCGTCACCTCATTGTTGTGTGTCCCCTGTTTTCGAATCGTTTGACGTATAATCTGACTGTTTAGAAGGCGTCATCGCCTGATATGTGCGTCCGTCGTGAACGCCTCTGGCACTGTAATAACCAACTCTGGCACTGTTATAATCAAGAAAACACGCCTCATCTTTTTATTTCGCTCTTGTGTGTCACCGGAGGAAAAACAACGGAATTTCGTTCCGTTAAAATGTTTGCAAATATTCATAATTGAATGAAAGTACGGTAGAGTTACATTCCTTGTGGGATTTAAAAAAAATCAAATCACGTTCTCTGGTGCTTTTTAAAATTAATTCCACGAGGATACACACAGAAAACCCTGCTAAACTTAACTAAGCTTCCTTTTGAGGCTTTTGAATCCACATTGTGACGAAATTGTAATACGACATTGTTGTAAAAGTCCTTTACAATGTGTTATTGAATGAAGTGAATTAGGGGGTGCTTTGAAGTTGGGACGTGTTTGTCATTATTTTTTTTCCGTGTTTTTTAATAGAATTTTTTTTAATCCAATTTCATTTATTTATTCAACCGATTCAATTTTTTCAAGCTCGGCTAGACTACAATGCGCTGAGTAACACTAGGATCGAGTGAAGCTAATGGGCTCCATTTCTGACCCTCTCCAGATATTAACCGACGATTTGTAGATTTATGACGCCTTCGATAAGTAATGCGTTGTTCTTAATGGTTTGCGGGAGCGAAAACGAATCTGAGGGTTCTTCGAAAAAACAGTTGTGACCAGGAAATACCGTGTTTATTATTACTATCCGCGATCACAGTCATTCTTGTACATTCATGACGAAAACTCCTGAAAACAAACTATGTTGATTTTCTCAGGGTAGATCGAGCAACCTTTTTGGTTCAGCATAGCGTGTTTCGTGATCACATGCGACACAGAAATAATGCCAAGAGAAAACGTCGGAGGGGTAGGTGAGCCAGCGACATAACAACGTTCATTCAACTCTTGCTGCCGAGTCCTCGACCCATATACACTCAAGCTATTGCGACACCAATGCACTTCGTGTCATGTTTTTATAGCGTTTTTTAACCTATCGGAAAACCTGATTCTTCGGTCGATCCACCGTAACCCTTTCACGGACTCGTGTATGTAACTCACAAGCGGTCTCGATCTTACAATGAATAGTGAATCAGACGTATGTGTGAAAGTAATTGGCCAGTAAAGAAAACCTGCTGCATATGATTGTATTATGGTTTATTATTCTTAACATCCTTTGCTTTGATTGGATGTTAGAAAAATTATCTGCATGATGTTACAATTATACTTCACCCTGTCGCATTCCTTACTGTGTCCAAATGTCGTGAGAGGGAAAATCCATATTTCCATCAGCTGGCCGAACACTTTCACCCATTCGGGGATTTCGTAGATACGAGGTTTCTCGTCTGAAACGAGGGTCGTAATTCGGAATATCTGACTCGCTTGAACAAAAACAAGGGTTCCGCTCTGCGTAGCAGAGTTTCGAGCGATGTATCGACATAACAACAAAGCAGTATAAAGTTCGTTTTTGTTTTGAACATTTTAAGCAAAATTGTAACGGTGTCATGGCTGCAAATATAAACAACGATTGCTAATGCGATCGCCGTTACAAGGCTATGGACGATTGGTCCCGTAAGACGTATATTCGGGCTATAGAACGGTGCAGATAACATCGCACCCTTGCGAGAATAGTGTTACAACTCAAAATTTCTCTTTTTTCAGGAAACGCAAAAAACCGTTCTCGCCCTGAAATCTTGGTATTTTGAGCTCGCAATCATTACATAGTATCAAGTAGCATTAAAAAATCAGGTCGAAACCCTTTGTTGGTGTCCCCTGCTGTATAACTATTTGTAATCGTAAAAAAATGCACAATTTTCAAGTTATAACAGTGTTCCTGACTCATCATGGCCTAAGTCTCTGTAATATTTTGAGTTGTGACTGTATTGCTGAAAATATTTTGAGATACAACTACTCTTGATGAAAGAATGCTGTTACCACTACTCGTTATTTTGAGTTAACACTATTTGGATCCACTCGCACCGGATAAATGGGTCAATTGTAAAAAAAAGTCGTTTATTCAAATGAAAAATACCCACCGCATGAAATTAGAAATAAAAATCTCAACCATTAAATGTCTACTTCAAAAGAACTTGAGAGATACCTACAATGAGATACAAAATTTGAAACATAAAATGAATGGAAACGAACGACTGAACATTGGTAATTATGAAACCACAAAATGAACTCAGAAACTTTGAACGAAAATACGTAGAAAAAAAGGAACTACTCAGGTACTTGAAAGTACTTTATCAATAATTTTACATGGAACTTCTTGTGATCGAAAACCATGAGTTTTGGCTAGAACATAAAAAATTGTAGTTGAATCACAAGAGTTAAGTGCTTTGACAAGAATTATTTAGGTAACGGCTGAAGAGAAAAATGTTGCTACCGACCCCGCGATGGTCTCATTCGATTCAGCGTCCAAAAATTTATGGAAATTGATACCAAATACACCATTATCTGGAAAACGTTAGAAAATACGAATTTTCTCCTCCTCAAAACCTCCCTAAAATACTCTTAAAACTGAGGTAGCGATTTAGCTAAAGAATTAAGCCAATGTCTGGCCAAGATTGATTTTTGGTGAAAATGTCAAGAATTAAGCTTGTAGTTTCGTCCGGAAATAGTGACGGCGGACGGACAGAATTGTTTTAATTGGATATTCGGAATCTACGTGCCTTGAAACGTAAATCATCCAATTTTGAGGAGGTTAGAACAATTTTTTCTTGGGCGATTACTATGGTTCATTATTGAATAATAAACCAAAATATCTCATAGGTTCGAACCATTTTAATAAAAACAATCGTAACAGTATTGCGGAATGATTTTTCTCTGGGCTGAAACTTCAAGATCCCTCTTTTTATTATCTGCTAAAGGAATTTTTGCCGAGTATGCATGAACAAGTTGAACGCTACTCTGCGACGACTGGGACTTCAGGGATCGAGTCTTTTTGGAGAATATTATTATTTTTAATTCTTTTTCTTCGAAAGAAGATTTCCTCGGCTTGGTCTGTTGTGTCCGACAATTCTCTAGGAATGGATAGAACACACTCTTCATTAGTATAGATCGGGCAAACGAGGTACATGATTTTGCCTGCTCGGGAGTTGGGGTTAATTTTGAATCATGATTAGTGATACATTTTGACTTATCCAACAGAAAAACTGCAACTTGAATCGTCAATAGCGTTACAACTCGAATTGTTACACTTGGAAACCGCTACTTTAATCATCGATACAGTGCCAACTCGAAATAAATCAACTGATTGAGGAAAAATGTACGTTCACACCAGGGCGGAAGGGTCACAACTAAAGTTATGACAGTATTGAAGAATGGTGGGGGAGTGCATGTGGGTCGTCAACAGCGTTTTAACTGCTTCCTGATGGTTACTGGAGAAACTAAACATGAAACCGTTCTTTGAGATCGATAGAGCTTGTAATTCTGAATCCATTGATACCAAAAACGCAAAATCGCCAATTTTTGAGTTGTAACACTATTCTCGCAAGGGTGCGACATGTCGACGGACAACAGTTTCAAGTACTCGCAGGACGTGAAACGTTCGTTGTATTCTCTGTAAGCGATAGAGGGAGAAGTTGCCGACTGGGCAGGCGAGATAACAACGATGGGAACGCTAACAGGTGGCCCCTTCGCTCGACGTTTGGTCCCCGCCTCGAGCAGATAAAGCACGATTTTCTGTTAAAAGTCGTCCTTTTCGCTAACTTTCCCCCCCTTGTCTTCAATGTGCTCTGTAGCCCTCTTTCTATTCCGAGTGGAAATATTTCCACCTTTTCGCCATTCTTGTTTACCCCCAAATATCTTATTGATATCAAACAGATTCACTGAAAATGGTGTCATTTTCCTGGCTAGTTTTTCAAAACCAGAAAAACGCACAAGAAAAAAAAAGTGAAAATGCAAATAATGCTAACTCGAGTGGTCGAAATTAGGAAAAATTACCTCTTAACCTGTTTCCCTAATACTATTTCAACTATGTGAATCATCTTTTCCGACGCTAACCTGGTTCGATCATGATAAAATGCGTGTCTAATCTCGCTTAAATCAAGCCCCATTTTAATACACGAATATTATCCGCTGCTTAAAATGTGTGCTTCTTTCTCTATCAATTTACCTAACCTTAATAGTCTATTATTCCCGCCATCTGCAACCTCCGTTTATTAACCGTTTAATATTTTCTCGGCTAATCTAAACGGCCACACGCGCCCGTTCCCGCATCTGACTCGTGTATTGTAGTCTTCTTTAATCGGCGGATCTGTTAATTAACTCGGAACCTCAATGGTCTGTGAACACGATCTGATAGCAACCGTAAAATTGGGGGCTTTTGGGGAACTGAGCTCATTGCACTCAGTGGCTGATCGAGGATAAGTGCTAGAATTCGGTGTTGTTTGAGGAAACTGATGCAATTTCTTCTAGTTTACGTGTATGCTTACTCAATTTTTTGAAAAACAGGCGGTGAAAAATCTTTTCGCACCATGCACCATTCTACTTCTACGTGTAGTCGAGTACTCGAGTGCAATTGAGTGGATTAATTCTCGGTGACGTCTCCTCCGAATCGTATTTTTCTTCTGACCAAGTACTTTTGTCCCTTCGGACCTTTTTTGGGCTGAGTTATAATCGTAATACACTACAGTCCACTTTTAAATTTGTCTCCTCCTTGTCCTTCTTTCCACTCGTTGAATCGTCTAAACATCTGGGAATGATTGGTATACGCTTCACTGCGGTACGAACTGCTGTCCAAACAACACAGAGTCAAAAACGTTACTCAGCTCACGTTTCCTAGTATTGTTGCCCGAAGAGGTCGAATATTGAACTCGCGTAATGAATGGTTGGAGAAGAGCCCTCTTCTAGTTGTTCCCTGTCCATTGTTCGGCTAACTACGTCGAGAGGCTAACCCCGCTTCTGCGTCTCCTTCGAACCAAAACAACGCGGGTAAACACGGCCACGTACCGGAAGAAGAGAAAGCAAAACAACTCCAGTCCACGTGCCAGCTGATCTCGCCCAAGGTCGGTGATTATTTTCTATTTCTCGCGCCTTACAGGAGAGACGAAATGTTTCAGAATGAGCGTAAGCAAGTAGCGTGGGAACCAACTCCTGAAAATTTGAGGAAACAAAAAATAAAAAGCGGCCGACTTATTCAATAGAAGAGCCATCTGAATAAATTTAACTTATCAGATTAGGGGTAATAGGAATGCTTTTTGGCATCTTTTCCGTAAGGTGATAAAAATTGTGGTCATTTTGTACTCCGTTCGCACCTCATCTTGATCCAATTCCACCATAAGTGGAGCGATTAAAACTTGTGTTTTTGTAACATAATTGAGGGATGTTCCATTGAGGATCTGCAGTTGGGTACCTAACCTGTTTCGAAGAACTTGCGGTTTTCTCGATCCGTACAGTACTTCAGATAATCCGAACAGAATGCCATCGGTAGAGATCTTTAAGAAATTTGTTATGTTCATCGATGTCAGAGCTGGTAGACGTGAGTAAATCGAGATGTGGGACAAGGTCTCAGAAGGCGGTGCGAGGTTGAATGAACCGTACGGCGACGCGACGCGCCAGATTCGAGTTATTTTGTCCTCTCAGCTGAGCCAAAATGGCGCGAGAAGCCTTCGTAGGTCGGGGAAATGAAATAACCGCGGCCCCCGTCGCGTTCCGTTCGGTGCGAGTAGAATCGTTGGGCAAAATTTATTCGACCGTATCACGAAACGCTAAAGATTAGCCTTAAGGTAAGTGGTCCCCACAATCGGGACGGACATCGTTGGAGAAATGCCAAACAGCGACGGAAAATATTTCGACGAATGAGCATTGCAGGAAACTTGAGGTTGATTCAACGGTAAAAGTAGAAAATAAGAAGAACGTGTCGGAATGAAAATCGTTAACTAAGTGCTAACCAGCACCTTGACTGGTTCATTTGATGAATGTTCAATATTGAACCGGTCAAGAACTACGAACGTTGAGTTATGATTGTGGTAAGCTAAGTTGCTAATGATAATTACCATGGGCTTCACATTTTGGTCTATTATTTACTAATAAACCATAGTAATCGAAAAAAATATTTTCTAACCCTCTCTATAAATGTGATGGTTTACGCATGTAGAATCCGCGTATCAAATTTAAAAAAAAAAAAAATTGCAAATTATAGTACAGGGTTTATTATTCCTTCGCTTTAATTGTTCTTCCGTCTATTTGTGATATTGATTGTCCATGTGTGACAGATAGGAAACTATAATATGGAAAAACTCCGTAGCAACTATGTAATTTTACTCTTTTTTTGTTATTCATCTTATAATTACTAAGGAGTATTATTTCCTTTTATAGCAGCCTGTTGTTAGATAGAAACGTTCACAAATGTCCGGTAGTTATTTTTACCAATGGACGGACTTGTTAAATCATAATTATAGCAAAGAAATGATAAACCACTGGCCAATCATTTGCAGCATTATCTTTTCTTGCCAGCATATTTAGCCAAGTTCACAGCTTTCAAAACAAAGTGTGTTCTGCGTAATGAGCACATAGTACTTCCATCTCTGTAAATTTAAACATGAAAAAGTTGAAAACATTAGGTAATTTATGTTCAAAATCAGGTGTGAAAAGATGGTTCACCTTGAGCCTTGGAAACCTTACCATTCTAATCCGTTACCATGATAACGTCGTCGCCTAGTTTTTGAGTTCACGAATCGTCTTGATTGTGAGTCAGAGTTTGAGTTATTGGAGGGATTTTGTTGATGAAACGTGGGTTTTTATTTCTGTTGAGACTGAAGCTGCAGCAGTTAAGAGATGTAGTGCACTGCATTGGGTGGAGCTTGAATTCCATTCTGCAGCTTGGGGGAAAAATGTTCACTCGTCGACATCCAGCCCTATCTAGCGACCTGTTCGGGTACTAAAATCGCCGTTGCATCACCTTCATCGCGCCTCCCTCGACCTCTCGTGGGTTTCAACGCTTCAAGGTCTTTTGCGCTTCTGCGTCTTCGTTGCCGTCTCATACACTCGTTTCTCCCCCGTTCCTTGTGCACAGCTGTCCTGCCAGCCCGTCTTCTATTTATTTCCATCTACCTCAACCCTGATAAATATCGTCGTGGGGTCAAATGCATCAAACGTCAACCCGTCGGCGCTCTTCTCGTCGCCGACGAAAGTTTCTATTTTCTTCGCCGGTCACGATTTTCACTTGCATGTATACTTTGTAAATTATCGTCCGATCGTCTAAAAAATTAGTACCGGAGATTAGGTAACTTAGGGTAAATTTTCATTGAGTGAAAAATCGTTCCATGTTTGGGTCACCAATTTTCAAGCCAGGACACCCTTAGATAGAAGAACGTTCGAATAATGGCATCGTTATCAAGTTCAGAAGGGCATACAGGGCGATAGCTTCTCTCCGTATTTTATTTCTGCCGAGCGCTATCTCCATTGAAGCATTCTCGGGGCAGTATAGGTTCATACTACCACAATGGGAAAATAGCGCAAGACGCGAATGGAGTGCCTAAAGCTAATGATCAGCCGCCATCCACTCGCCGAATCGTACATTTTAGTACTGGGCGTTCAAATTTATTATTGATTCTTACGATTTGTAAATAGAAATTAAAATGAGAAATGAAAATATATTGAACGCTACTTCGACTGCGTTATCAAAATCAAATGCGTTATCAAATAGCCGCATAACGGCTATTTTTCCACATTCATCTAAAACGCTGGCTCTACTCGAAAAACATTTCAAGCTCGCCATGTTCGTCAATATTGCGATGCGCGCTCAGTGGAAATGGAGATACCTACTCTCTTCCGTGCCAGCTCACAACACTGCTCTCAACTTTCTCTCCGTGTGCTAGTGGTATGTCGAAGGAAGGTGGTCCTGATCCAGCACACCTGGCTCCTGTCTTGCCATCTGTCCCTCCACATGGCGACCCAAGGCCCTTTTTCTGCGCTACTCGAATTATTCAGTCCTTGCTCGAAAATACTGCTAACCTCATTTCAAGGGACGCTCCAATTTACATATACCTGATAACCTAATTCCGACAATTTTCCATTCAACGAGAGCCCAGTTTCTGGATTGGCGAGTTGGCAGAAATAAGCATGGATGAATATCCGTGGGACATTCACGTGATTCCGAACAAAAAATGTAAATGTAATGAAAATATAGAGATGATGAATATCCAGTTTTACAACATTGTTATCATAGTGGATGTATACTTTTCCGTTCTCTAAAAATGGTTACATAAATGCTTGGTAAACGTCGTCTGTGATTAACTGTATATTTAAATTTTTAAACCTTGTCGTCACTCATGATTGAAGACACCAGATGGTTTTGTAGTGGCGTAGTAAGCGTGTCTATTTTTATACATGGGGTGACCGCGAAGCCCGGAACTCGATAGTGCAAACAGGTGTTGTTTATGATGATTACTTCAGTCAGGCAGCGAAGATAAATTAGAAAATTACCTAGATCCGGCCACTTATTTTGCTTTTCTTCGGCTTAGCGATAATTTATTTAACCGCTTCAACTCCTTTTACCGACCACTGTTCTCATTTGTTCGCTGATTTTTCCTTTTTCTTTTGGAGGGGATATCGATCAAGAATGGGTTATTGGGCAGCCGCCGGCCGCTTCATCAAGGACACCTCTTGTGTGATGACCCTCTGGGTCCTTGGGTCCCGGCTTCCACACACCCTATCAAGTTTTCCTTTCCTGAACCGCATCGTCGATCACGCTCTCGGTTTTTCGATTGCGTCAAACCCTTGTCTTTCCAACGGTGGTGATACGGTTTGAATGTTCGGCAACCCATCAATCGGCTATCCAATTTTCAGTTTCGATTTGGCTGTACTTGTTTCTCGTAGCCAACGAAAATTTAGAGTTGAAAGCTAATTCGAAACAGTGATAATTTAACGTTGTGTTGTTCATAATAAAATTGACGTGAATGTAATTAGAACAGAAAGCATGAAAGCAATGAGGATTATAAATTTGCTAGTGAGAGAATTCGTGGAATTTTTTTCTACCTCTTAGAAACTGCCGAAATTGCTCCTACAGTAAATTGATGATAGTTTTTGGTACCACAGAGAAATGAATAATTCTTCTTGGCCGGGTTTCTTTGTTTGGCTCAAGCATCAGGCGAGTATTTTGTTTCTCCCACACGGCTCTCTTCCCTTTGTCGCTAGCCCTTGTTTTTAACTGTGACTGTAGTTCAGTGGCACGTCAGCTTCAAGGTTGAACCGCGTCGAAGAGGAAAAGAGCCCCTAAAAAGACGAGTTTGCCCTAAAAACTAACTCCTGCGTCAGCCATGATTTTTTTCCCGCCTTTATCTGGCCAACCTTGACATCCGGCTCAGTAAAAAAATTTTAATTGTTTCAAATAAAACTGAAGGTTTTGGAAAAAGTCTGACCGTGTCATGCGACCAGAAAACATTGGTACCTTCTTCGTCGCGATTGGAGTTAACTGAGGTTGAAGAGCATACTTTACTACTCACTTACGTATACTTACTGGTTAGCAATTTTTTCTAAGTTTAGCAGCTGTATTTTTCTCTTCCAGCGCTTCTAGATCATGCTTATTGGTTCAGTTCCACTTTCCATTGTTCGTTTTTTTCTGGTATTTGTATCGAATTGCGCGATTTTCACTACAACATTCATATTACTTTGTTTCGTGCAAATTGGACGTGATTTCTGATAGAGCAAAATAAAACTACGTTATTTTAATTGCCTTTCTTACTCAAATGTTTTTTTTCTAATTCTCTTCGGCATTTACCTAATAAAATCCGTTTTCTGTTCGTAGGCTGCCATTCTACAACAAACAGCCGAATACATCTACCAGTTGGAGCAGGAAAAGACGAGTCTGCTATCGCAAAATTGCCATTTGAAAAGGCGTTTGAATCAACATGAAGGCGAACCCATGCCTGCCAATAAGAAACGCAAGATGGAAGGTAAGTCATGAAATTTCCTTGGTGAAGAATCTTAAATCACATTTTCTATGATTTGAGGCAATCGAGTGTTGAGTGTAAAAGCTCAACTATTTTGGTTTATAATAAGGAGGACCTATTATTATAATACGGAGGATTTAGATGGAAATGGAATTTTCCTAGCACCCTCATGGTTTTCCTAGTGTGACCATTTATTTTTTTAACACTCTAGCCCGGACGACGAAATTTGACCGTTATTTTTTTATTTTTGACGTGTTGTAGGTTTGATGGTCACTGTGAGCAAATCCATTATTGATGACGAGGCCTCAGAAATTCTACCAGCCTCGCAACCCAACATTACTACAAGTAGGAATCCGATTGGTGGAAAATCATTTAATTACGTTTTATCGCCATTTAATGGGCGCCTTTCCTTCTTGGATACTTTCACTGTAAATGTAGCGTAATACTTGTAGGTGAATGGATTTTTTTCAAATTTTTTTAAACTGCCTATTTTTTTTCTTCAAATTTCTCTCCAATTATCCCACTTATTTTCGATTCTAATTGCGACACCCCGGATTGGCTCAGAATATAGTATGAAGCCCCACAAAGTTAACTTTGGTTCAGTTGTTTACTTATATCCTAACCGTACTCAAGAAATTCAGTATCCATAGAACTATGTTTTCTGAAATTAGCTTAATATGCTGGTCTACGGTTTGTCTCCTAGGCCAATCTCAAAAAAAATTTTCTTAAATAAATAATGCTTTGGTGAAGTTAGTCCTTGAACAACCCAACTAATTGTGTTATGATTGGATCCGAAATTTATCGAACCGGCTCCAAAATTTATCAGTTTTTGGACATTATTGCAGAAATGGAAGTTGCCGAAGCTGTACCTGGGACAGCGAGCGATTTGATCGACGTGAGGGTACAGTTGGATCGCGAACGACGACTTCGAATGGTACTTGAGGAACAAGTGAGAGCTCTCGAACAACAATTGTATCCCGAAAAGATTCGGGAAATCGCGCATCAAGTTCAACTTCAGTATCAACATCGCGATGAGGTAACTTATAATTCGGATGTGTGATTAGTTATGTGTTCTTGATCCTCAACTGGTTATAGGCTCGGAAGTTCCATTGCCATTGTGGGCAGTCGAGAGAATATAGGTAGTTCTATAGCGTCATGATCATTTCCCTTCATACTCGAAGAAAATGACCCACAATAGCTCCATTTATTTTACTCCCTTTGATCCATGCCATAAAACGCCAAGGACGTATTGCCGCAATTCGGCTACTTTACCTTCTCTCTTAATTCAATTCGTCATCTGTCTTCCATCTACTAGTACCAAAATCGAGAGCTGCTGAAGAAGACATCGTAGTTGAACCAAACTTCCGAAATGAAAGAGAGAGGGATAATTGTTGTGGGTTATATCTGTTTATAAATATACACTTTGTTCTCGACTGCTCATTGCTCAAATTTCATTGTAGATAAAATCAACGGAGCTATTTCGTTTCCAGGACGACAGCCTAGATCATGGCATAATCTCATCGATGCGGCGAGACATGACTGGCGGATCATCGGAAACTGCAGCGGCTGTTGCCAATCTGCAAGTGGTTTCAGCGTCGGCCCTGCAACCAGTTGCTCACACTGAGACGGTCATTGCTACTGTGACCAGTTCGCCCCCGCCCTCTCCACCAGCACCTGGTCGCCTTCCGTCAATCCTTGAAGCGGCTATAAAGGCCGAGCCCAAAGTTGAAGTTGAAAGGTTGCCATCGCCATCTTTGGTGTCTCCACTTGAAGACCGACATCCGCAAGCCAGGTGAGTTAACATACCTATGATTGCTGAAATCCACTTCAAGAAACATTCTCGTCAAGTCACATTTTAAACAACCGTCAATGTCACTTATTCTCAAATTTTAGAGTTTACCTGGCTTCAACATCAAGACAGAACTTGGAAACGATTGTTGAAGCGATCCGTCACTTGGAAGGCGACAATCTGTTCGCCGACGCTGCTGAACCGTCAGCCGTTGTCAACGAATCGTTGGGCCATGTTGATGACGATGAGGGTGAGATGTCTGACCCTAACGATGTGGTAGCTGAGCCGCAGGATGCTCCTCTTGCACTTACCACCTCAAATAAGCTGGCCTCCGACAAGCCTCAACACCTCATCAAAGTCAACATGAACCACTATCTCCAGTTTCACCAAAACAACCAACACAGACCTGGTAAGTGATGGGGTTTACAACAGAATTCAAGTTTTGGCTCTCAGAGTAGATTTGGTACACATTTAACAATCGTATTTTGATTGTATTAACGACATAATAATATTCCTTCCTTCCAGGTGTTATCGTGGTCAAGCAACACACGTGATAAGGAACTCAAGTTCCATAACTTCGTGGATTTCAAAAATAACTCAACAATCAGCAGCGTGACGCCCCTCTTTGTCCTCTCAATAATAATTTGCGTCGTTCTTCAAGTTTCTCGCTCTTGTAACGTATTTATCGTTCGTTCGTCTCTTTTATGGAAAACCATTTGAAAAGGATGCTATTCCTATTATAAAGATATTAATCCTCGTTCACATTATCCAGTTTTCTCCATCGGAGGAAACCGTTCAGTATTCGAAGACCTATTTCATTAACATGCAAAACTCGTTGTGTGCTCTTTTTCGAAAACTATACTATACTGTGTTTTTCATCTTTGACGATGTGATTTTATTTAAACGATTTTTACCCGATTCCAGGATGATTTCCAAAATTTGAACGTTTCGTCTAGACGTTTTAACGAATTATTAGTACCCGTGACTCGTATTGCGCGACTTTTTGTTGACCCGATTTTTTTAACGGAAACTTGTCAATCTCAAGGTGGATATATAAATATTACGGTATTTTACACTATTTAATTACTCATTTAGGACGTAATATTGTCAATTTGTTTTACCCTAGATCGTCATTCATTATCAGTTTTAATTCAAAACCGTTTTTATGCTTGATAGCTTTTATGCTTAAATAGGGGGAAATTGGGTGATGCTTTGTTGAAAACGTAGTATAAAACCTGCATTCTACCATCGGTTTACATTTAACAAACCGAATTAGCTAGTATGAGTTGATCTTGAGAAGAGTTTTTCATTTTGTTTCGGAGCTTCATGATCTCCACTTTTTTTACGCCAATCACAGCCAATCTGAAGATTGAATTGTGGTTCGCTTCGGTGCCCTTGTCGAAATTACTTCTTTGACTCTTTCCAGATTGAATGTTTTCTCCATTAGAGCCCTAAGCGATGGAAATCTAAAACCTACTGAAAATATAGGAGAATGTGTTTTTCCTATTTACCATCATCAATTCAATATCAACACAGTCGTACATTATTAAATTCATTTTGGAAAACAAAACTTTACTCCACGAAGCCACTTGATTCAATATTTGTTTCACCTAAATTAATTACCTACCCTGTTCGCACTATACTGGGCACTCGTGACTTTTAGATTACCATTGAAATTGGTACGTCAGCTTGAACAGATTTTTTGAGAATAAACCAAGGTAATTTCCAACGTGGCTTGAGCAATTTTATTTTTAATCGTTTTCACTACCACGCAAAAATAGTATGTACGTAGTAGTATTTTCTGGGTTAAAAATCTTCGGCATCCTATATTGAATTTTAATCCCTTCAATTTTACTGGTCAAAATCGTACGATTACTCGCAATTTGTTTTGGTGAAATTCGCGCACGACTTTTGATCTTGGGATTGGCAAGTTTGCATATGAGATTGGCAAGTTTTCCAAATCGTCCGTTCGCTGGAGGATGCTCCCTCACGATTGTAACATTAAACTGCGATTTGCCGTGATGCAATTCTTCGGTGTACTTATTCTCTTATTAGGGATTGAATTAATGGTTGGATGTTCGTTAACGTTGGAGGTAAATGAATGTATTCGATTTAAATTGGCTTTCAAGATTTCGACGTGTTATTTAACCAAATAAAAGGGGAAAATAAAACAAGAAGAAAATTAATCTGAATAACTAGGTATTTGAAATTTTAACGTTCGCTGTTGATCCGGTTCCGGTTTTTTTCTATAGCAATTTGACGTTTTTCTGTTCTATTATCGTAAATACGGTAATGCGTTTATGAGATCATTAAGAGGGGCTGATTTTTTGTTTAATTTATAGTAGGAAGTAGTGGACTGAAGCCTTGGGCCAATCGTCTATCCGGCATGCACGTATGGAATGAAATTTCAAACTCCGGAAGTACCTGTCGTCAGGGAATAAAAAATCCACTTTAAATAAAGTATAAAACTTCAATGTAGAAAGGTAGCCATTACGAATGGAACCAGGTTCGTCTCACTACGTTTCCGCCCTTAGAAAAAGTTTTTTTTTATATTATACATATAAATATATATATTTAGTAGCTCTCTTGTTATTAAGTTTGTATCGTTAGTGAGAAAAAAGGAGAGGGGAATAAGTTCCTTTTCTCATCCCCGACAAATGAAAGAAAACGGGGTTCCGAAGTATTCGACGAAGTTGGTACGGCGATTTTCCATGTTCCGAAATCGCACCGGAACCTGGGAAACTTTCGGCGAACTTTGTTTGAAATTGTAAAAAGTAAGGTAAACCCAAATTAATTTATTGGCCTTTTTTCTATATAGTCTTTGGAACCCCCCAAAAAAATGAAAAATAAAATTAATAAACAACTAAATAAAACAATTTGATAAAATCTAAAAAAAAGTATAAGTATTTAATTTAATAAAGAGAGAGTTATTCCTCATTGGGTTGGCACGTTATTTGAAAATCAGACTGTTGCGTAAAGACTTCTTTGTTTAATATTTTCCTTTGTTTATACATTTTTAGTTGTGAGAGAGAAATAAGGGCTATATATTGTAGTATATGCATAATAATAGAATTCTACTTGTGTATAAAACAATTTTCTGTTATTCCGTTTCTAATTTAGTACCCGGTAGATTTGTTTTTCATTTTTTGTAATTTATAAAAAGAAACTCTGCTTACGTTCTAGTTTCATGTCTTCATTTTCCCCATCCGGCGAAAAAGATAATTGCTTCACTCATTTCAATGCTTAACATTTGCCTTTCCGATTGTTGACTATCCTTTTGGCCAGCACAATTTTAGTTTTATTTCGTTAATTACGCGTTTTTATTTATTTCTCTCAGTTTTCGAGGTAAATTGGCGAACCGATTGTGCTGAATGAGCCACTGTTTTTATTACCCTGTTAGTTTCTAGTTTTTTTTTTCTTACTTTTTTTCAACAATTTTGTTACGCAGTCAAGGTGCTTGAAAATTCTCTCATTTTGTGGCTAATTCTATTTCTATTACATTTTTATTTAAACCCATTTATTAAGTTGTTGTTTAAACGAACCAACTTTTTCTCACTCAAATATCTATATTGTGTTTTTCTTTCAATAATCAGGCCGCAGTAAAACACACAGCCACGCTTCGTTAATTCTTGAAACTATTATAAATTGAAATCAAAATTCATAATTACAATTAAAGATTAATTCCTAATTAAACATTCACTTAATAGATGGTTTTTGCGTATACTTGAAGTAGAGTTGGTCTCAAGAAAAAAAGAGATCGTTCGGTTACGTCAAGTCTGATACTTTATTTACGCGCGCCCGTTCTGCCCAATTGGTCGTCATTATTTAATCTCAGCTTGATTTGTGAATTCTTGAGCTTCATGCAGATATGTATACGTACAATGGATAAAATTCAGTAGATATAGGTAATTATAGCGGTTATTGAAGCATAATGGACGGCTCCGTCAGAGCCAGTCCGAGTAAAATTTGAATTAATTTCCATCTGCAAGTACAGAAAAAAATTAACGAATTCTCTTGGAGTGGAAAATGTTGAACAATTCAAAAGCCGTTTGCCCGTTCGTAATTTCTATTGAAAATCGACGACGATTTTCGGTTATTTTATTTGCAAAATTTTTATAATCTTTTTAAGTTATTGGAAAAAGCTGTACATTGCTTGCGATTATTTTACACAAGTGTATTTCTGGGACGGTGTGACATCATAACAGAAACATTTTGGCAAAATCTAAAGTTCCTTTTCACCCCTAGATTAATATCCGATGAAGTTAAGAAAGGTTGAAGTTTTTTTTTTTAGTTGAATGTCGCGTTTCGAAAAAATAGCGAAATGGAATTCGGCGACGCTGAAGTTGAAAACCAAGTTTTTATCGGCGCAGAAATTTTGTATACGGATATCTTACGTTGCTGAGATCAAAAACTTATATTTAGCGCTAGCAATGATCAGTCTATTGTTGCTCGATGTAATCGGCTAAGCTGTTGGTTAATTGTTTAACTTCAGTTCCACCGTTGGGCAAAATCAAATATCGATTGAATATTACCAGTTATTAGCGGGTAATGCAAGTTTCGGATCCCATTGGGAACGTTGTTGAGTTCCACACGAACGATTAAAATCATGTGTTTTCAATTTATTTCGAAATGTAATCGTCGACTTCGCCTGTAGTCGATTTTAATTTTTCTCAATTTGAGGAAACATTTGTCACTTGTAGATATTGATGGAATGGAAAATGCGATTATTGTAGACAGGTATTTAGATCACAATGTAAACCAAGGTTTTGAGAAATCCACTCACAATTTTACGACGATTTCCCCTTTGTGTAATTTTCCAGTAAATCACTCAACGTTTTCCCTTCTCGCCAAAAGCTCGAGTTCCGTAGGTACTTACTCTTAAGTATGCCAACTACTTGTCACTTCTAAGCTCGACATTAGAAAAAAACCACAAATACCATCAACGTTCCCATTATTAGATTTCGTATCAAAATGAATAAAAAATTCACTAAATCACTTTTATAGGTTGAGATGGAGGTGAATTCGAAGGCCCCATCTTTTGCAAAGCGCGTCGTACTTCGAAGAGCGGGTTAAAGAGATGTCCATTCCCCTCAACCTTAAATCGTGAAAGTGACATTCTTTAGTATCTGTCTGATCTATAAAACTGTCGATGGCGCGTTTAACATTGCTCAAATCGTCTGTGTCTATTTTTTGCCAGGATTTATTTGAAAAAGAGTCCTTAATGGTGGTAGCTTGGCTGATAAATTTACGTTTCAATATAATGTATTAGATTAATTGATTTTTTTTTTTTTTAACAACAAAGCGTCCCTAGGCGTTGGGGCGATGAAGATCTCATATTTTCGATTTGCCCTAGAAAAAATCGGAATTACTTTTGAGAATGTTGACTGACCGACGAAGGAAAATTTCTTTTCTCATCGGCTTGAGCGCACTCGTTACAAACTCAGCACGCTTGGTTTTCTCTCGTCATTATGTCACTTATTTTGGGACGCGATTTCATTGACGAATGTTCGTTTATTCAGCCAAGCTACGACCATGTCCTAAACTGCTCTTTAATTGTATTCTATGCAACATATTAAGGAATCTGTACAAAGAATATAAATAATGAATAGATTTTTTAAACAGTTGGGACAAAAATATGAATCCACCTCAACTTTCTTCCAAGTACAGTTTTGTCGTTTCATTTTTCATGTATAGCATCTTTTAACAAAAAAAAAAAAAAAAATAGGCCTAGCTGTTTCATTTCTTCGTTATAGAAATACTGTAATGCTCTGAGGCGTTGTATATTTATTTGGCATTGTTTTTAACAATACAACCTTTTAAAACTTTATTTTAGCGCTGGTTTTTTTCTTTCCCTTGATTATTTTGAAAAATGCGATTTTCCATGTGTACTCGTCGCTGGTGTATTTGATACCTGTTAACGCGAGCGAAGAGGCTTTAGGATATGAAGAATACGCCTTTGATTCTATAATAATGATAGGTAATATATTAGGCAATTAAATACAAGTTAGCAATCTGCTTGTTGTAGAACCGAATGAAACAAAATTTATGGGAGAAATTTCCGAAAAATGGTAATTTTTGTACATACAAAGATAATTTATGCCGGTTAACGTGAGAAATATCCATGAGGAGAAATTAGTGTGTCACAAGTGCACTTTATGGCATTTCTCTCATTTGCTGAACATGGTTAACGTTAAAATACCTCATTCGTAAGCTGGCCGTTCAGTTATCAAACGTTGATTATTCTTAGTTTGTGGAATACAGCAGTCACAATTACGATGACAGCTGATCCAACCAGGATCCATATGATATTGATGTAAACATGCGAGCTGGACAAGCCCCAGCCTCTGAGAGCGACGTAGAAGTAGCTTCGGGAAAGCGACGCCAGCGGGAATGTCGTCCTGCCCAATGTCTGTATAATCCAGTGCTGTCCTTCGATTGGCCAAACGCATCCTAAATCGCATCCATAAAATTCTGAATGCATTTCACTTTCAGTTGAAAACGAATGTTCAGAGATATTACCGGTTTTATCAACCGTGTATATATATAGGAAGCACTGGGTGTTATCTAAAATTTGATAACCGCTAATTTTTTTGCATCTAATGTGAAAACACGTGGTGAAAAATTCATCAATCCAATGCCGAAGTTGTGAGGTCATTTGACTATCACCCCAGTGAAGGAGAATAGTTCGACACTGGATTGGTGGTACCCGCTCCGCAAAAACAAACCATTACTCTGTTTCATAGAAAGACATCTTACCGCAATAAATAAAGGCGACCAATTGCAACAGAACCCCCACGGAGCTTACAGCTGTCTCTTTTCGTACCAGAAGAGCAATAAACATTCCTGTAATCAATAGTTGTGCAACTGGTAAAGTGGAAATCAAACATTTTCTATTGGATTTGCCGATGATTGAAATTATGTTCCTCTGTGCAACTTGGAACTCATTTCCATTACTGTTAGCTCCTACTTACCAAAGAAAAGACCGAAGATTTCACATAGGAATATGATGAGATACATTGTTCCGTAACTACCGATCATTATTGAGCTGCACAGGCCGTAAACAACGGCGATCATAAATACATTTTGCAAATTAATTACTATCAGCTGCAGAGACGTTTGAGCGACAAGTATTTCCATCAAGGTCAATCCTGTTGAAAAATTTATCGGTATAGTAAGAATGCCAAAAGGAATAAAGTTAGTAAATTGCAAAGAGATTAGTAATACATGGACCTTTTCTACCTTGAAGACGCCCAAATCAGATGCAAAATGAAAGAAAAACGATGAGGGAACGGTTGAATGCTTTAAATTTCACAACAACGTGGTTCCCTTGATGCAATTGCAAATAAGGTGAAATCCTATAAAAGTGTATGTTTCACAACTCAATTCCCTGTAATTTAACATTTCTCTGATGCTTTGACGCTGTGGTACAAAACAGGTAACATTTATTTGGCTAACCCCTGCAACACCCTCATGTGGTTTTAGTACCTGCACATTGATATCGTTCAATAAGTCCAGATGAAACTTCCATGCTCAGGGCAGATGACGAATATATGAACATAGTGTAGAAAACAAACCTGCAAGAAAAAATTTTTTAAAACCGCAATTTCAGATGTCTACTAAACACTGACCGAATCGATGAAGCAAAGGCCAATGTAAAATCAGGATGATACATACGGAAGGACAGTAGATGGGAGAAATGAATCTTGATATCTCCAGTCGTGAGACCCATGGACTGCTACGGCTTTCTGAAATATAATTTTTAAACAATGAAACTATTATCCTCACAATTGGTTTCCTCGTTTGCTTACCGTGAACATCACCTACCGAAATCGGCATTTGAGCCAAACGAGGGTCGATATTACATTGATTGCATATTTCATGCAGCAGATCTTCCAAAGAAGCATAGACTCTGTCTATCATTCGGTAAGCTGTTACAAAACCTGAAATGGTCAACGTTTGTGTTTATAGAAATCCCCGAAGTAGAATACATTAACGAACTTGGAAGGTTAGTTCGCGTTGAGCATTATTCATATCTAGCTCATCGTCTGCTAAATCATCAAATAATGACTCAACCTCAACCTGTGATTTGTATAGAATAATTATTTTCGAACGATCCCGATACTTCAATTCACTACTTAAACATGGGAGTAAAACCATCACTTACTGCTCATATCGAAAGCCACGTACATCGTCCCCTCTTCCAATGCTTTTAGACTTGTAGCCGACTGTTTTTCTATCCTTTCCATCATACCTTCAGTGAAATTCGGATGGAAATACAGGATAGAATTTATTCTACCTTTCTTCCCTTCGTACCACGCTGTATCATAGTTGTCATAAATTGTCTGTAACGCAAGGTGGTTGAAGGCCCATAAATTGGATAACTTATTCATTATTGTCATCACTGTACTAAGAACCAATTGACCAACTTATTATCCTCCATTGATCGATGTTACCTACTTCAGTCCATGGTCATGCACAGGGTATGTTCATGTTAATAATCAACTGTGATTCGGTCTTAAGACTACCCATATAGGCTATCGATGATTATAATCTCATAGAAGGACTCGATTTTCATACAGTTAACATTAATTAAAAATCAAAATTATCAATTATCACAGGCCTCGTGCACATCGAAGGTAAGGCGCGCTGCGAGCGACCACCAGCGGACACCAAATGAAAAAAATTGTCCGGCAAGCCAAGTGAGAATCAGGTCTAAATCTGTTAAAGTCAGCTTTCGAAATATGTCTAAATCATGTCACAGCATTGGGTCCAGCCAGTAAACAATCGGAGAATGAGTCGCTTGGGTTTTCTCCCCCTCACAACCCCTGGAACTGAATTCTTGAAATTTTCACCAACAATCAATCTTGGTCTGACAGTAGCTCAATTTCTTCAAATCGCTATCTCAATTTTAAGGGTATTTTTGGAGGTTTTGAGGGGGGAAAATTCATATTTTCCAACGCTTTTCAGTCAAAGGTGTATTTGATATCGATTGCTTGAGGAGTGGAAACGTTCACAAATGTTCATTTGTAGTTTTATTTTTTTTTCTGATATCAATGTTGATTGTTAGGACAAAGGGATTATGATCCATTTTTGCTTCATTGTGCGCAAATGTGAAACAAAAAATAATAACCTTTTGATTGTCGCTCTTTTTCTGATATTGTCAGGATGAGGGGTAGATTCAGATTGCGACTTTTTCTCCATATTTTTATTTCTCGGCCGAGATTTTTCGCCCATTCGGGCATCTTCAGGGCTGCATAGGTCCCCTGAAGATGCCCAAATGGGCGAAAGATCTCGGCCGAGAATAAAAATATGGAGAAAAAGTCGCAATCTGAATCAACCCCTCATCCTGACAAAAAATAATAAGATTGAGAAAAGGTGCAACTCATGAGCAATTCGAAATCTCATGTCCACTTCCTAGATACACACGCACACGCCCGCTCTTAGAGCGCAGTTCGGCAAGCATTCTGCACAAAGCCAGCAGCAGTGATAGGTACTGTAGTTATTTACCAAAGGGTATCTGCTTCTCAAAATCTCCATGTAACGGCAACTGAAATCGTTGATCTTCAAGCACGTCCTGATTGGCTCCTTTTCGGATGGACAATAGTCAAGGGATGGCAGGACAATACCAATAGGAACGGTTACTAGGTCGGTTATGTTAGCTGTACAGCAAATGACAAGGCAGACAGTCGGGATGAGAAAAACAAACAGCGTTACCCTGAAATCAGAGTAAGGAAGGTTTTAATACATTTTTGAATAACAATTTTTTCCTAATCCATCACTCGTTCAGAGTTACGTGATTATTCACAGCCGCATTATGGCGGAAGCTTACCCTAGATTCCTTTTCGTCCAAGTCCAGTTCTTCTGCAGTTGAGCCATGTATCGAATTTTGTTGAAAGATTCTTTATTAACCAGGATGGGTTTTTGATTTTGTATCGGTGGATATTCTTTGACGACAACCTAAACAATCGAAGCATATAATCTTCAAAATACTGCTTAATTTAGAAACACAACTCCTTCATAAAATGGGGGTGATTTTTCTCAAGTTCCAACATGAATAGCGTTACTTTGGCTCTTAATTTGCGATATGGCTTGCGGATTTCTTTAAACTTAGTGATAACAATTCCTAGGAAGATTTGTTTTTGAAAAGAAAAACATGTACGACGCTTTTCACTAAAGCCTTGGCTCTACCAGCCCTGCTGTACCGTTCCTAAATCGCTGTCCAAGTTTTTAGAAAGAAACACTTTCGTTACATCAGGCCAGTTGATTTTGAGCAGAATCTGCTAACATCTGATGTTACACTATTGGTGTGGAATCTGCAACGAGACTATTGGCCATTTCGGCTCCATAAATTTAAACTAGAAGCTCTTGACACAAGTAAAGCACACACTTACCTCATTCCCTTGGTTCTTGCTCAAATCTAAGAATACATCCTCCAGTGAGTCGCAATTATATTTCTCCATCAATCGCAATGGGGAGTCTTCCGAGAGCAAAATACCATTTCTCATGAGGCCAATCTTGGGAACAAGGATTAAAGCAATTATCATCAATGAAACCGTGGAGGCATTTATGAATTTCTCGTTGAGTGAATAATACTGGGCATTTCTTAAGCGCCCCATACACTATCAGTTTAACTGAAGATAATCGTAAGGCCGTAGATCTGGGTTGCCCACACACCTATCAGTTTATCTGAAGATAATGGACTGCAGTTCGCTCGAACTGAAAGTGTGTGGTCGCCGGACAGGCGGTGATCGGATGAGAGATTCGCGACAGGCAACGGCCTGTCGGATCATGATCTCACGCGGCCCTCACCACACACTGTCAGTTAGCCTGCAGGCCACCGATCTGTTGTCCCCGTTTCCATCAGTTTTGCGTGAGATCGTTTTCGTCAGAGCATTCAACTGCCGAGTTTGGACTGACGGTCGAAGATGGGCGGGAAACCTTCTTTCATTTCCGCATTCATTGAATTGTATCGGGCCTACCCCTGTTTATGGAATGTTAAGGACGAATCCTTTGGAACGAATTTTTTGGTTTATTACAATAATAATTGGTTATCAATAATAATAATAATAATAATAATTTGGTTTATTCAATAATAAACCATAATAATAATAATAATAATAATTTGGTTTAATAATAATAAATTATTAGCTTTTAATTAGGAAATTAAGAAAAATAAAAACTATCAAAATTACAATAGTTGCAACGGAGTTTTCCCTATCAAAAACTATCAAAATCACAATAGTTGCTACGGAATTTTCCCGTTCGTTATTTTTTCTTAGTTACCATCTGTCCATCAAAAAAGCTTCTTAAATCAATATTGAAGCGAAATAATAATAAACCACTCTACAATCATTTGGAGCGTTTTTTATTGGATATTCGGATTCTACATGCTTGAGGTTAGAATTGAGGTTAGGTTAGAATTGAGGTTAGAATTCGGATTCTACATGCTACGTGAGGGAGGTTAGAATTTTTTTTCTTGGGCGATCTCCTGCAGTCCTGTTTCTTGGTCACAACAGTCCGCCAGCAGTCCTGATTCAATGACCGACAGTCCGCCTGCAGTTACCGGACTGTAGTGTGTGCTATTGTCAGGCTATCATCTGCAGATCAGTACGGCCGCCTGCAGGCGGTTGACTGATAGTGTATGGAAGTCGGCGATTTTGGTCTTACGATCGCCTGTTGAGGCGACGGCCTGCAGGCAATCGCATAGTGTATGGCCCCCTTTATAGTGAAAACATTCGAATCAGCAACCGAGAATCGTTAGAACTGTTTCGATTGAAATTGAGGTAACGATTTGTATTAAGAATTGAGCAATCTGGTTTTTTTTGAAGGGGGGTATTGTTTTTTTTTTTTTTTTTTTTTTTTTTTTTTTGTGAGCGATTACAACGTTATATTATTGAATAACCCAAAAAATTATAACAACCATATTATACACTTCCGGATCGAATTCCGCTGGAGAATCAATCACTTACCCGATCCGCAGCTTTAGCCTCTTCTATGTAATGTGTAGTGATGACAATAGTTTTTCTATGATTTTTGACTAAATCCATAAAACATTCCCAAATACTGCAAACAAGAAAAAAAACGTAACGAATCTTTGCAAAATCAACAAGAAATCGTGAAGCTAATGTCATTTGAAAAATATAAACTATCAAATCGTATTAAGTTTTTCATGTTTAAAAAGTAATTATGACGTCACGGAATAAAATATATAGAATAAAATAAAATATATAAAAATATAGCGACGAGGATGATGTAACCTTTCTAATATAAAAGGAGAAAAAGTGTTCTACATTTCCCGCTGACTTCTTGGACTTTCTTACATATTTATAGAGAAAAAAAATAGATATCAACAAAAGATATCACGTTGCAGTTATTTTGGGACAGGAATTATTCTGTGAAACAGTAATTACCGGCAATTTCTTGTAGAAATGCCAAAGCAATTCGCAGCCACGTGGGCAGTTAAAAACTAACTAAAACGAGTGAGAATTTTCGACACTCTAATCGCCATGAATATGTTATCCTTTCTTGTGGCCGGTTGGCATAAAATATGGAGATCATTTCACAAACACACTACTCTCATTTCGTGCTGGTAATCACCAAGTCGAGAGGAGGTACATATCATTTACGAATAAAATAACGAATTTATGAAACAATTATCATGATAGAGGACTTTTGCAAAAACGAACTTAACGATCGTCGAGGGGGTTGAATCAGGGAAATAAAAAATCTATACCTGCTGCGTGTAGTGTCTGCTCTTGAAAAAAATCTTTATAAAATACATGGAGTTTCTTCCAATCACATCAAACAGTATTTGATGATAATATAGTTGTTCATCATTCCTAACGGGCTATGCTGCAGTTTATTATACTAACGGTTTTGTACGTAAATGAGTTGAACAGTAACAGACGTTTTCTCTAACACCTTAAGGGCTCCTTTGAAAAAATCTCAAATATTCTCATTCGAATTCATTTTCTTTAAAGCGCTTACCCCGTAACAATACTTAGTTTATTCCACATTCCGACCGTTATTTGACCTGTTTGATAAGAGGAGCCACAGTTTTCCATAATTGGCTAAAAACATTGATTGCGTCTTCTTCTCAGCCTTCGAAATTGGACAACGTCTGATGTTGGTATATTTACCCTATTCTTGAGAACACGTCTACTTGAAATATTGAGAACAATGTATGCCCTCATAACTTAGCCATAAAGCCACACCGAGCTATCCATACAATCTTCTTATGTAAAATCTCTCTTGTAACGCAGGCACGATTAAATTCGGAGTAAATAAATGTACATTGAAATAACCGTAATTATCAGCTTACCTTGCACAAAGCACAGGATCAATTCCAACTGTCGGTTCGTCCATAATTAACAATTCCGGATCGTGTATTAAAGTGACAGCCATCGAAATCCTTCTTTGCTGTCCACCACTGAATTTAACATCAAGAATAGAAGTGAGGAAGCATGCAGATCAATGAGTGACAAAATAGTTGGAACATTCGGTCATTTAGCAATAACGAATGTAGTGAACTATGAAAACATTAAAACACATTCACGGTAATGTGTGGTAATTCTTAAACATAAACCACACAGTGCCTCCAGGCTTGGGCTGGGTGAGGTATGAAATTATAAATTAGGGAATGTATGTAACGACCAGATTAAAATTGGTAGACTACAAATACTGAAAAATGAATCCTGAAAACATTCCAAGCTGACTTCTAGCCTTTTAATTGAATGAATTAACAAGGCGACCAAGTTTATTGCAGCGGCTGAGCATTCCTTAGCTAGTTTCTTCAAAAGGTGATAAATCTTGACTTAATGATGGTCAGCACATTGTAACTACTTCTAAACTAAAAGACTAAAATGTGTTTGACGAAGATATCGCTTGCTAATTCTGGTGGGAAAATTGTGATTGGTACCTGCAATCGCCCACGTTCCGATTCTTGGGTGGCAGTTCCAGAAGGTTGCTCAACTCTTGGAACCTCCTAGTGATCTTTTCATGCGGCATTAGATATATTCTCCCGTAGAATGTAAATAATTCCAAGATTGTTAGCTCCATATTGAGAGCAATATCCTGAGAATGAAAAGCAATTTAGGAAGTGTGATTTTTTTTCAGGTTATGGACCGCCAGAAAACTTTGGGCAGCATGTTCATCCAATTGGTTGTCCAGTCCCACTGAACCATGGACAGTTGTGCTTGATGACACTCATCACAATCTCCTTCCTTGTTTTCCTTTCAATTCATTCAAAAAGCAGTTTCATGCTAGGTCTTGAAGTTTTTGAATCATGAAGTACTTACCTATAGCTACATTCACTTCATTTACTTATCTTCAGAAAATGCATAAGGTTTCACTATTAGCCTGGATATTTTACATGGATGTAGGACAGTTTACCTGTGGCATATACCCGAGCTGTTTTTTGTCATCGATGTCCACTTGCACCGAGCCAGAATCAAGGACGAGTCGACCAACTATGCTACTCAGCAAGGTAGATTTACCGCAACCACTCGGCCCCAACAAGCCGTAACTATAATGATGCAAAGAAGAATCACCTATGTATAACATCTCTGTAAGACACTGACTCCCTGAAAGAATGACCATCCCCTTACAGTCATAATATAATAATATGACACCAGGGGCTAAGCGCCCCCAGCGGCTCCGCCACCCGACTCCCTTGTTGAGGGGCTCCGCCTCCAACACCCCCATGGTCACGGCCTGTCGGAGGGGCTTCGCCCCCCTGCAGTGCCTTGCTTGTCGGCGGGGTAGTGTCCTTTCCACTTCCCAACATAGTTTTTATCTCTGTATGGAGGAACTGTCATGTATATTTTGTATGGTAGTAACTATAATTAGGTAGTTGATTCATGTTTTTTCGTAACATAAAGTGTTGGTGTTTCAACTTGCGCAAAGTTTTAGCCGAAGTAGACAAAAAAAACTTTTCAATAATACTTTTCTATACTAGATGTCCAAGATTTCTAACTTGCACCAGTGATAGCTTCAACAAATACTCGTCTACTCAGATGTTTGAACATATTAAAAGATAGGTAATTTAATCGACCACATTTCCCCCATGTAATGTACCCATCCATTTCTCAACCGTTTGTACGGTATTCAACTTTACTTATTGGTGGAATATACGCGAAAATATCCATATTTCAACTGTGAATATTCATTTCATCCATCTAGGGCAAATGAAACCAGGAATGAAGCATATATTATTAATATACACATCATCAACTATTATTTTACCAAATTTAAACAAAATCAAAATCAAAAAGATTTTCACAAACAATTCAAGGGGACCCCTGCGATTTTTTTTAAACGATCAGTTAACGATTTTTTACTCGTCTTTCGATGCAAGTAAAAATTTGAAATTTTCAGGAAACTTGTATCTTATCAACATGGATTTTTGTGATTTTTTTCAATTCTCGAAAAAATCTGCAAGTGGTCCAAAAAAATCAGTTTTTAAACTCTCGAAAATTGAACTTTAACCGAGCTTTTCGGGGTAAAAATGTATGCAAATCAATTGTTTTAATACGCAGGAGTCTTCATTTGGATGCCTTACACACGTACATAGCAAAAAATTTGGTGAAAAAAATTTTAACAGCTCTACAGAAATTATTTTCCGTAAAACAAGCTCCTGACCGGGCGAAGATTCTCGGCAAGGGTGAAAAATTGACCTATTGTTTTCAAGCGATTTCGAAAGCTATTCTTCAAGGAAATTTAACGCTGAATCCCAATTTGATGTCAAAACGACGGAAATTTTACGACAACTAATAGTTTTTCATATTTTTAGTATTGCACCGCTTTCACGTTTTTCAACTTTGAAAATTCATTGCGAATACCTATAGGAGTGTTCATTAATATTTTATTACTCATTCATACAGGAAATTAGAAGTAGAATTCGAATTTAAAGTGAAAAATGGCAAAATGCGAAGATTTCGAGTCATTTGCTAATTTTTTAATTTTCATACTTTTGAAGTTTCAGCTTTGGATTTTTTTTGCCACGTTCGCTAATTTTGAAAAATAGTTTCTGGAGAAGCAATTGAGAAAATTTAATTTAGAATATTTTATAAATGAAAACGACACGGTTTGTTTTTTGTTTTTGAGATTTATTCCACTACTATAAAATGCTAAATATGCTGTTGAATATATACAGTTCAACTTACTTAAATGAATCGCGGACACAAAATATTTATTCGTTTGAAGAATATTAACTCTTGATAATCTGAAGATTATGACAATTTTAGATTATCTGGATGACATAAAAACCTACCT